>CAVLJG010000001.1:12367811-12839371 GCA_963669975.1 Acanthoscelides obtectus | reverse complement strand
TAGAAATGACTATAGACGTCCTTACCATTTGCAACCTGTGCAAGGACTACAGCCAGGGGACGGAGAACGAAGAATCACATTTTGTCAGTGGATTCTTGATAGAACTGATAATAGTAGAGAGTTTTTAAGTAACGTTTTATGGACCGATGAGTCATGCTTCACTAGACATGGAGTGGTAAATTTTCATAATCAACACTTTTGGTCGCATGAAAATCCGCATGCAGTTCGGGAAAGAAAATTTCAGCATGAATTTAGTGTGAACGTGTGGATTGGTATCCACCGTAATCGACTATTTGGACCCTACCTTTTGCCTGCAAGGTTAAATGTTGCGACCTTCTTGGAATTTTTAAAGGCTGAACATGCAAATATGTGGGATGATGTTATGTTAGATTTAAGAAGATTGGCCTGGTTCCAGCTTGATGGTTGTCCAGCTCGTTATTCGAGAACAGTTAGAAACTGGCTGGACGAAAATTATCCAGAAAGATGGATCGGCCGTGGAGGACCAGTCGCCTGGCCTCCACGATCCCCTGACCTAAATCCATTAGATTTCTTTGTGTGGGGATTTCTAAAAGAAAAAGTGTAATAGACCCCCGTAACCACAAGAGATATGCTAATAGACAGAATCAGGAATGCATGTGATGAAATAAGGCCTTATTTGAATAATGCTATACCACGTTCGATCATTCGTAGATGTGAATTGTGTACTGAACAATTGGGTTTACATTTCGAGCAACTACTTTAGATTTTGTATGTTTGTCCTAACTATCCAATAGCATTTTAGTTGTAAATAATTAATTTAATTTGTTAAAAATAATATTGGAAAATTAAACAAATTAATATTCTGTTTTTTGTGTTTATTTGGAGTTAGCAATTATTGATGTGTTTAAAAACACAATCTAAGCGATCATCTTAATTACTTGTAATGCCCAAATCGAAAATGTAAAAAAAATATTATTTTCCCATAAATAATTAAAAATGCATCGAACCCTAAAAATCGAAATATCTCAAAATCGGGTAACTATAACGAAAACTCACAGGAGAGCTTTTTTATGCCGAAAAGTGCGAAGAATCAGTTTTTTATTCAAAAAGCAAAAAATTGCACTAAGAAATAATTTTCGGTCATTTTAATACACTACAGGTACAGTAGAGAGCGCCCTCTAGCGGCTACAGTAAAGCTATGGTTCGTTTTGTCGTACCAAAAAACCCTTGTATACCAATTTTCACTGTTATACATCAAATATTGTACGAAATATTTAAAAAAAACTATTTTAGAAAGTAAATTTAAACCCCCTGTATTTCGGAAGCCACGCATTTTTCGACCCAAGTTTATATAGACTTTATGCATTAATTTTAAAAGTTCTATCGAATCTTAAAGTTATGCAACTATAAACTAAAACACCCTGTATGATGAACAAATTGTTTTGTTCAATATGTGTATTGTTTTCTCTGAAACTTGTGACATAATATTTTTACGTTGTGTATTCATAATCCACTCGTATTCATTTTATAAAAATTATCACGCAATATCAAGACTACACGATTTTCAAGTATTTGGCAGACAGATGTGAAAACTACTACTATCAGATTGCTAATATCTAATAAAAATGACTTGAAATCATGTCAGCGATAGCGACCATATGATGATATTGATATAAAAAGCAGCATTCTTAAATTTCAGCCAATTTAACGGGGGTCATTTGCAATAAGGAATCTGGCATCTCCAATTAAATGAAAAAAGTGTAACAAAACTTAAGCTCCCTAGGCAAATCGAAATTCGTTCTGATAGACCTGTTAAACGATTATTTCTAAGTTTTAGGTATACAAATTCAAAGTCGTTCTGTTTGACATATTTGTATAAAGAGCTACAAGCAAAGATAATAATGATAATTTATTTACATTAATCTACAAAAGGATATTCTAGTGCGTAGAAAAAATAAGTACATATGTAAGTGCATTAAAAAAAAATACCAAAATAAACAACCATAGTATGTTATACAGCGTATGCGGCCTTGTGTATTATAGATTTCAATTCTATTATTAGAATGCAAGTTTTTTTTTCGTTCAAAGTGTGTGTATGCGTATGTTGTAATTCGGAATATCCCTAATCATATAGTGATAAAGTAGACGACGTCAAAAGTTGAGCGAACTAACCTGCAATGGTAACGTCTAGGCTTCACTTTCAGGTAGGCCGTTGGCATCGCATCTAACGCCAGAGCGTGTAGATGACGGCAAAACTGGAATTCGTCTGGCCCATCAGCTTCCGCTTCCTCTGCTCCGTCTGTTGCTGCTGTAGCTGCCGCCAAAGCTGCTGGTGGAGTGCTGGCGCAGCAGGATCGGAAGAAATACGCGACCCGCGTTCTGCGGAGATGGACAGCGACGTCGCCGCCGGCATACTGTACATGACGCGACGCAATTTAAAAAGCCCCACCATCGAGTCCAGTAACAATAATAATAATAGCTTTATTGTCCAACAGTTTTCCATTTATAGGACAATTTATAAACATAAAAAAAGCGAAAAGAAAACAACAAATGCAACACATGTATAAATTTGTAACATGAGCTATTGGTCTGAATAAGCCTTAGCTGCCTTTAGCAGGTAATTAACATTTATCGTAAATATATCACAGTAACATCCAATTCTGTTTAAGTTAGAGCACATTACATATAACAGTGACTTGAGAAGAATGTTTGTCCTAGCTCTAGGAAGCCCGAATATTTTATGATTGCGAGATGCAAACGTTGGAGTACGAAACTTGATCTGTTCCAGGATCATGGGGCAATCAATTAAATTGTTGATCGTTTTGTAGCCAAATATTATTGAGGCACAGTACCTACGTTTTTTCAAAGTCTAAGCGACTACATAGTTCCTCATTACTTGTACCTCTCTCTGGATATGTCCCATCAATCCTAAATAGAACAAACTTCATAAACTTCCGTTGTACTCTTTCAATAGCTGTGTATTCATAGTAAGGGCTCCAAATAATACTACAATATTCGACTTTGGATCTAACATAAGCATAATATAATAGCTTAATAGACTTTATGTTATGAAAATTCCTGCAATTCCTTACTATGAAACCATAAGCCGCCAATGCTTCTGATGCTTTAATTGTTATATTCTTGATATGAAAAAAAGTCAGGCATATTGGAACATCACACGAGGTTTGAACAAATAAGATAAGGATCCTATGCTTTGTGATCTCAATACCTCTGGGAGATACGGCTTAGGCTAAATTAGGAAAAAGCTGCGTTCTTTGGGGTGTATTACGAGGGATGTCTTTTAAGTTTTGCACATAGAAACATAGTAGGTCGCGCAGATCGAACGTCAGTACTGAATCTTAACCTCACTCTTTAGTAAACTTAAATTCAAAGTTTCACAACGATACGTGCAGTGTTCTCACTACAGTGAATTTTCAAGTGTCACCAAGTCATTAGAAAAATGGAACTCAACCGAGAATATTTTCGCCCCATAATTTATTACAACTTTCAGAGACAGATTTGGTTTGGTTTGGTTTGGTTTGGTTTGGCAGTCACCCAGGAAAACGTCGATGCTGTGCGCAAACTCATCATTGAAGATAGACATGTGACATATCGCAAAATTGAGGCGTCCTTGAAGATCTCAAAGACCTCAATTCAAAAAATTTTACATGATGAATTAGGAGTAAGAAAATTAGTTTCTCGTTAGATACCCCACCTGTTGACTGAAGAGCAGAAAGCAGCCAGGGTGAATTGGTGTCAAAAAACGCTTGACTGTTTCAATTCCGGCAACTCAAAAAATGTGTACAGCATTTTTAGTGGCGATGGATCGTGGATTTACTGTTATGAACCAGAAAATAACCGACAGTCGGCTGTTTGGGTGTTCCAAGGTGAAGAAAAGCTAACAAAAGTCATGCGTTCTCGAAGTGTTTCGAACAAGATGGTCGCGACATTTGTGTCAAAAGCGAGTCATATTGCAACAATTCCTCTTAATGAGCAAAGAACTGTTACTGCGGATTGGTATACCATCATTTGTTTGCCAAAAGTCATCACCGAGCTTCGGAAAATCAACCCCGAAAGAAGAATCATCCTCCACCAAGACAATGCAAGCTCGCACACAGCCCAAAAAAGAAGGCAGTATTTAACTGAAGAAAACGTGGAATTATTGGACCATCCTCCATATAGTCCCGATCTAAGTCCTAACGATTTCTTTACTTTTCCGAAAATTAAAAATAGACTGCGTGGTTAAAGGTTCCAGTCACCAGAAGAAGCAGTTGACGCATTCAAAAATGCCGTTTTGGATCTGCCAGCAAACGAGTGGAATAAGTGCTAAACCAAATCATTTTTATTTGTTTCTGTCTTTATTTTAAGAAAATACGACAGCAAGTTACTACTGCAAATTAGATCCTTGAATTAATACGTCTGTAAACGGACAGTAAGAAGTTTCCTTGCTGAAAATGTTTTTTATTCCTACCAAGAGTTCTTAGACTTTAAACTTTAATATGTTCTATATCTGCTGTACTTTTTATATTGTTTTCATTATTTCACTGTACCTTTTTATTCTAAATTTTTACATAATTCTGATCTGCAATGTCTGCATAGTAGTCGTACTACCTAACGTGTGTAAGTACTGTATGTACACTAACACTAATAATGTATTGTATTCTATTGTAAATATCAAAGAACTAATGTAACTACCTCATTAGCACTTTTCAGGCATTAAGAGATGGTGTTATTAAAATTTTGTAATCGACGATTTGTTTTTGAGAATCCATCATCAACTTTATTTTTTGTGTGGTCAAAAAAAAGTACGTTACATTTTTTTTTTATTTAACAGATCAACCTCGTAGGGTTATTAGCGGCGTGGACGGCACAATAATCTATGTATTGAAGTACATGTCAATGTCTTTGATAAATTTCACAAGTTTATCGGTTTGATGCAGTAACACTTCACTGATGTCATTAGAAAGGTGGTTGAGACTTCTGGCATTTTGATAAGTAGAGCACTCCATCAGGATGTGAACCACCGTGAGCCGCTGGTTGCACGTTGAACAAACTGGGGCATCGGTTCCTTCGAAGACGTGCTTGTGAGTCACTAGTATGTGGCCTATCCGAAGAAGTGACATAATTATCTGGTTCCTTCTTCCTGAAGGTAGTGTGAATCGCGTGTTGACATCTGGAGCAATTGCGAGTAGTTTGCTGTGACTGCCATTCCATTTCTGTTGCCAAAGACTGGTTATGTGCACTTTTATTAGTCCTTTCAAATCTTGGTAGGGTGTACGAATCACACTTCTGCTTGAAGGGACTGCCGCTCTTGATGTACGTTACATTTGTTTTCATAGTTATACAGAAAATTGTGTTTTTTATTTTATTTAAGTAAGAGCGACAAACAAATGCTTGATGTAAGATTAAGTGATGACTGGTAGATGCATATTACATGAAAAAAAAAATCTCAAAACTGTTTGAAAAACATCTATACAGGGTGTTTCAGTTTATTGGTGCATAACTTTAAGATTCGATATAACTTTTAAAATTAATGCATAAAGTCTATATAAACATGGGTCGAAAAATGCGTGGCTTCCGAAATACAGGGTGTTTAAATTTACTTTCTAAAATAGTTTTTTTTAAATATTTCGAACAATATTTGATGTATAACAGTGAAAATTGGTATACAAGTGTTCTTTGGTACGACAAAACGAACCATGGGCATAGTTTTACTGTAGCCACTAGAGGGCGCTCTCTACTACCTGTAGTGTATTAAAATGACCGAAAATTTTTTCTTAGTGCAATTTTTACTTTTTGAATAAAAAAACTGATTCTTCGCACTTTTCAACATAAAAAAGCTCTCTTGTAAATTTTCGTTATAGTTGGCCGTTTTTGAGATGTTTTATTTTTAATGTTCGATGCATTTTTTATTATTTATGATAAAATAACGTTAAAAAGTCAGTATCTCGATAATTTTTAGAAGTAGGCTGTGCTTGCAAATACTTTTGAAATTGAAAGCAGAATAAGGTTAAACGTGAATTAGTTGACAGTTAGTTTTGTTGTCTGTTGAAACCTGAAACGTTTTTTTGCAATTGTGAATGCACGAAATTTAGTTTCTTTTACCTGTTTTTTTTTTTGTAAGTTTTATAAAAATGCCATTTTGATTCTCCAATCAAGAGTTAGCGGATATTCATTTTGTGTATGGCTTTGTAAGAAGCAGCCAGAGAATACGCACAAAGATTTCCAAACAGACGACATCCAACTCGCTCAGTATTTGTAAGAGTGCAGCAATTAAAGATACCATTTTATTACCCAACTAACAATTATCACTCCTATTAGAGTTGCAAGAATGATTATGCAGTATTCCTTATACAGCATTGTATACTGTAAGAACATTGGTAAAATCCTCTTAGAACAGCTATACAAGCGGAATGGGCACACCTAATAGGACATTTCAGTCATTTAAGAGGTTGTATAAGGGTGCAGGTAACAGTTATAGAACAAAAGTGTAAGCCTCTTGCAGCCCGCTCTAGGACATTTGCGTCAGTGCAAGATTCAGTTTTTGTCAACTATACAACTATTCTGTTACGTGATTCTACTTTATTGCAACCAAAGTATTTCTTATGTATTGTATAGGCGAAGTGAAGAATATATAACTAACAGATTACAGTCATGATATAGTACGACGAGAGTATGCTCTCGTCGTACTATATCATTTCCTTGTCTAAGTCGTTGGCAAATCATTAATTTATAGGAGTGAGATCTATTTTCACGCAAAATGAATTGGGCTGTGGATTTGGCTACTCTTACATTTTTCTCAATTTGCCTAGTCGATATCTCAGAGTTCTCAGCAACTGCTTGTAAAACACTATTCTCTAAATATCCAAAGACTAACTTTTTTTTAACGAACCATATTTAGTTAAATTCCGAGCCAGCTCTAGGAAAACGGACTTACTTGGCTTTCCAGGTTTCAAACTGTTTCGGGACCGCAAAAAAATGTTTTGACTGATTCAAATGCTATTGGAAATTTAAAAAATAGAGAAGACAGATTTTATAAGTTGACACCGTCAAAAAATACAGTAAAGTCGGTGAATGTGGAATAGGCAGGTAGAGTGAAATAGTCAGATATCTCCAAAACCAGTAGCGACACCTGCACTTCCATGGCATTATTTACTCTTGTATCAGTAGCGTAACTATCTGATACAAGCTGTTTTATCGATTAGGGGGCATAACCTCAAAAAAGTTGGTGAAACCGGTAAACGTGAATATTGAAACATTGGACTGGCTGCCATTTTTTTGTATTTCTAGGAAAAGTACAACTTTGTTATAATAATTACTATTTGTTGTTAAGCCTCAGATACATGCATTATCAAATTATAATCAAATTCAAGCGGATAACCAAATGAAAATGGTATTTACCATTTTGTGTTGGTATTTACCGATCAGTTCAAGCGAGTGTGGTTATCAGTTTGGTTATAAGATCCGTGACGTCATGAATCAGCTGTTATATGTCACAGTTATCACCGCAAACTGTGGTATTTACTCAACGCAGGAGTAGTTTTATATTTCTGGTTATTATTTGAAATGTGACAATTTAGAATTTTGCCGGGTATTGGATATTGTTATTGTACTTCAGCTTCATTTTTGGGAAATCTGATACAGGCTGACTTCAGTGTTAGCATAAAGTGGAGCACCTTATTAGTTATACTCATGACTGTTGTTGGGAACACTTTCAATCTAGTTCCTATGTTTAACAAAGTATCCTGTGTAGCCATTATACCAGAAGAATATTAAAATATGGCCATTTAACTAACTGGATGATGTCCACCTGTATACGGTTTTGCTAATATGTTTTTTCATCATTTCTGCTAAATTAATAAATGTTTTCTTTGACATGCGGAACACTTTAGAGAAATTAAAGTTATCATAGCTACAAATCCATGGTTCCATACACCGTTGTAGACAAAAAAGCACCGATTATTAAGTGATAATAAAAATAATCAGGGATTATATACGCACGTTTCTAAAATAAACAACTTGCAACAAAACCGCGGTTCACACCAACGCGTTCAAGCGATTCGTGTAACTGACGTCATCAATCCGTGTGTCATCTTGAACCATATTATAACCGCGGCATATAACACAGAAATTTTGGTTATTCGTTTGGATTTGATTTATGTGTGAATTAATTATCAAATCTATCTTTATAGATTCTAGCTATAAACTTGAGATTAAGTGAGGGTGGAATGGTTTTGTGGAATATTTCCAAACATCAACCATACGAGTGTTCCACATTACCGGGCCTACTGATTAAGGATACTGAATTTGTTTATGTTTTGGACTATCTGTGACTTTTTATTTCAGAAAATGCCTTCCAAAGAAATAAAAGGACACAATTGGTCAGAAAATCATAGGTTATTCTACTATTCAGTAGCATTCCACATTACCATACTAATTTTCCATGGCTACATATTACACGCTTCGCAAAATTTCATTTTTGCAAATGCATGGACTCAAAATATGCGACCTAAATTACTTCAGCAACTTGACAGAACCTCACAGATATCGGAACTACTTGATTTATTTGAATGCCTCAAATTAGTATGGAATTATAGGCTTCAAATAAAAAGTATTCCACATTCACCAACTTTATTCTATTATGCCCTAAAATTACTGGAAAGTTGTAAAGTGAAAACGAAGTATGACAAGGAACCGAAACTTTCTTATTTTTTGTTGTAACACCTCACCCAATGCACCGATTGTAAAAAGATAACTACCACATAGCCCCATGTCATATACCATTCCAAACATAAAAATCAGTGCAAGCATTTCTGAGATTACGCGGTTATAAAAAGGTAAAAAGGCAGAAGGATGACAAAATTGTTTTTGATGTAGATGTTAAACTTATCATATTATCATTATATCAAAAATTCGCGTCAACACATTAAACGTTAAACACATCGGAAAAACGTAAATGCTAAAAGTTGCATTTGTGACTAGAAAAGTGGAATTTAGCTAGCCCCTGAAAACCAACTTGATTCCGTTTTTTGATGCTGAATTATCTCATCTACTGACTTCCCGTGGCTGAAACAATGTTATTTCGCACCTATTGTGCATCCAAATCCGCTTATTGCAACGACTTGTTAGCAAGACGATCCTGTGAGGCAGAAACTAACAAGCGCATGGCGTTCCCAATAATGTTCTAACTGGATCATTACCCAGTGTATAATCTCGTGTTAATGAGAAACATGGACTAAATAACAGATCGGCCACTACTGATAATGCGTACGATTAAAGCCCGACGGAATTTTTGCCCGAAGCTTTAAACCCAGCCTTCAGTTGAAGCAGACGCCTAATGTTGAATTAATCAAAAGTCTGGTTTGTATTATAAAGAATAAAGCAGTAGAGTAACGAATTTCTGTGCCCTTGGCTGTTTCGTATAAATTGTGAAGCGTGGAGTATTTCATTGAGACATAGAAATCAGATAAAACGTTATTTCTATGGTTATGAAGCTATTACTTCATAATTTTTATAAAAAGTGTTTTTAAAGGTTATTTTTTGTCGAATATGGTTCAATTTACTAGTAGTGAAATGGCAGATATGCAGTTCTGCTATGAAGTGGCTCAAGGAAACTCTAATGCTGCATGCACGACTTTCTGAAACAGGCAGCTTTACAAGATCGACGATTTTCATCGGTACGAACAGTTCACAAGAAGCTGTTTTAAATGATTTCGAAGCAAATCCTAATACCAGTACTCGAAAAGAACTGAAGAACTGAATATTACCAATGTTACACTGTGGCAGATTTTAAGAGACCAGCAGCTATATCCATATCATATGCAACGTGTCCGAGCTCTATTGCTCAGAGATTTGCCTTTAATACATGCTTCTTCAAATTGGTTACGCAATAAAATGATATGAAATCCATGTTTTCTAAAGTGAATATTTTGTTGGTTTGTTTAAGTTTTATTTAGCGCGATTGCTACTATTACATTCTTCTAAAAAACTAAACAATTACATAACAAACAGACATTCAGAAAAAAAACAAAATTTGCATCTCTAAAAATTTTTATTGTCCATGAAATATTCCTTTAATTATCTTTTAAATAGCTTTAAAATACAAGTAGACTGTATATCATTATTTAGTTTATTGAATTCAAGTAATCCTTTCCGAAATATTGATTTGCTAGTTATATTACTATTGCAATTTTGTAAAATAAAATCTATATTTCCTCTTGTATAATAATAGTGGTCATGATTATTCAATTCTATGTAGTGCTCTAAATGTTCTGGCAAAAGATGATTTTTTAATTAAATATAAAAATAAGAACCAAATATGATATGAAATTTTTTATATTCAACCACTGCAATTCTTGTAACATAGATTTTATTTTGATTTACTTATTTTTAATCAATATTATTCTCATGGCTTTATTTTGCAAGCCTTGTAATTTTGAGAATACAGCTTCATTGGCAGTGAACAAGATAGTCGAACAATATAGTAAATAAGGTAGGATAATTGTATTATAAACTATTTTCTTGAAATAGGTACCAAGACTAAGAGAAACAATATAAAAGTAATTTGTTTTTTTGCCAATTTTTGGAATAATGTATTCATAGTGATCCTCAAACTTTAGTTTACCATAAATATATATACCTAAACATTTAATTGATTCAACATTTTCAATTATTTCTCCATTTATCCTAACTGTGACAGTATTTTCATTTAGGTATATCCCTATTAGCATACATTTTGTTTTAGAAGTATTCAATTTTAGTTTATTTACATTTAACCAATTTATGATTTTTGACAAGTCAGAATTTAGCATTTTTAAAGCAGTGTCTATATTTTCATCTGATATGTATATTAATGTATCATCTACAAATATCTGAAGTTTACAATAATCTAAAATATTACAAATGTCATTAATGTATAATATAAGTAGTAGTGGACCTAGTTGACTACCTTGTGGTATACCAACAGAAATATTTTTTGATCTTAATAATGTAGATCCAATTTTGTTTTTTTGACTTCTGTCAATTAAATAGTTTTGTAGAATTTTGAATACAGATCCTTTAAATCCGTAGTGAAGCAATTTTGTAAGTAATTTATCCCTGTCAATAGTCCCAAACGCCCTTTTGAAATCCAAAAACACTGTTACTGTACGTTTCTGATTATCCAGTTGAGTGTTTCTTCCTGAATCCAGCTTGAAATTTTGTTAAAATGTTATTTCCCTCAACAAATTCGATGATCCGTTCGTAAATAATTTATTCAAAAACTTTTTCAACATCTGGCATAACATTTATTGGCCGCATATTGGTGTACAACTCAGAATTCTTAACTTTAGAAACAGGAGTTATGGTAGAACACTTCAGTTTTGTCGGAAATTCGCCATATTTTAAACAGTAATTTATCACGAGCAATATTCTTGCTCCAATAATATAAAAACATTCATTAAGCACACTTTTAGACAAAATCTCACTGTTATTTGATTTGCTTTAATTTTTGATGTAATCTTCTTGAGACAATTAATGTTTATTGTTCTAAACTCACTTAATGATGCATTATAATCTGAGCTAATGGGACATTGGTTGGTATAACAATAATTGATTTTGCAATGTCGTTGACACTCTATGAAATGGGTATTCATTCAATCTGCTATTATTTCTTTATTTGTTATTACCCCATCGTTGAATTTTATTTTAGATAATGTACTTTTTCTAATAGAGGAAACAATGTTTTTCAACGTTTTCCACATATGTTTGCTATTATTTTTACTCTGATCAATTTTGGCATTGTAATATTTTTTCTTTTCATCTCATAGAACTGCTACAGATTGGTTTCTTGATCTTGTGTATTCTAGTAAATCATTTTCACTTCCAGTAATCATAAACTTTTTATAATTGTAGTCTCTTTTTACGAGAACCAACTGACTGTAGCTTCTTTTATACAAACTTCAACATTATCCAATAGGCTTATATAGTAGCTATCAACATCAAAAAACGCTTAAGTCATATCTTGCAGTAAGAGCTTCTCGTAATTTTACATAGTTAATATTAGTCATTTCTTCCACCTTGTTAGCATCAAATTTACTTTCAAGTTCAAAACATATCCATGAATGATCACTGATCTTAGGAGTATGCATAACTTTTGCAATTAAATTTTGTTCGTTCGTTATTATTAAATCTGGCAGTTTTTCTCGCAATTCAATTATTAACTTCCACATCAATAACATTAGGGCCGAAAACTATCCACACGCCTTAATAGACCAAAATTTTCACGAAAAGTTTTCTTTCAAAATTCGGGTTGGAATTGGCGGTGGCCAGACTTAATGAAGAATATCAAAGGTTTATAGAATTCGTTTTACCTGGGCTTTTAGTAATTCCAGTCATGGAAAGATTCCGAGGCGGCTAGACGGTTGTATTGGAGCCGGAAAGGGACATTTCCAACACCTAATTTAGTGAAATGTGTAATCTATATGTTAATGTTATGCTGTTGTTGCATGAATAATAATAAAAAATTATAAAAAATAGTAATTTCCAAAAGAAAGTTTTCCCCATACCCCTTATGGGATGTGCAATAAAGTGGACTTTTTTTTCTCTCGAAAACTAAGCAAGATACGAAAAATTGCACAAATGTCAGAGGCATAAATTTTTTGTCACAAATATTCGTTCAGATCCCGCCCGAGACGCCACTGGACTTAATAAATTTAATCAAGTTTGGGTTAAATTAGTCACTTAATGTTATAAATACCACCGACAAGTTACAACAAAATAAGGTAAAGGATATTTAAGATATTTACGAAAAAACATTTTTTTACACCCTATATCTTGAGAACGACGGATTTGCGGTCTGTGTTTATATGAACTTTTTGAAAAATCGTCTGTTAAATTTATAAAACAACACGTTGGTATATTTATACATCTCCAACCTCAGTAATTCTGAGCACATATTAGGCAAATTTCATCCATCATAGATATCCCCGTACATTTACCCTTAAAACTAAAAATATTCTACAGTCGGGTGTCGATACGTGCGACGTCGTCCCCCGATGGACAAGCGTCGTCGTTGTCGGTCGTACGTCACAGTCGGCAATCCTTTGCACTGCTGTGGGCTGCGCTGTGTGCACTATGCATGGTGAAGGCCAATAACGTCATTCACGCGGGATTGGTCATCGCAAAGATCATGTGCGCCTGCAGCGATTTCTCGCAGGGGGAGGAGGAAGGTAATTTATTTTTCTCAGAAGGGCCAAAATGTGCCAAACAAGGTTGACTGCTCTGCTGAAGAAGGCCCAACATGAAAGGTTTATGTACACTTCGATTGGGCGCTTATGGTATAGCTTTATTCATTAAAATAAAAAACAATAACATTCAAAATAATTTAATATGAATCTTGTGATAAACTTAATACAAGTATGATTCATTCCATGAAAAAATATAATTATGACACATATATGCACACGCGGATTGCAGTAGTTCTTAGCGAATCATGTTCATTTCAGGACTCTGAAAAAGAAAATGTTAATGATCAATTTTTGAGTAAGCATTTTCAGCAAGTATTTAATAAAAATCTTTTCAAAGAAACTGGCACCATTCACAGGTATACCAGGTTACCAACCAGAATAGCAACATTCTGCTGCTTGTATTATATGGGTCATTAATGTTATCCATGTTGTCATCTATTTTTTTAATTCCATCTGTAGTTACAGTTCTTTAAAATATAAATTTTAAATAAGGGGTTTGCAGTATATTACATATTTTGTACCTCCTAATGACTTAACAACTGTAGGTGAGATCTTGAAACTTTAAACTGTCATTTCTACACTGAAATTTAGTATTTATATACACCGACAAAAATAGTCAAAGCTTGCGCATATTTTTGGCGGAATCAGTTGCTTTCCTATGAACATTCAAAAAACACCTTAAACTGCAAAATAAAAACGCAACAAAAGCCAAAAAGTTACCTCTGTATCCCAAAAAATCTTTCAGAAATGTATTGCCAAAGTATGTCTTAACTGCCTTGCATTTTATGAGAAAAACATATACCTAATCTTCTAAAAACATACCAAATACACTAAAATACAGAGTTCTACCCACATGTGTTAATTTCTTAGAAAAGTAAATCATTTTTCAAATCAGATCACTGAGCACACTGGTGAATACTCAGCTGAATACCCAGTACCTGGTATTGTAATCTTACCAAGCACTTGGTACCCAGCTTTTTAAAAAGGTAGTACTCAGTGCATTCCTAAGGGAGACACCAAATAAAAGCAATATATATAATGCTTACTCCAAATTTTTATAATCCAACAATGGATCAACAACTTCAAAGATGTTGTAATATTTTGATGCCCTTTTTGCCAAATCAGCTGCTGTTTCTCCACTATTATTCTTGATGTTTGGGTCTATGTAAGGATGAGCCAGGAGTAATTGTACAGTTTCATAAGATACACCATGTGATGCTGCAATATGTAGGGGGGTTTGACCTGCAAAATTAATTAAGTAGTTCGATGCCAAGTAAATGGTCACATTCATTAGACCATAGCCCTGAACACTAACAGTGACAATGACACATTGACACATAAATGCAATAATGTGAAAGCCAGTCATTCCTATTCTGATGAATGTGAAGAATGATAAAGCTCCTGCATTTTTATGATCCTGATAGAACTCTAATAATAATGAAGGGTTGTAAGTTTTGAAGGATTACTAGTCAACTTACTGCCTTCCGATTTAGCATTAACATCAGCACCATTCTGTATGAGTATCCATGCACATTTTACATGATTCCATTGACAGCAGGAATGAAGGGGTTGCCACTGCATTTCTGTTCTTGCTGAAATATCAGCTCCATGTTCAATTAAGTATTCTACTATATCTGGGTTATTGCTGTAACATGCCCTAAAAAATGCTCATTTTTTTTAAATAGTCCAGGTAGGCACAGAGCACCATAGATGTGTGCCCATTTACACCATGTGGCTATGCACCATATGAGAACTTGACCACTTAGTATGTGAACATAGTCATTATCCTATTCTGCTAGATGTGTTGATTTGCTCTATAGCGGTGTTTAACACTGCATCGGTGGCGCGGGGTATTGAGTACCCCACTTCAAATTTCAGCGGCTATACGTCCGGAGTGGGGATGACTAGAGCTACGCGCATCCAGGTAATCTTCAGCAGTAGAGTGCCCAACGTATTAGTGTAGAGCTCGCTAGTTTGTGTGCGACGGTTAGATTTTTGTTGGCCTAGACATTCGCAGTGGGGCTACTCAATACCCCACGCCACCACTCCCGTGACACTCGTGTTTTTTCGCTTATTTCTTTTGTAGGTTTTTACAGTTGGTTTTTAGGTAACATAAATACTATAATTGTAACTTATTTATAGTTTTACATAATGGCACGCCCTGAAAAAGCTAGTACCGATCCAGCTCAGTGGATGAAATGGTTGGAGGAGTTGGAACAAGAGGAAGGCGCTGATGACTGGTCAGAATCGGACTCAGAAGATGAAGACCTAGATCAAGAACCGGATGATGTTCAAGAGGAACAGGGGCTCATCGAATCAGAAACGGATATGAGCGAGGTACAAGGTTAAGTACTGGATGAAGGAATACGCTCTGAACCCTACTACACAGGTAAAGATGGCCAAACCATTTGGAGTAAAATAGCGCCTGCCACATCACGCACTAGGGTGCACAATATAGTTGTCAAAGTCCCTGGTCCTCTTGGACATGCAAGAAACGCTAAAACAGTTTTGGAATGTTTCGATGTTTATATCAACAATCAGATGATTACTATGATTACGAACTGTACTGATATCAAAATTGAGACAATCAAAGAAAAGTATGCACGTGCAAGAAATGCTAAGCCTACAGACGAATGCGAAATTAGAGCATTTTTGGGAATTTTATACATAACAGGGGTTCTAAAAGAAGGTAGACTAAATACTGAGGATATCTGGAATACTGATGGCACTGGAGTAGACCTTGTTTACTGCACAATGAGTTGCACTCGATTCAAATTTTTATACCGTTGTATTCGGTTTGATGACATCTGTGACAGACCTGGGAGGCGAGAGTTGGACAAACTAGCCGCTATACGAGAGCTGTTTGAATTATTTGTGAATAATTGTTGTTCATCATATATGCCAAGCAGCTATGTCACTATCGACGAACAGCTCATCGCATTTAGGGGCAAATGCCCACTTAGGCAGTATTTTCCCTCGAAACCAGCCAAATACGGCATCAAACTTTTTCTGCTTGCGGATCCAAAAACGATGATGACTATCAATCTCGAAATTTACTGTGGTAAGCAGCCAGATGGTCCATATAAGATATCGAATTCGCCTAGCGACGTCGTCAAAAGGCTTGTTCAACCAATAAGAAACACCAATAGGAATATCACGATGGACCGATGGTTTACCAGTTTTCCTTTGGCAGTGGAGCTTCTTACAGACCATAAGCTGACTGTGCTTGGAACTATCAAAGCTAACAAATGGAAATTCCACCGTGCTTTGTATCCACAAAAGGCAAGCCATTAGAAAGTTCGATGTTTGCTTTCCATGAAAAATGCACGCTAGTATCTTTTGTACCAAAAAAAAAACAAAAACGTTCTTATGCTTTCAACGATGCATCATTCAGATGAAATTGACAGAGAGACAAATAAGCCAGCCATGATTGTCGATTATAATCACACGAAGTATGGCGTCGATGTTGTGGATAAAATGTGTGTTATGTACAATGTGGCAAGAACTACTCGAAGGTGGCCTTTGGCCATTTTTTTCGATGTAATGAATATAGCGGCTATAAATGCATTAAATTTATATGTAACAAATGGGAATCTTGTAAATGTACTGAGGCGTCAGTTTTTGAAAAGTCTTGCATCAGAACTGGTCAGACCCTGCATAATGCGTAGAATTTACAGCCAAAATGTACCGAGGGTGATTCGACAAAAAGCACACAACTTGCTAAGAATACAAGAAACTCCTAATGAAGACGGAGGAGCTCGAGAAAGAAAAACAGGCCGCTGTCACATATGTCCCAGGAAAAATGATAAAAAAACAACAGCTAGATGCAGTGAATGCCGGAATTTTGTGTGCAAGGATCACCAACATAATATATGTACCGCCTGTTATGACAACGCCAGTGACGGAAGCAGCGACCATGAAGATGAGTGAAATAGGGAGACTATGAGTGGTTTTATTTTTTCAGTTTAATTATTATTTTTCTATATTTTGCTTCATTCTGTTCAGTTCTCCAGTTACACAGTTACTTATTTAGGTGACTTGATGTATTATTATATTATATTATTAACAGTTCTTGTATACATTGATAATAATTATACTGTTTATACCCCAAAGATCCACATTCCTTAGATGGGGTATACAATACCCCACGCCACCACTGGTGTTAAAAAAACCAGCGCCACCGATGCAGTGTTAAAGATCATGGTATAAGTTGTATTGCAAACAAATAGTCTACCTATGTAAAGGTGTATAACCATCCTTATCTCTCACACCCACTAGATCAGGATGCTCTTCTAAGATTTTTTTTACCTCTTCAAGTGTCCCATTCTCACATGCATCCAGTATTTTCTTCTCTAATGTGTCTGAAATTATGTTTGCGCTCTATTTTTTGCCCTGAAAGATATTTCAAAACATTCCAGAAATGTCTTACCTGTTGGATTCCTTGTTTCGTCAATATCATTTATATCATCTTCCCAACCACTAACTAGGAATCTCTCGTCGTTCATTATTTTGAAAATGCCCTCAACACCTTTTGAATTTTTAAAATAAAAGATGTTTATGTTTTTTATAGGTTATAATCATGAACTGCCAGTTTGTCAACAACTGTCACTTAAGGCTTAAGTGTGGTTTACACCTAGCAATACGGCCTACGAATGCGGCTGCGACAATGGCGAGCGAAAAAAAGGCTGGTTAGGCTAAACCCGTTTATAACCCGGTTGTAAAATGACTTATGCCCTATTTCACATAGGGGATGTCTTCTTGATCTCCTGTTTTTAGACTCTGGGTTCCTTGCTGACACCAGCGCTGCTGTGACTTGTGGTTTATAAATGCAAATAGGACAGCACTTGAGGCGTGCAACCAGTGGTGGCACTACAGGGAAAGACCCTTAGGGCTGAGATATCACTGCGGGTTTTATCGAAGTTGCAGGGTGCGGTTTATTCGCAACTCCAGGTTTTAGGGAAACTCACTCTCTCAAGGTTAGTTGTGTAATGCGAAGAACTACGCCCCGCATTTGCTTGCTGCGGTGAGATGAACGATAGCTTACTTACCTACACTGTGTAAATATTGTACTTTGCTTAACTTCAAAATGTGATTCCCTTAGTAATTCTAAAACAAGAAGTTGGAAAATGCTCCGTTTTAAGATAGAGTATCGAACTTTCTTCTTTTTTTACTGCTTGGTGATCGACGTATTCTTGCGTTTTTACAGTTTCGATAAAATGCGATCCTAACTGCTTCCTGCTGAGTAGAAAAGGTCGCATTTGACCCAAAGCGTGCCTTGGAAAAAAAGGTTGTTCATAACCGAATGTAGCCTCTAGAGTCTGAGAAACGCATAGGGTTATTATCAATTAAAAGCTTTAATAACTCGGTAGAAACAGAAGTTGGATTCTTCAACAACTTCGATTAAATATACTTTCTTTTCAGGGCATTTAGCACATTATCAAAAAAGTGCAGGTACACTAAAAAGTGGTACAAGCCAAACAGAATGCATATATAACTGCTCTCATATTGGGCCGATATTGGAATTCAACATCATCGGCATGGCCTAGGTCTGGTCTCAGGTAGAACAACGAACGAGACCTGAGAAACTATCCTTTATCCGGGAAATCAGGTATATCGAAATAAGACAGCACAAAGTGCTGTTTTCACTCTCGCGGGTGCCGAAAAAAGCAACACAAATGCCATGTAAAATGATTCATTATATTTGCTTTCCCAAAAATTGTATAACAACTTCAAGTCACATCAAGTACTCTTTCTTCCATATTTGTACTGCAATTTTAACTGCCCTATTGCAGTAACATCTGTGATCCGCGGAATCCACTCGATTTCAAACGAATTATTTGTATTATCACTCTCGTCTACGGTAGACTGTCCAACATTCAAGAAAAATATAAACGAGCATTGGTAAATGTCATTATTATGTTCTGCTTCATTGTATTCCACATAGCCTTTTTGTTCAGTATGGACGAATTTTTTTGAAATCCTCAGTTTAACCTACAATAGAGTACCGTGAGTGTACGTTTCTTGTGAGATTGTGCGGTTTGGTATACCAGCGGGGTGTCAAAGATCTGTTTCAAATGCAATATATTCATTATGCTGTAATGGTAAATTTCCTCTGTTTCAATGACTTGGTAGGTGTCTGGGATCCGTTTCTTGAAATCATTGTAAAATACCTGAAACATATATATTGTAACGAAAACATCGTTTTTACTACTTAAAGTCTAATCTATTACTTTCATATAACATAACAATATTTGCAACTAATTTATGGCAAATTTATAACCATATCGACTGGACTATCGCGTTCTGTGGTGACTCATCGCCCGCTGTCGACTGCTCCACTCCTTTCCGCTGTCGGCGTAGCTTTTATGTTCAAATTAGCCAATCCAGGGCATTCCAGAGCTTCACCGAAACTATTTCGATGTCGATATATGCTTCTCGGTGGCGGTAGGTGCTTCCCGATGTTTGTCCAGCGCTCCCGCTACCGTCGCAAACACTCGCTTATTCTGACTGCAAGCTATTACTGCCCTTGATGCACGGCGATGTAACTCTGGCTGCCTAAGCGTCAATATGGTGTGGGCGTCTCATCGTTGCTCAATGTCTCAGTTACGAGGGCGTCACATTATATGTAGATATTTCCCTATAAGGTCGAATCGATGTAGAAATAAAATAGGCGACCGTAAAGGATACTCGAGAAAAAGACAATACGTAGCCATCCATCAACATCCTCAATCAATTATAACCTAGGTCAGGTCATCAGTCAAATTTAACAGGATCTATGTGACAGAGCTACTGAAAATGTAATTTCCTTGATGTGGGCCACTGTGCGAAGTTGCGATACAAAACATACACGAACATTTTGGAGAGAGAACAGTTTTATACATCACGCACAGGTTTTTTATTTCATTTCAACATCGACTGGTCCTTATTATTGAAAAAGCCTTTATATGAAGGATTGTATGGCAACGTATTTTACCTGCGGTATTTGGAACACCAATGTGTTGACAATTCCACAGTTGTCAAACTGCATAGTTTTGTTGATTGATTCAGTTACGTACGAAAGCCAGTCTATGAAGGTCCAGCATGTATTATGATTACCTTTTGCTGGTTCGTTCAACACTTTTATTTCAATAGGATATATTTTTGGTATAATTTTCTGACACCGTTTTATCAACTCCACCTTCCTTGGTTGCTGAAGAATTTTAACAAATATTCATTAGTTTTGTTGATGGACATCCTACCTGTTTGATAAAATAATAGACAATGTGCGTTAGTTAGTTTCAGTTTTAGGTGCGGATCCAGAGGGAAATCTTGGGGGGAGAGGGCAACCGCTCACGCCCGATCGCGTAACTCTGGTTGCCTAGCGTCAAATACCGCGAGAGCGTTCCACGCTATTCATTGTATCACCCTCCTGTTTAGCACCAACAACGCTAAGCATTTTACATCCGTATAACAATAAGCAATTATTCTTGTTCTCCGCGTTAAAAGCACAACGGTTTTAGCGTTCGTATAAAGGTGCACGCTCAGTGAGAGAAATAAAATCATTTCGCTGGGTTATACATAATGAAATAACAGTCCGCACACTTGCATCGTTTATGCAATTATATGAAAAAAGGTTAATAGAGTAGCAAACGTGCCAATACAAAACTTGGAAATGTTATGTTATAAACAGTATTCATCACAATTAACAACCACAAGTTTGGCATAACATCTTACTTTGATTACTTTAGATTTCCTATACCTTTCATCGAGACATTTGTTAGCTGTTACCTTCATTGCAGCAGCTTGTTGAATATATTTTGAAGTTTCAGATAGTGGACTTGGTTTATCATTCAGATGACCAAAAATTGGTTCTATAAAATTTCAAATATAAGTCAATTAATATAAAAATGTTACAAGGCCACAAATAAATCAGAATATTATTGGGTTATAACTATTAAAGGTTTGAAATTTCTGTAGTCATACAGAAACGGAAGAAAGTAGCAAAACACATCATGCGCCACTGTTAATGCAAGATCTGCGCGCACCGACTGTATCTATACAAATATAGCAATGGGGGTACGATGTGCTATGATATTCTCTTCCTGAGTATATATAGGTAGTATTAATTTCAAATACAAACATACCTGACAATGGTAGTTCAAACTGCAAAAAGTAGGAAAACTCATCAAAATACCTTGTGTTGCTAGCCAAAGACCAAATACATGCATAGTAGTGGATACATTTTCTGATTTCTTTTCCAGGTATGCTTCTCGATTCTAAAATTACAACAATATATCTCAGTAATTTGAATGCAGCCTGTACTACAACTTTATCTGATATAGTTACCTATAAATTCTGAACAACTGCAAAAATACTTTTCATAACAATATCTTCCTTTGCCTTTGATGAACCCAAAATGCAGATACCCCAACGGGTGCTTAGGTGTTGCCTGACACTTCACGGCCATAATAGACTTTGACACCTGTTGCACCAAACAGCCCTGTTTTTCATTAGCTAAGATGTACAATGTCTCCTTAACATCATCTGTCACTTGGAGAGACCCTAATACGTCATTTTTGAATTTCATTGGAGTGGCACTGCTTTGACTTTTCAACGCTGATTTTATGTGATCACACACCTGATTAGTACTGTTTTGGTCTTCTTCGTGACATTTGAGGATTGAATTATCGAATGAGTTCTGACAGGAGTCGACAAAGCACAATGCTACTTCTGACAGAATGTTTTTGTCTTCTTGTGATTGGAGAATCGGTAACTGCACAAACCCTCTATAATCTGGGCCCATATCTCTTACCCTGACAGAGAATACTTGCTTTTCTTTGCCTGTAAGTAATTTGACAGCATCTATGTCCACTCTAGATTTTTCCTCGGAGTCTTTGAGAATAACGCCACAGTTTTTATTCTTGCACACTGCACTTCTAGTGCCATTGTAAGTACTGCAATTGTTGCACTTTTTTATACCCCTCTTTGTAGATTTTCCCAAGCCCGATAGGACTAATTGGTTGTTTGTTGTGTGTATTGGTATATAAATTTTCTCCTTAATTTGACTAGCTGACATTACACCTGCGATACAAAAACAAAATACGTTTTAGGTATTCTAAAAATAAACGGCACTGCTGCGTGCTCGATCACCACAGCTGGTTGTGGCTATTAATAGGTGATGTACTGGTAGCAAGCCACTAAAGGTTGAAATAACCGAGGTTTTAATTTTTTCATTCAAAATTTTCGAAACGGAACCCCTGTTTTAAATTTTATCTTCTCTCTTATGACCTAGGAACGGTAAAGAGGTCGCGTTTTTAACGTCGATCAGTCAATAAACCGTACTTCTATAGTTCAAATTAGAATAACGATCATCGTGTCAACGTGTTTACCGAGTGAGTTGTAAAGATCTACATTTACATTCGCAGCTTGACGTCTTGTCACTTCGTTTTTCAATCACCATATTTTTACGAAGGCTTGAGTACTCGGTTTGTACCGTTTGTACCCGGTACTCGGCCCAGGAAAACCGGTGAAATAAAAAAAAAAACGACCCCAAAACTTGACGCCTGATTATAGTAGTACGACATTCTGGCAAAGGTAACCCTGCTGTAATATATTCTAATATTATTGATCATTCATACAAATAAAACCGATACCCGCAGATTCAAGTGGCCGATTCAAAAAAATCCCCCAAATCCGTTAATAAATGGAAAGAGATAGGTGTGGTTTAAAGAGTGGGCAACATGGCAACCCTGGTATATATTAGGCTCGGTCTAAACCACGCAGGATGCTCAACCAGTGTTGCCGAACCTAAAAAGACGGAATCGGTATATAGTTTTGTAGGTTCAAGAACAAAACTGGTAGGAGTAGGAATTGGATTAAAGGCTTTTGCATCACGCAGCGCTGTCTATAAAAGACATGATATTTTTCTGGAGAAATATTAACTTCCGCATTACAACTTGCATAATGAGCATCCTGGTCGCGCTTCAAGCTCCTTTGCAACCATCCTCGTAAGTCCTTTCCCATTCTTTTGTTTATAAGATTGTATTTTTGACCATTTTGATTTAATATTTAACCAAAATCAGACCAGCTTTGATTTCCTTATGGCTTGTCCGGTGATGTGGTAGTGACGGTGATCTACCAGTCTGTACTAATTTTACGTACAAAAACCAATACAAGGAAAGTAGGATAAGGCAAGTGAGTACATAATTATAGGCAACTCAAATCTACATTCCTTGTAGGTTCAACTTCCTAAGTATCATTGGTATAGGCCATACAACTAAATAGGCTGCGACTTCATCGGAGTTCATTTTTTCAACTTTATTTTTTGTTCTAGCTTTTTCTCTGTACAAAAAAATGAATTATTTAAAAATATCGTGGAAATAAGGACGTTCTCGATATGTCGGTAAATAAACTCGCATTTCGGTAGAAATACCGAAAATCGATAGGTTCGCCAACAACTCGGCTCAACAAGATATTTTTCTGGAGAAATATTAACTTCCGCATTACAACTTGCATAATGAGCATCCTGGTCGCTCTTCAAGCTCCTTTGCAACCATCCTCGTAAGTCCTTTCCCATTCTTTTGTTTATAAGATTGCATTTTTGACCATTTTGATTTAATATTTAACCAAAATCAGACCAGCTTTGGTTTCCTTATGGCTTGTCCGGTGATGTGGTAGTGACGGTGATCTACCAGTCTGTACTAATTTTACGTACAAAAACCAATACAAGGAAAGTAGGATAAGGCAAGTGAGTACATAATTATAGGCAACTCAAATCTACATTCCTTGTAGGTTCAACTTCCTAAGTATCATTGGTATAGGCCATACAACTAAATAGGCTGCGACTTCATCGGAGTTCATTTTTTCAACTTTATTTTTTGTTCTAGCTTTTTCTCTGTACAAAAAAATGAATTATTTAAAAATATCGTGGAAATAAGGACGTTCTCGATATGTCGGTAAATAAACTCGCATTTCGGTAGAAATACCGAAAATCGATAGGTTCGGCAACAACTCGGCTCAACTTGTGTAAATCAAAAAAATTGGAGACGCGATATGCATAGATATATATATATATATATATATATATTCAAGAAAATAACGCACCATCAAAAAATAGCCAACGTTATAGTATATTTTACGTCGGATTTTGATGGAGTTTGTACACAAGGTTACTACTATCCCTAGGTCGAAAAAGCTTTGTAGCTTTTAAAAGTTCCAGTGGCAGCGAAAAAAAAAGGTCAGAAAGGAAAAAAATAGAAAAACGCTCAACTTCGTTTTTGAAGTTTCAGGGAATCCTGAACATTTTTCAGAGAAAATTTAGGGTTGTTGGGGTGTGGGGAAGCCCCGATAATTCTACTCACCAATTAGACACATTTCACACATCACAGATCGGCTTGTACATTTGCCGCTGAAACGTACGATAGAGAAATTATTAATGTTTTTGATGAGCGTCCCTGCGCGCGGTCTGTGTGCCTGTGTTCGTATGCGTCCTGCATGAATGTGTTCTGTTCAGTGTTGCCAGGTTAAGAATAAATAAAATTCGCCAGAAATTGGAATGAAAAATCACTAGATTTAAAAAAATCACCAAGAATTTTAGAAGTTAATTTTCTAAGCTAAAAACGGCATCTGTAATGTATGTATACAACTTAACGATTAAATTTTTTAAAACACAATTTCCTACTAAGGACTGTGCCGAATTCAGTTAAACATTATTTTATCAGCACCTACCCAAGATACAATTTGATTACATTTTTCCTGTTGTTTTTGTACGATTTTTAACTACCTTTTAATACCAAGGTCAGAATTATTATAAAAAGAATCCTACATTTTTTACCAAAACAAGTTTTTATTTAAAGTCTGTGGTGAATCCCACAACAGTTTAAGGAAATCACCGGATATATATCGGAGACCGTAACGGTACAACTGTTGGAGTTTTTGGTAGCTTAAAGATTGCTAAAAATATTCAAAATCGAAATTTTGAAAATCACCGGAAATTGTCATTTTTCAAAAAGTCTTGCACTTACCAGATTATTCATAAAATCATCAGACCTGGTGAAATTTCACCAAGCTTGGCAACACTGGTTCTGTCACAAGCTCTTGGACGCCCCGCCTCGTTTTCAGATGTTGGGGAGAGGCGACGCGACGTTGCCAGATGAACGGTATTACGGGTAGGGTAGGGAAAGGAAGACGGTGTAACCTAAAAATGCTGCTTTCGTCTGTCCAACCAAAGACACCTGTTTCGTGCTTTTTTGGCAAATCATCAGCTTGGTCTCTGGGAGAGCGGACGAAATCATAACAACTATCCACCATCCAGGATATAAAGTTTATAGCGCCGTTTTATTTGGATAGGATCTTGGCTGTCCTATTGTTTATGAACTGATTATTGTCTCCTGAAAAATCCAAATTATGGGACTTACCTGGTTTTTGCACTGATCGAATTAAGGGAGAGAACAAAAAGGCGATATTAATTGAGAGAATTTTTTCATTCAGCGAATTGGATGAAATAAACAATAAAAATACATTTCTTCAATCAACGGTATTTTATGCAAAACTTTAACAATCGTCCAACTAATATAACCTGCGTTGAAATTTAATAAAAACGAAAAATATATTAAACTTTTTCAAAAATGTTTACAAGTCGCGTGTGTACTTATATAAATACTAGATCTACAACTCTAGCATATTAGCTACGATTCAAGAAGACATTTTCAAAACGACATTCTCCTGTTCTATCACATTATATGTATATTCAAAAATTATTTTTGTCAAACACATAGTAAAAATATCGATTGTATAATAAAACTAGCTAAGCTCTAAAAATACATCAGCAACTTGCTGCCTAAAGACTTGTTTCGAAAAAAAGTTAATAACAGCAGAGAATACTATCAAAAGGAATTACAACTTATCGTGTGTTTTTAAATAATTTATCCAAGAATCATTGAAATGTCATTGAAAACGCCACCTTAAAGCCTTATCACAAACGAGTTGGCCCAGTAAAAGAATACTTTTGACCTGACAGAAATTCTATAATGTATGATAATATGGATTTAGGTTATTACAATATTGTTTGTCAGCATGACGACAAGTACCGGATCCTACCATAGACAGGAAATGAAAAATGTTTGAAAAACTTTTTGACTTTTGGGTTTTTGTGTTACGGTTCTGTATACAATATAGTGCGTCACTGTCATTATTGTGACGTAACTGCTTTGATTCAGTGAATAAACTATATGTACATGAAAAGTTAAGATAATTTTGTGGCTCAATAAATAAGTTTCAAAGGTTGTTTACGATATCTTCATATTTACATGCTTTCACGAGATTATGACAATTCTTTTAGAGCTCGTATTGCGTGAATGTCCGTATGCGAGATTTTTGAGGCATCTGATTGACAAAATAGTTTTTTGAGACATTTACCAACCATAATTAATTAAAATTACAAAGGGTGTAAAGAAAAGGCTAAATTTTAACGAGAATATGTTAAAATTGCTTCAAAAAATGTATCTGGTGGAAACATTTATTTCAAAGTGAGGAAACATTTATTTCAAAGTGAGTACACATTTTTTTTTTTTGAGGTCAAGCACTATTTTAGGCCATAAATCTTTTCAAAATCATCATAGCAAAAAACTCTTGTAGACTTTTATTTTCCATTTGCTGTACTGAAGAGCAAATCTGCTTTCTAGATTATTTTCAAGACAATTTTTTGACATTATTCAACAATATCTTGAAGAGAATAAAACCTCACTAATCACAGCATGAGGAGTTGAAAGCATACTTCATTGAAAATACTAAACAATTTTCCTTTATACCTTTATTTAAATAATATTTATATTCCAAAAAATAAGAATTTTTTGTAAAAACTTTTTTAATGGTAAACAGTTTCAGGTGATAATTTAAGAATATACTTAATAATAGTTTGTGAAAAAATTGTGTCTTTCGAGCAAATCGCAAGCAAAAATAGCGTCAAATTATGTCAGTTTTTTTGACGTAATAACCCTGCAGAACCTTTTTCTATATAATTTACAGGACCAAACATAAAAATATTTTTCAAATAATTTTATGTACCTGTTACCACAAGATCTGGAACTTTTTGTTATGCTAAAAAGGACTACTTGAGTTAACAAAATCCAAATTGTCATCCATGATAGAATTATTGCAAGGTTTTGGGAAGTTTTTTTTACCGGGCTAGATGTACAAAGTAGGGAGATAAAATTATGACAACGTACATTCAACAGTGTGTCAATAGTCAGTGGATAAAAATGTATGACATAGAGCTGGAAAAGCTTATAGCACGCACATACTGTCGTCATTTTCTGCGGACAAATATTGTTTCAAATGAAGGTGAATACTAAATAAAAAAACTTGTCTAATCTGATGGTAATCTAACAGAAAAAAGGAATAAATAAATCTTAAGAAATATATTGATGGCGTGCTAATATTTGAATAGCTGATTCTTGGATCGGCTTCAAGAAATGAATCGTATGTCCTAAACGACTTAACCTCAGAGAACAGTACACTTTGCAGAAAAAAATCTTTATTTTATAATAATTGTAATACTATTTCAACACATTTGATACACATCTTCTTTGCATCAAGGTGCATTTTCTGATGAACAAACAATTTCATTGCTTCTATCAGTGCAGTGTCGTCCGTACGGGTTTTGCAATAGGTTGTTTTTTGAGAAAAAAATAGTACGCCACTCTTCAAATAAAAATCATTTTTGAAACCTTCATTCATGTCTGAGCACATTTAATATCTTCATTTTCTTTCGTGGTTTTCACTTAAAAAAATCAAAATCGTTTAACTTCAGGGTCAAATTGCTAAAAGAAAGTTAAGTGATCAAATTTGTTCAAAAATGAATAAGCATGGCAAAAATATTTTTTTCTCATCGGATGTACTGTCCTTGATGTTAAACGCACTCAATAAATAGCTTCAGATTTTTAGCAATTTGACACTGAAGTAAACTGATTTTTATTGTTTAAATCGAAAATCATGCGTGCACAAAAGAAAATCAAGAGATCAAATTTGCTCAGTAATAAATGAGGATTCCAAAAATAATTTTTACTTGAAGAGAAAGCATTGTACCATTTTTCTCTGCAAAAATATTCAATGCTAAACCCGCACGAACGCCACTATTATAAATAGAATTATTTGTATGTGTAGGAAATTTCATAAAAATATCTACCGTAGTATCACAGTTATAAAATACAGATTTTTTTTTAAACTTTACCCCCATGTCATTAAGGAACACCCTGCATAAGACAAAAAGCAGCAAGAGGTCTGATAGATTCCTTAATAAACCCTTTTCGACATGTCCACCAAACCGTTAATACGCGAGTCATTGAATCAATCGTTTCCATATCATTTTTTAAATTTTGTATAACTCTCAGTCCAAGATTCTGAAACTCGTCATACATTCTTCTATAATGTTGTTCTAGCTTTCCTCGTCCTTAATAATACTTCAACTTTTCCAGCCCATCAGTTATCTAATAAAATAAATAGGCGTAAAGTAAACCTAGACAAGTGATCGACTGTTGGTACCACTGGGATTCATTTTCTCCATAATAGACTGCACGTACGCTTCGTGGATCTGCTTCGTGAAGTCCGAGTTATTTTTGAGGAGATATATCAACGCTTGTGCTAATTGCTTCTCAGTCAACAGATCTAACTGGTCTATTCGCTCATCAGAATTGTTACCGTCTTTGGATTTTGACGTTGAAAACATCATCGGCGTCATCAGGGTCGGTTTTGAGGAACCACCTAGAAGGTTTCGACATGTCACTATACGTCAACGGTATGCAACTGATATTTGTTCCGTAACTAGTGAATTTAAACAGACATTAAAATACCCATTATAGTCCGATCTATTTGTTTTAAAAAATTGTCAATTTTGGCTACATCTGACCGCAATTTTGACAATTATGAGGGACTATACAATTAGTAGTAGTAGTAGAGAGATTTATTTAGCACATTTGGCTACATAAACAGAACAATTGTAAACAACTTAGAACTAGTAAATTCAAGCCATATGGTGTATGATGTAAATGCTGGGCAACCTATAATTGTAGATTTAACAAGTGATTTCTCAATTTTACTTTAAATTTTGTCAAAGTTTTCTGGTCTTTTATCTCCGAGTATAATTTATTATATTCAATCAACCCTTGATGGAATACAGATTTGTAGCATATGTTATACTTTTTGGTCATGGAAGTCATCTTTATTTCTGGTATTATGTAAATGATGGTCGACATTTGATGATGTTAAATTAGTTAGACTTGATGGAAATATATTATTTTTTACTTTATAAATGAATATCATTACAAGATATTTGATAAAAATTTTTACATTGAGCCATTTTAATTTGCTATGCATTTGCCTAATTGGAGTATATTTATCTTTATTTAGTATTATTCTCATGCACTTATTTTGTAAAATTTGCAGTCTTTCAAAAATGGAATTATTTGCTAAATATAGAATAGTCGAACAGTACAAGAAATTTGGAAGAATGATGGTATTATAGATAATTTTTCTGCTATATGAACTCAGACATCCAGAAACTCTCGATAAATATCCCACTTTACTACTAATCTTATTTATAACTTTTTCATAATGAATATCAAAAATTAATCGAGAGTCAACAAAAACTCCCAGGTATTTAAAATTTTCTACGAATTCAATATCTTCACCATCAATATTCAGTTGAACATTTGTACATTGTTTTTTACCGATTAACAAGGCTTTCGTTTTACTTGCATTTAATTTTAGTCTGTTAGATGCTAACCATTTTGAGACAAGCTTCAAGTCTTCATTTATATAATATAATATAATTATACCTTGAAAACAAATAAAACAGTAATTTGAGCGTAATTGACAATTTTTTGCAAACATAGCCGTGATACTAGATTTTAAAAAACACTTGAAACTCAATTTTGAGCAATTTGTTGTCGACTTTTGAACAATCGATATCAAATTCGTTATTAGTGAGACATTGAAAACATTTAAAACTTAAATTTTGATCTTCAATAAATGGATATCATATTCATTATCTGCGGCATGGAAAACGTAAAAATGTTTTTTTTTTTGTAAATTCAGTGAATCATTCTAAAATGTCACAACCTGCGTAAATTTCAAGTTTCAGAGCTGTGAAAGATACCAGTTATACTATTATATGCAAATACGAGCCCCTTCCCACTTCAGTTGTCCCAACTATTGAATCTTAGTTTTTTCCTTATCAAACACAAATAATAAAAATGTAGCAGGGTGTTATAGGTTTAAAATATTAACAATGAATATTTTGATAATATATAGTAGAAAACACCAACTTTATCACTCTCTAATCAAATTTGCATCATAAAAATAACACATGTTGCAATTACAGCCATGACAATTGTTTTTATTAATCACAGTTGTCAGAATACGTTTAAAATAGTTTTGGGTAGTTAAGGTTTTTTTAAATGGGTAGAGGAAAGGTTACTAGTGAGAAAAATTCGGTTACTGATAATTAATTTTTTTAATTCTGGGAAATCAAACTCAGAAATTGCAATTCTGTTAGACTTATCGCGGTACAGTGTGAGAAATATTGTTAGAAGATATAACGTAACTGGATCAGTTAATATTAAGCCACGATATGTGAAAAAAAGTAATATCACAAATGCCGACCGAAGAGCATTAATAAGAATAATCGTGAAAAACAGGCGTGCCAATTATTTACAATCAAGTGCTCTGTAGAGTGACGCTGTTGGAAGGAGAATTTCGAGGTCCACAACTCATAGAGAGGCCCACAAACTGGGATTTAGCACTTGCAAGGTAAGTTTCTTATAAAAAAAATTGAAGTAAAAACCCTAAAGTTGCACAACTTGTTTATAGGCCAAAGAAAAGCCACTAACTGCACTGCAAAAGAAAAATCGGCTTAGATGGGCTAAAGAACAGAGACAATAGATACCTCAACAATGGTGTGCAATACAATGCAGTGATGAGGCTCGATTCGAAGTTTGTGTTGGTGACAGTGGTAGTAGAGTTATTCGCAAAAAAAATGAAGCACTCCATGTTGACTGTCTGAAGAGAAAAGTGAAATTTCCAGCATCCATTATGAACTGGATGCTGTCATAAAAAGGAGTAGGAAAACTTCATTTTATTGATGGAAATGTGGATACAAACAAATATTTGTCAATTTTAGAAGAATAGCTTGTACCAGTGATGGAAGAATGTTTGACATCCAGCCAAGATTTTGTGTTTCAGCAAGATGGTGCAGCGTGCCATACCTCAAAAAAGGCTATAAAATGGATGGAAGAAAATAATGAATAATGAAATAGGTTCTACGACAACATCTTGGTCGTACAATCACCAAACTGAGACAAAAGCTTCAAGTAATATGGGATTGTTTTGCACCAAATTTTTGCCAAAACTTTGTTAACACTATGCTCCAAAGAATTTCAGCATAAAAAAAATAAAGGTGATGTTACCCAATGGTAATCTTTCAATTGTTGCTTTGTTAACTTCGCGCATTTATTCGCACATTGTTTATTTGTTCAGATGTTCCATTAGTTATAGATCTAAGTGATTTCAAATATGTATTTTTTACGACTAGAGTGTATCTAAAATGTTTTTGAGAAAATAAATTGTTTTAGAAGTAAATAGTTTCGTCATGTTTAGTTTATAAAGGCATATTTTGGTACACATCTTGAAGTGGGTCAACTGAAGTGGGAAGGGGCTCGTAGTATTTAAGTATTTTCGCCTATAGGAAACTTCCTAATTGTATATGTGTCATCTTTCACCACCACCTTTTAGAGTATTCTATAGATTATTACCTTCTAAAAACTGTGCAAAAGGTGAAGTTCTCAACAAATCAGCATCGTCCTTTTCAGTTGTGTTATTCTGAGCCCCCTGATTTTGATTTTGTATGAGGAACTGCAAGGGCGAGGCGCTAACTGGAAATCCGTTCTCAGAGTGCAATTTTTTTTCAGGAAATGACACTGGAACACTTCTACGGTCTGCATTTGCCGTATTCAGCCTCTGTCTGATGTTGATCTGAAGCAAAGAATGGTGTCAAGGAGATTGTGGGAATACTCGTCACGGCCTCGTTGTGGTTTTTTCCATGAGTTATTGAGTCCTAGTAGTAATTTGACTTTGAGGGAAAACTCAAGGTCAAATATTAGGGTGATTCAAGGTCATATGTGAACGTAAAATTTCACGTTCGTTTCATTGCCAGGATCAAAAGTAGGCGTTTACATTTGAGTTTTCGTAGTTAACCTAAGAATAACCTTCAAGGTCAATGTAAAATCCAAAGTCTCTGGGATAGCTGAGGAAAAATCTCACAACTTTTATTCGAAGCATTTTTTCCTAAAATTCATTCCTAAAGAATTATTGAGCTGTTCCGGTACTTCTGTATATAGATTTTGCATTTAAAAATATTCTTAGTCATATCGTTCTAAGTGTGTTAACAAGAATGCTCTTTTATATCCGACAACTTTTTAATTTCTTGCGGATGGACTGAATACATAAGATTTATATTTCTTATGTTATAATCACTTCATGGATTACCAATAAAGTAGTCAATGTTTTTAAATGCAAAAATTACTGACTCTTGAATATACAGGGTGTTTGGCGCATCGTTTGCCAAATTGAAATAGCGGACAGGGGAGGTCTTTTTCTATCACCCCAGGTCCCTCAAACAGTTTTTAGCCCAGCAGCATTAATTATGTAGATTTTTAATTTTTTTTTTGTGCAGGGGAAGGAAAATAGAAAACGTGTAAAATTGTGAAAACGTGAACGCTTTTAGTTTTTTTTTACAGAAATTCAAAATTGAGACTTACATTTTTTGTTCTTCTTTGTAACCCTTTATGAGTTTATAAATAAAAAACTACATGCTGCTGGCAAGTAATGTTGATTTTGTAAGATTGGTACAACATGACCCATTAAGATAAATTAATCAGGTGGACATACTCTTTATTTTTTGTTTATTTCACTTTGTGTATTACATTTTGGAGTTTTTACTAAGAAAAAATAAAAAATCTACATAATTAATTCCGTTGGGCTAAAAATTGTTTGAGGGACCTGGGGTGGTAGAAAAAGACCTCCTCTGTCTGCCATTTCAATTTGGCAAACGATGCACCCTGTATATTGTATCTATAGTAAACATTTTATTACTCTTGAATTTCCCCCTCCAAGAATCTCTAGAAGAAATTTTTAAGATGCACCTCAGCACTTGCTTCTGCACTAGAAAGATCCTATTGGTGTGGCCTCCATGTATAATTTTAACAAATGGAGCCCTTACCTGTTCTTGAGGCGTTATAGACCTCTGCTGTTTCTCGATATGTTCTACACTATGAGCAGGATTTGACATTAACCTCTGCAACACATTCTCTCCATTACCAGCTACTCCAACAGTTGGATTTTGGCTGGTTTTGGTACTAGCTTTGGCAAAAAAATCCATCACACTCTGTGAGGTGACATCAGGAACCCTAGGTGTTGATACATATGCAGCTGCAGGAATGTTGTCTTGCTTTGTAGGCGTCCTGGAAAATAAATATAATCCATAAAAAAATTTGTTCATTATATCTAAGAATTCAAAAAAAAATTGTGGTGTCTTTGTTGGAATATGGATCAATGATCGAACAATTATTATGGAATTAGCCTGATTTTTTTTATTTTTGTTGTTAGCTAAAATGTTTCTTATTTACATTTGTTATTAGTTAGGTAAATAAATAGACAGTAACCAAAGAAACAGTACAAAATTGCTTCCACAAAGGAGGATTTAGGCGTGAAAATATGCAAAGTGATTGAACCTCAAGTACTAAAGCATATCATGGTACCCTATATGGAAGACAATATGCCCTTAAGATCAATCTTCCAGCAAGATAATGACCCGAAGCACACTTCAAATCTCCTAAAGATCTGGATGAAAAAATACCAGTTCTCAAATGGCCTTCAGTGTCCCGATATAAACCTCATTAAAAATCTATGGTAATATTTAGATAAGCAAATATGAGATAAAAATTATTCAAACACGGATGAACTTTTGCCACTTTAGAGCAAAAGTGGAGACAGATTGATGAATCTTATATCAAGAAACTTCTATAATCTATGCCGAGACAATGGCAGGTGGTTATTGATAATAATATATTATATAATAATATATTTTTGTCCTTCATAGTTCCAGTTTTTTCAATTAATTTTTTATTGAAGAGAGTCTAAAATTACTGTACATATACAGGGTGACTTTGAAGTTGAGTCATTAATTTTCAGATAATGATTGTAGAAGGAAGATAAACCAAAATATGTGTGTAAAAATAAAAAAAAAGTAAAAAAAATGTTTACCTTGTTTTATAAAGTATCCTCCCGACAAGTATTTCAATGCGGACCTGTATTTGATCGTGAGGTCCCCTGTGAGGTCTTAAGTCACCTGATTCACGAGCCCGTTGTACTACATTAACAAAGGCACGAGGGGTTGGTTGCACTCGATTGGGAAACCGATCCGCATAAACATGTGCCATTTTTTATTTTGTTTGAGCCACGCAACAGACACTATTCACACGCGACTGACACTGACTGTATGTATAACTGAACTGAATAAAATAATTGTAAAAACATCGTTCCAAATTCTTTCGCTTTTTTGTTTCCGATGCGATGAACCGATAAGGCGGATTATATCCGTTGTTGCCAAACACGAGCACATGATATTATTGAGACAGGGCGGTACTCAAACTTCCAAAGGGTTATAACTTTGTTACTTTATTTTTACCAGAAAAATGGTAAAGGAAAAAAACATTTCTTTTGATCAGATCTACTCACTGTTAAAATAAATGACTCAACTTCGAAGTCACCCTGTATACATTTTATATTATACATATTATATGTATGTTCTTTGTATATATCTAAAGGTAACAAACCTTTTTTTCTTGTTTAAAGTTTTTTGTTTATTTTGAAAACATTTATACACATATGTTTTAAATGTCCCAGTTTTATACAGTTTTCTTTAAAAACACGATTTTTGTTGTATTTCTTTTACATGGATAACCCTCGTGAATAGTGATGTAAAATAATTAAGTAACGCTTACAAAATAATCGTTACAAATGAGTAACTAAATGTAACGAGTCCTACTTTTTGAAAAGACTCGTTACTTTTTATTTGAATTCGTTACTTTGAATGCGATACGGTCTTTTTCAATGTATACTTTTTAATTACTGTTAGTTACTACACTATACATTACTTTAGATACAAACGTTACTGGGATCTAATGTAGCCAGTACTGCCAGCGCCAGCAGCAAGTGACTTGGTTCTTGGATGTAAACTGGGTGGAAATGAAATGATGCGAATATCGTTAGGCTTAGGCAACTTTAGATACTCTTCTATCAAACGAGTTGCGGACTGCGGAGCTTTAGGTTGGCAATGTTTGTGTACACCTGTACACTTTTCATTTGACTTTGAGAGCTAGCGGTTGGCGGGTTGTTACTGGTTTGGACGTTGCCGTACAAGCTCGAGCAATAATATAATTATTATTTGTACAAAAATATGGAATCATCCGCGTCCGGTTCAGGAGAATCGCAAACTCAAAAAAGAAGTGTTATTTGGATGCATTTCACCAATATATCGGAAGCTAATGCAAAGTCTAATCTTTGTAAAAATATTTATTCGCATAAAAATGGAAACATTAGCAATTTAAGGAAGCATTTGAAAACTAAACATCCGACTCTTTCATTGGAAGGAGAAAGGGCAAAACGGCGGGTGGAAGACGAAAATATGCCTAGGTGCAAAAGGAACTTAGTTTCAGGTATGTTTTATTATTATAAGTATTTTGTTGAACACCATTTACAGTGGAGTAACCAGACTGTTAAGTAGGACAGCGGAGTAACCAGACTGTTAGGGCAGGGGACGCTACTCAACTAAAGTAAAGAGTGAGGAGAGTGGTTCCTCCACGGTACCCATCTGGTTATGCCACTTGTTAAATACTATTTACAGCGTACAGCCAACGAACGAGACGTCACACAACGACGAGTTTAAAATATAAGTACCTTCTACGTATCAAATATCAAAAAAAATTAATAGGCAAGGCATTAGACAAAAAATAATAATTGGATCAATCCCAAAGTAATAATTTGATATAATATATAGAACGTAGGTTCTAAACGAAATGTTCAAAGAGTAACTAAACTAACGAGTCCAAAGTTCGAAAGTAACGAGTCCTTACAGGTCCTAAAAAGTAACGAAACTTTGCATCACTACTCGTGAATACTCAGTCAATCCTGTTGATGTCTGACCAAAGCAGATTTCACTGTATTCTGTCAATTTTTGTCACTTTTTTATAACCAATTTTCAGAATCCAGAAGAATTACTTTGTTATATTTCCAACCCCAGACCAATTACAAATGCTAAAATTATTACAGAATAGTACAATCTGTCCAGTGCACTGGTCATTCTGTGTGTGTCAGCAGATTTCTATGTAACTTTATACTACTACTGTACAGGGTGTTCCATAATTATTGCGACAAAATGATAGGGGTTGTAGAGGGCATCAAAATGAACAATTTTTCCTTATAAACCCCTGTTCGGAAACATGCCGTTTGGGCTGCAGCAAAAAAAAAGATCAGTTTCTTGAAACAGCTTACCTACAGTAATTGCTCAAAGTGTCCTCCACCTTGCTCAATACACACCTGTGCACGATTGTTCAATGATCGGCGAACTCTGTGGCATACCCCCGGTATGTCCTGAACATGTGCGGACGCGGCCATCACTCTTCCCAGTAGCTCTTGTTGGTTGGGAACAGGAGTTTCGTACACTAAAGCTTTCAGATAGCTCCAGATAAAATAATCCAGTGGAGTCAGGTCAAGTGACCGCGCAGGCCAAGGCACAGGTCCACCTCGGCCTATCCACCTATTTGGAAATTTGTCGTCCAAATACTGCCGCACTTGTAAAGAAAAGTGGGCTGGACCGCCATGGTGTTGAAACAACATGTTGGCTCTTATATTCAGTGGCACATTTTCTAATAGTTCCGGTAGCACATGCTGTAAGGATCGACCATAAGCATGCCCATCCAAACGTGGTGGAAGCAGATATGGCCCGATGATATGCTCGTCCACAATGCCGCACCAGATGTTAATTGAAAACTGATGTTGGTCTCTATGGATGGCTATGGCATGAGGGTTTTCTTCATCCCAAATGTGACTGTTACGGCTATTAAAATAACCGTCCTTTGTAAAACAGGACTCGTCAGTGAACAAAACGTAGCGACCAAAGTTTGGTTGCCTCAACTCCTGCTGCAGCCACCAACGACAAAAACGTCGACGCGGCAGATAGTCTGCTGGACCCATGGCTTGGACTTTTAAAAGGTGGTACGGGTGTACGATAACAAAAATGTAAACACAGCAGGCTTTTTCTACAAACCGGCGAGACCATGAAATGTGCTAGACGAACATTTTGCAGCTGGTGAATTTTTTGTTTCTCCTATGAGCTCTTAAGGTAAAATTAACTGTAGTGCTCAAACGGCATATTTACGAACACGGGTTTATAAGGCAAAATTGCATATTTTTATGCCCTCTACAACCCCTATCATTTTGTCGCAATAATTATGGAACACCCTGTATAAAACACCTCAATAAACATCACATTCCATTATAAATACCAATGGATCACAGTAAATAGTTTTTCACCTTAAATATTATATATTCACCTTAAAGCTATAAAACCTCAAGATAACCATCCTTTGACAAAGTGTGAAGATCTGTGATTGTATAGTCTATACATTCTGAAACATGCCATCTAATACAAACCTATTGAAATCTTCTTGCGCCTTCGAGAGCATGGTGAAGATGTCCACGTTGGACTCTTTTCTGTTCGACCTCTCGTCGTTCTTGTCTTTCAGCCCCTCCATCAGAGATTCTATGAGAAACGTTATCCTTATACACTCTTCCCTGTTGAAAAACCAAATTCCGAATATCTTGCTCTTTGAGTTTCTGTACAACAGGAAGGGTACTTGCATCTGATAATCGAAGTCCTTTACGATGGGCTCGATGGCATTATCCGTGTTGAGTCTGTTCATAACCATCATACTATGGTATGGTTCCCCATTGCGGCTGTAGATGAACAGGGCGCCTTCTGTGTTTGTTTTTTCCCACTCGTTGGTTTGGGTGTTAAATATATAAAGGGCAACGTGTGTAGCTGTAGCTAAAATGTCTTTTACGTACGGATCCACTCTTTTGATGGACGTAACGCTCATACGCAACTCAACAGAATCCGCCATGATTTTTGAAACTAAAAGCGACTTCGAGTTGTAACCGGTATGCAAACCGTCATTACAACGGTCTGATAATGACAGAACATGACTGAAAATGATGACGTACTTGAAGACGTCAGTCGCGATAAACAGTGGTTTATGTGTTTATGAGCAGTAACCTGCAAGATATGCTAATTCACTGTTTGATTTAACGCATAGTGCAACTAGAATATGCCCGAGTAAAGATAACATGGCCACGCAAGAGAACTATTGACATTTACTCTACTAGACTATCTATAGACTGTCCGTAGCGAAATTTTTCGCGAAATGAAGATTTTAAAACTGCCGCTCTGACGTACTAAATGACTCCGTCGTTACCCCAGGATAGACATACGATCTTGTCATTCTTGTCACCTGGATTGCGGTGTTGCCAGCTCATCGGACAATTTTGCTAGAATGTTATAAAAAAACCTTTGGATAAAATATTGAGGGATACCAATAAAGACATATAAAATTTGAGGCGTAGCAATGCTTGCCAAAAAAAACTAAAAAAAGCGGTTATTTACGTTTTGCGTCTATGCGGCGGAACGTTAATGTCTCTGAATACTTTTATAAATGCCGAGTTTTTTAGGATAAAATACTTTTTGAATACGGGACTTCTTCCAATTGGAAAAAGAACAAACAATGTTTCATTATATAAATATATTTATTAACTATTTGATCAAAAATTCATGATCATTAATAGGAGGAGAATGAATTTCATTTTACTCTACTATTTATTAGTATCCGTCTTATATGCAGAGATATTATGCATTCATTTTAAGGAAGCTAAAAATGGACAGCTGAAGGATTTGAACTTGAATTCAACTTATGACTTGTGGATCAGGCAGACGGAATCAGCATTTTGCACGCATCATATACCCCTACTCTTGTTGGACATTTGGTGCCCACGTGTCCTCCAACAACCAATGTAAGACATTGTAGTTTCCTAAACACGGGGATGAGATTCCAGGTCTGAAAACGCCAAAGAATCAAGGCTTGATTTTGTTGCACCATATTTAGTAAACATATTGCCAAGGGCTTAGTGTCAAAGTACGATGTGAAATACTTCAATACTGTCAATTATCACCCATTCCTTGGACTAAAAATAGCCTTTTGTTCGAGGTTTTGCTAATAGTTTTAAGGTTTTTCAAAAATGAATGTAAGTACATAAGAATACTTACAAGAACGTTAGAATAGTGCCCGTTTCTGTAAATTTAAAAATTAACTTACAACAAGCATTTGTTTGCAACTCCTACTTGAATAAAATGAAAATATAGAAAAAAAAACACGTTTGCTTATAACTAAAAAAAACAAATGTAACGTGATACATCGTTGAAGTCGTAGAAAAAGATGCTATTAGATACAGTGTCGTCCATTTTTTAAATGTTGTGCACGTCGGGCACAACATTTAAAAACACCATCATGTAGTGCCATTAGTTTTTTGACATTTCTTAAAATAAAGTCAGACAAAAATAAAAACGATTTGGCCAAATTTCAGTTTTTCCCAAATTCCTCAGTATATGACTAATCTCTAAGTGTATGCATTGTGCGCAATTTATTTAAAAAACGTAGAATGTCAACCCTGACACACACGTAGATGGGTATGCAAGGCTCACCTGGTTTGCTGCACATGTATCCTGTTTCCCTCAGAAGAGTTGGAAGTAGACCTAATTTCCACTTTGGAGACACTTGAAATCCACGTCACAATACTAAAACACCAAAGCACTACTGAAGGACAATCGAGAACCCTATAGTGAACACCACTACTAAAAAAAAGTAGCTAAACCGAATAGAGCTCTGCACGGAGCTATGAATGCGTGGACATTCCGCTGCGCCGACGGTTGCCGAGAGACTGATGTGTGCGAGTGCTGTAGCTCGCTACAGCGATACGGTACGGCCGGGTAGTACAGCCACGCCCCTTTCCAGCTCCCACTACGCGCGTCTGCTCCCGAAGCGACTCGATGTTTACGTTGACCGGCGTACTGCTATCTGCTTATACGCTGCGAGTTACCGCGATTCAATTTTTTTGAAATAATTTATTTAAACACAATAATACAAAAAGTATAACCAGTTTTAACAATAATTCCCCAATCAGTGTTTGCAAACACGGGCCCCGAGAATAACAAGACAATAATCAATATCTATGAACTACAGGTACACTGCAATGTTGCTCATAATTTCAACAAATAAATTCATTAACATTTTTAAAATCTTTCAATTCTCTAACAAAACTTCTATAGTTATTTGAATCTTTTATACAATGAGGTAAATTATTAAATTTCTTAATTGCGTCTGTGATCGGATTTTTAAAACCTATATTAGTTCTTGTGGAAATTTGATAAACATTATTTAGTGATCTTGTTTGGTGATCATGCACGTTATGGTAGAACCTAATATTTATGTTACTTTTTAGTAGATTATTTATAATTTTATAAATTCAGTTGTCGGTTGGCGTTCGTCGAGGATGGTGCGTCGGGACCTCCTCGCAACGCTCTGCTTCTTTTTAAATGGAAATTTGTTTTTCCAAAATACCTTCACGACAAATATCAACACAGAACAAATTACCACAAAACATATATACTACAGTGACGTTGAAGAATAAACCACAGAAGATCGATCACAGGATGAAACGGATGCGAATTTTACTACCTGAGCGGTGTATAGTCACGTCGTAGTTGTCTATTTTGAAGTATATCAACATGTGAATCAATAATCAAATTCAAGCGGATAACCAAATGGAAGTGGTATTTACCATTTTGGGTTGGTATTTACCAATCCGTTCAAGCGAGTGTAGTTATCAGTTTGGTTATAAGATCCGTGACGTCACGAATCAGCTGTTATATGTCATAGTTATCACCGCAAGATTGTGGTATTTACCCAACTCAAGAGTAGTTTTATATTTCTGGTTATTATTTGAAATGCGACAAGTTAGAATTTTGCCGGGTATTGGATATTGTTATTGTACTTCAGCTTCATTTTTGAGAAAAATGATACAGGCTGACTTCAGTTTTACCATAAAGTGGAGCACCTTATTAGTTATACTCATTACGGTTGTTGGGGACACTTTAAATGTAGTTCCTATGCTTAACGAAGTATCCTGTGTAGCCATATACCACAAGAATATTAAAATATGGCCATATAAACCCACTAGATGATATCCACCTGTATACGGTTTTGCTAATTTCTTTTTTCATCATTTCTGATGAATCAATAAATGATTTCTTTAACATGCGGAAAAATTTAGAGAATTGAAAGTTATCATAGCTACAAAGCCATGGTTCCATCATTAAAAAAAATCTGAAAAAAACATTTCTCCCATGAATATTATGAAAGGTTTCTTATTTAAACTTTCCATATACAGTTGTAGACAAAAAAGCACCGATTATTAAGTGATAATAAAAATAATCAGAGATTATATACGCGCTTTTCTAAAATAAACAACTTGCAACAAAACCGCGGTTAAAACCAACGCGTTCAAGCGATTCGTGTAACTGACGTCATCAACCCGTGTGTCATCTTGAACCATATTATAACCGCGGCACATAACACAGAAATGTTGGTTATTCGCTTGGATTTGATTATACACTCAAAAGTTTTATGACAATAAAAATAAAATATTAAAACCTCCAACGTCACTTGTTCTGTGTTGATATTTGACGTCTAGGTATTGCTGGAAAAAAGTATTTTGGAAAAACAAATTGCCATGTAAAGTGTCTCGTCCAAGATTTTTTTTTCTGTAGAATTACATATTATACGTATACTGTCGTGTATACGTTAAACCTGCAATAATCTCTAAATACGTTGTTGTGTTAAGTGCACCATCACCCTAAATAATATAGCATATGTTTTCATAAAGTTTTTTTTATCATCGAAAACGTCACTTTTCTAAATGTGGAAAGGTTAGATTATCGAACGCAGCCCATCCACTTCACACTTCTTTTTTATTGATTTTGACATATCCCGTGACATAACCTAGAAAATGTGACGTTTTGGAATCTCAATATTTTATTTGGCTTTGTGTGCAAGAAAACTGTATTTTAGCGTTTGAAAAATATGTCTCAAAACGATGCTACTGGCATCGCAAGAAATGAAGAAGTTGTGGATGAAATAACTAGTGATTTAAACGCACAATGCAGTATATCACAAGAAAACGATAAGTCTGGAGCCACAGCTGAAGATATTGCTAAAGCCGAAAGGGACAGTCAAATACCAGAAGATTTCGAAGATTCTAATACAGAATCAAACAAGGAAGACGAAGACGATTATGTAAATGAACAGGCTCTGGAAGACCTCGAAGCAACCCTTAGTGATGATGATAAACAATTGAAACATCAAGAGGCTTTACAGTTGAAAGCACAAGGAAATGAAGAGTTCAGGGATGAAAAATATGTGGAGTCTATTAGCACATATACTAAGGCACTTAGGATATGTCCTTTAAAATATTCTAATGATAGGTAATTTCTCAAACCAAATCTTTAACACCCTTTCCACAATCTCGGATGCTTGCCACATATGATACCTACTGCTAGACATCAGATAAATGATAATTACATGGGCGGATCAAGCAAAATTATTTTTTTCGGGTGGGGGCAGCTGACAAGGAAAATAAAATGCTTGGATTTGTGTAACATATACATTAAGTTGGAGGGGGTCACTTAGCTATAGTGGTGGATTTAGGGAGCAGGACATATTCAGGGAGGTGTCTGGAGTGATTGAAAGAAGTGGATCTAACAAGGTGATTCTAAGATCACCTCAGAATCCATCAAGCAGTTTGGCCAATGAATAAAAATTTTAACAGTTGTCACTCACTTTGTCAAGACACATTGTATGTCAAAATTCCTTAAGTCTTTTAACCTGGAGCGTATGAAACAGAAATTTCAAATTTGAAACTGTCAAATTTTAGTACACTCAATGTCACTCCCACTGTCAAGACAAATCTAGATGTACAGTAATGGACAAATGTATATAGACAAATTAATCTTTGTATAACTCAATGATCTTAGTTTTCACATCAAAAGGAATTTCTGGACCACGCAGCATGGTCTTATAATCACTCAACTTATTCCACAATACTTGATGAACACAAACTAATCCTCCTCTGACATGAAACTGTACTAAACTAATGCTGAAAAGAATTTGTCTACATATTTTTGTCCCTCATAAAAAAGTGCTAATATTCAGACTTGTATTGTGTTCATTGCAGATAATGTAAAAACAAGGAATTAAGTTTTTCTACTAATAACGCATTTGTTTATGGAGCAAAGAAGTATGAATTAGTTTTTCTAAAGGTATTTAGGTAAATATTCATATTTGTCTATATACTTTTGTCCATTACTGTACATCTACTTTCAAGATCCATCACATCATTTAAGCTGTTTCCCAAGAAATTAAACTTTACAGTTGAAAATATTGATTGAAATCTGCCATTTCGCTTTTATAAATTTTTAGTAACCTCAGTTTCACCAGTAAGATAGAACCAACAACCAAGCTTGTATCTATTTTGCAGGTCAATATTATATGCGAATAGAGCGGCATCAAAAAATATGATAAATAGAAAGAAGAGTGCCATAGACGATTGTAGCAAAGCAATAGAACTGAATAAGCTTTATGTTAAAGTTTATCTAAGAAGGGCAAAACTTTATGAAGATACTGAAAAATTAGATGAAAGCCTTGAAGATTATAAGAAAATTTTAGAAATGGATCCTGCAAATAAAGAAGCTAGGGAAGCACAGATTAGACTACCACCTAAGATTGCTGAAAGAAATGAAAAAATGAAGAATGAAATGCTTGGTAATCATAATCATAGACTTTATTCTGATTCTTTAAATAATCACCCTATATTATTTTACTCATATAATTAAGTACTTACTTCTTTTACAGGCAAATTGAAAGATTTAGGAAATATGTTCTTAAAACCATTTGGGCTATCCACACAGAACTTTGAGATGAATCAAGACCCGAACAGTGGAGGATATTCAATAAACTTTAAGCAAAATCCAAATGAACCATCTCTATGAACTATTTATTTATAATAAAAATATTATGTAAGGTATATGTTTAAAATTATATGACTTATGATGAAAACTGAATAAGATTTTTATTAAGCTATGACTTTCTTCAACCACCATTACTATTATTATGAGAGGCAATATTTTGTCTATTTTCATAACTAACACTTTTCCTATATCATGGCTATACTGCCGTTTGGATGTTATTTTTGGGGCTGGGTAGCCAGGTCTGTAACAATCACATCAAATCCCAACATGTAAATGTTCTTTATGTATACAGGGTGTGATTTTCATAGTTTTCTACCTACAGTTCCGTGTCAGAGCTTCTTTTTGAGGTTATGTTACAAATATATATTTGTATCAAATTGTTCATGCTTTTGATTTATATCAGCCTGAAATTTCCTCCAATGAAAAAACACTGCGTCACGATAGGAGAACGCTGACGCGAAACAGTATAAGTCTAAGGTACCCAGCCTTTCGGAAAAGGAGTCCTACAATTGGAGCGACTGACGATACGGCCCGTAGATTACTGAGATGTTAGGTTCCGCAAAATAAACATAATTCGATCCTACACATCACTCAGGTCAAACGTGAATACGTACAATGAGCATCTGTACTCGATCCAGGCGTTGGTAAACAAAACCTTTACACATCGGTTCTAAAACAAACAAACCTAAAATGGCATACTGATACACCAATATCGGAGTTGTTAATATCATTTTAATTTAAGGTGAGTGTTTTCGAAATGCTACCGAGGCTTCGCGACTTTAGATCAATGAACTGTCAACACTGATAGAACAGGCGTAACGCGAATTCATTGCGGCTAGAATGAGAAACGAGAAGGATAGCGCTAGTCAAGGCAAAACATCGTGGTCTATTGTGGTATTTCCATATATGTTCTAAGGATTTTTGGTGAATGTTTGTTTTTAGTGACGTTAGATTAACACGTTGGCTGCTCACCAACAATTATATACATGTCACTGGTGCGGCATTGTCAAATGCTTTTATTTGACATTTTTTAAGCATAAATTAGTTGAAACTACAATTAAAAATACTTTTTTCTTTAAATTTACAGAAAAAAAAGACACGACGCACAGGTGGCGGCATGAGCACTGCGCACTATTTATTCTTGCTAGGTGCTCAATGACGCACATGTGTCGTCAATAATAACTATCCTTCAAACATCTTTATTTACTATATATTTTGCACAAAATATAAAAGCAAATAATAAATGACTATAATTAAAAAACAAAATCATACTTCCCTGAACTTAACATTCAAATAATAAAAAATATATTCTTTATATAACATAAATTATAAACAGCAAATTAAAAGAAAATAAAACAAACCTATATATAATTTTATTTTAGATTTTCGTGGAATTCCTTGAAACAAGGTTCTAGACATAGTCCTGGTAAATCTGGACACGATTTACAAAAGTACATGGCATCTTTGCGAACACCACGTTTTGAACAGCAGCGACACCTCTTCCGCTGTCTTCTATTATTTTCACTCCTTGCTTCACATTTTGATGGAAGATGTTGAGTTGATGGTTCCTTCCCACTGGTCTGGTTCTGAATTGCGCTATCTGGAATATCTGGAAGCAGCGCTTCTATGACTGACTCTCTATAATCTAACAATGACATCTTCTGCCCAGAATATTTGTTGTAAAGCATGTAAGAATTATGGAGCATCATCTCGCAAATATGTAGACCCACTTTTTTGTACCATCTAATTGTCTTTCTATGTGAGGGATAATAAGACTGCATCTGGTCTTGCAGGTCTATGCCAGACATATATTTGTTATATTGCACTACAGGAGTTGGTTTACTTTTTTTATTACCAGATCTAGAAGTCACTTCTTCAAATGTGTTTTCATGTTCTGTTGTGATATATAGCACCTCCCTTTTGTCTTTCCACTTACCCACACACACATTTGCCCCATAACGATAGATAGATTCACCTTTTTTTCAGTTTTGATGTACTTACTTCCTTGGGGGTATCCTTTCTTCCAGCGCGCAACGTTCCCGTACAAAAGATCTTATTTTCCAGTAACTGACGTGCAAGCGATACAGAGTTATAGAAATTATCCATGTACACACTATATCCATTATTACAGTAATTATCCAACAGATTGAGAACAACATTTGCAGCGTGTCCTTTACCACCTAAATCGTCAAAAACACCACAATAAATCTGTATTTTTAAAATAGTTCCGTCACATTCGGTCGATAGACAGGTTTTTTCCTGGCGAATAAATTATCGACATTTTCTTGTTGAAGTAATCCAGCAAAGGGCGAACCTTGTATAATCTATCACTTGGAGCTGCTCCCCCAGCTCGAGGGTTCTCGGCAAAATGAAGACATCGCAATATAATTAGATATCTGTCTCTGCTCATGAACTTCCTGATCCTAAAGTTGTATAAACGGTCGGTACGCCAATAGTCCCTAAATCTTGGTAGTTGGAGTATACCCATATAAAATGTCATTCCTAAAAATATTGACATTTCTTCTTTATTGACTGGTTTCCAACGGCTAATCCTGGAATGGGGCCCTTGACATTCATTCAGCAACACAATTTCTGCGTAACTATTAGTTTCTCGGACCAGTAGTTCAAAAAAATTATCGTCCACGAGGAGGAAAAAAAAATCGATGGGCCTCCTTCTATCAGGTACTGGTACATTCAATCGTTGCTGCCCAGTAAACATAATTTTTTTTAATTGCGGAGGGCCCTCTGTCCACATTTCGCTCAATGAAGGGACTTCCGCCTCATCATTTGAATGCCCGGAGTCGCTTTCCAAGGAGTTTACTGCCTCTTCGATTATATCTTCTGCACCACTCCATTCACTTCCGGAGTCTTCAAATGGTTCGTCGTCTAAGGAATCCTCAGAAAGATATGCCAATTGACGTAGTTCTTCGTCGTTTAGATTTCTAGGATCCCTAAACCTTAATCTTTTCGATACTGAAGGTCCCGGAATGGGATTGTCCGCCATTGCAAAATTAATGTACTAAATTCCGAACCACGTGTGAATTTTTAAGGTTAGAACACTAAGCAACATGCTCCTACTAAAGTAAAAGGCACACTGAGGCGCGCTTCGCTTATAACTATATTTAACTACAACAGGGACTACGCCGACAAGGTTGCGGCGTGAGCACTCGCATACATATTCTTATGCCGCCACGTTGTCGGCGTGAGCAGCGAACGTGTTAATAGTGATAGTTTGCGACAATTATTATAAACATTTTTATGCCTGACAGTCTTCAAGAGCTGTTGTTTTATGTGATATTTGTTTAAAAATGGTTGAATCTTGCAGTGCGGTGAATTGTCGCAATAGACGCAGAAAAGATGTGAAAATGAAGTTTCACAGGTTGGTTTTAATCATCCCATTCATTTTTATGTGAGAATTACCTGTTAATTGGTAATTCGAGAAAATATCTGGATTTTTAGGATACCTACAGATCCTAACATGAGGAAGTTGTGGTTACATGCTATAAGGAGAGAAAACTTTACTCCCAGTACAACAACGGTAATTTGTGAAAAGCGTTTCACTCCAGAGGATTATGGAGTTAGTGTTCATGGAAATAAGGTACTAAAAAAGGTGGCAGTTCCATCTGTGTTTGATTTTCCAGCCCATCTCAAGAAAGAACCTAGCCATCGAAGGGTTTTGAAAAGAAAACATGAATACATAATTTCTAGAATGAACTATGGTATAACCCATATTGTATTATAATGAAAAACTGTGCATCTACAGTATTGTTAATGCCATTGTGCACAAATATTTTGTATACATATATAGAACTTGAGACGTGGTGATTGTCGTCTAGACCAGTTAGGTGAAAAATTAAGGCTTCCGCCTTTTGTTGGGTACTTCGACAAAAATTTAAGCAAAGAGGACTCTTTATACTTTTTTTATTCTGTCTAGCTTTCAATGGACTTTGCCATCATCATCAGGAGAGTAGTATGTGAGGATGTTGCTAATTGTTGTTTACGTTCAGGATGAGGGAACACCCAGTAACATGGTGAAAGCTGGATAAATGGTACAATGGTCAAAATTATATAAAATACACACAACTGTGTGACCAGAACAAGTTAAAAACAAATTAAGATTTTTAGAACATGAAAGCATCTTCAAGTGGCTTCACGATGTAATGCTTTTATGTCCTAAAAATTTTTAATCTGTTTTCAACTTGTTCTTGTCACACAGTTGTGTGTATTTTATATAATTTTGACCATTGTACCATTTATTCAGCTTTCACCATGTTACTGGGTGTTTCCCTCATCCTGAACGTAAACAACAATTAGCAACATCCTCATATACTACTCTCCTGATGATGATGGCAAAGTCCATTGAAAGCTAGAGAGAATAAAAAAGTATAAAGAGTCCTCTTTGCTTAAATTTTTGTCGAAGTACCCAACAAAAGGCGAATATATATATATATATATAACTTGAGACGTGGTCATTGTCGTCTAGACCAGTTAAGTGAAAAATTAAAGCTTCCGCCTTTTGTTGGGTACTTTGAATGTTTTTTAAATAAAACTAAAGTGTGGCAAACGCTGCATGAAGAGGGGCTGTATCCGTTTCACGTCCAACGTGTACAAGCCCTTCAACCTGACGATTTTCCAGCAAGAGTGCGGTTTTGTGAGTGGTTGTTGCATCAACATGACAATAATCCGGACTTTTTGAAGTGCATATTGGTGACAGACGAATCTACGTTCACGCTTAATGGGGTGAATAACTTCCGCAACACTCGTGTTTGGTCAGTAGAAAATCCGCACGCTGTCCGTCGGGCACATTTTCAACAAACATTTTCGGTGAATGTTTGGGCTGGCATGGTGAACGGTATGCTCATTGGACCATTTATTCTCCCAAATCGATTAGACGGGATGCAATACCTAGACTTTTTACGCAACATTTTGCCTTCCTTGTTAGAAGATGTGCCATTAAGTGTAAGACAATCAATGTGGTTTCTGCACGATGGTGCACCGCCCCATTTTAGACGCGAAGTGCGTGAGTTTTTGAATGAATTATTTCCGAATAGGTGGATCGGACGTAATGGACCCGTAGCGTGGCCTCCGCGATCTCCAGACTTAACACCATGTGATTTTTTTCTTTGGGGAGAAATGAAACGCTTAGTGTACAAAACTGAAGTGCATACGGTTGACGAACTTCGTCTCAGAATTGAACAAGCTGGTGCTTTCATTCGGGGAGGGACTCCATTCTCAAAGCCTGCACCGATTCTTGGCTACGTCGTGCACGCACCTGTGTTTTTGAATCAAACGGCGATAACTTCGAACAATACCTATAAAGTACGTTTACCTAAAAACTGAAAACGCGGCAACGCCGTCTTATTTGTTACCTCTGTTCGTGGTCTGCACCACCGCCGGCGTCTGCTCGGTAGCGCATCAGCTGATTTCATTTTCTGTTGGAGCGATATGGTTTCGGGCAGAGATGTACTTAGCACTTCTCGTCAACTGGAGAGTGAGTACTTTTTCCTTAATTTTTTTTACTTGGTCGCCCTCGTTTCACTACACATTACCTTTGTTATTTCAAGGGTAGTTGTTTCTGAAAAGGAAAAACCCAACTTTGCGGACACCCTGTATAGGGAACAAAAATTATTCAATTGAAAAAAGTCCACTTTTTGGTAGATTTTGCTTTAGTTCGGTAGACCAGGACCAAAATCGGTAGACTTGGTAACACTGGTTCCGCCTCTCGAACGAGACCACTGGCGCTCCACTACGACATCAACCGACTTAATGACGCGCATTTAAAAAAAAAGGAACTTATGCTGCCACGCCTTGTATGTGGTCGCGAAGCCAAAGTCACTCCTTTCTCGCAAAACTCATTGATTCTTGTCGCAGCATTGTAACAAGTTTATGGTCGTAGTGGCCAGTCTTGTTTATGATTTTAGCTTGGGTCGCAAATTTACAATTTATTTGGTAATGCATTGGCGGATTTAGATTTCAATAAAATGGTACATAATGCTGTATCTTGCTACGAAAGTTGCCCTGCTAGACCTGAATGGCCCCTTCCCAACCAAAAAACTAAAAAAAAAAAAATACTCAACATAATGTGATATAAGTTTATTATCATAACAAACACGCCATAAGACAAAACTCGATGAAAAAACGACTATATACACAACTCTAATAATTATACGTATAATATGCTGAAGTATGTTAGCTTAAAAAAGCTAGGTGTAGCTGTAAGTGTAATTCCAATCCTCCATAAGTGATACCATTATACACAAAACCATGCAATAAATGATCAACCGACAAAACTGTCTGAAAATTCAAGTGGGAATGAAAGAACTGATCGAAACTTTTGATACCAAAATGGTATGCATACAAAAATTTAAAGTTCATATGCCACCTATATAGGAAAACATTCTACCATGCCTATTAGCGGACGGATGTTCATGTAGCAAACTGTAATAATTAGGCACTAACAATATATTTCTCAATCAGTAGAATAGTTGCTTTCACCTGAAGAAAGAAATTAGAGGGATTAGGATCTCTATGCCTTTGGGAGTACAGTTACAACTTTTGGGGAAAGTCAAGTACGAGTACACTGACCTGAAACCAGCAGATCAAAATGAAAGCGGAGTCTACTTTAATGTTGTCGAGACGCTCTCAGGGTAAAACATAGGTATTAAGCCTTCCATTGATACACTGTGGACGTGCATAATTGTGGTAAGACCCATGATAACTTATGCATCTTTGGCGTGGTAGCCAAAGATGAGACAACGTGCTTCCAAAAGACTTGCCTGTTTGTCTATAACAGATGCAACGAACAGCTGAAGGCATGTATATTATGGGAATAGGTGTAATCCTAGGCATAGTATACCACTTGGAAGACACACAGTCAAGCCGTAAAGAAGTCATAGAGTGACTTCTGCCACTGATTTAGAAATGCCAACAGGATCTGAACACAAGAAGGTATGTGAAATAATTTGTCTCGAGACCATGTCCATACACCCTAACTAGAAACCAGAGAGTTTAGAACAGCACCGGCAGGGAAACTGTACCAACTGGCACAGAACACTAGACTACGAGATGGGGCACTGTAAATTCGAGGAGAAAGGTCCAATAAATCCAAGAGGCTGCAGTGCCCTAGGGGACTTTGATCGGACGAAACTAAAATGGGAGATCGAACGGAACACCAAAGGCACAACCTGCAAGGGGAAATTACTTGGTAGGCATATAAGGGAATGGGTGTAATCCTGGGCATAGTATACCACTTGGAAGACACACCCCTGCATTTCAGGCAGAATAACAAAAGGATCTTCAATGAGTACAAACCAACTCAGTGTAGTTACAGGCCTCCTAGCAGGATCACAAGAGAGATCAACTCTTCGGGAAACCATAACTAGAAACCAGAGAGTTTAGAACAGCACTGGCAGGGGAACTGTACCAACTGGCACAGAACACTAGACTGCTGGATTCGGCACTGTAAATTCGACGAGAAAGTGCAATAAAACCAAGAGACTGCAATGCCATCGGGGACTTTGATCGGACGGAACACCGAACAAAAAAAAACACTATTCTGAAAGAAATTATTATCAAACTATGATGATGACAGCAAAACAATTTATACGGTAATGATCCCCAGTTTCTGAGCAAGGTACCATTTAATACAAAGTCTGTGTAAAATAGTATCATATTTCATTACAAAGACCAATGTATCTATTAACTAAATTAAACTTTTACACTAAAATAATTTTTATTAATATATACCTCACCACATAGTATCAGTACGAAAATATCCAAGATCAGCCTTAACAATTCACAGCTCAATAAGGTTGATTGGTTAATATGAGAAACTCTTAAAATTTTGAGAGATTATGTTCAAGTTTAGATTCCAAACAAAATATCATACAGAAAATCTATACAAAGATACGATGAATGTAAATGGAAAATGCATCTGACTTGAGGGAGTTTGACATAGTTATACTATTGCTGGTATTTTTTCTTCTTATAACACGGATATTTTGCTCAATACACTAGTTCCGTCCAAAACACCTTAAAGTACCAACAAAAATCTATAAGGTTATTTTATTACATATCATGGATGTTTTAAAATACTCAAAGATGTCAGTTCTATATGCCACAGGATGTTTAAACTATTCATTTATCGAAATGAACCAATAAAATGACGAATAAAATCAGTAAACCCAATAAAACTATGTAGGTATGACAATCCCTGTTATTTCAGATCACCTTATCAACTTTTTCAGTCTGCCAGATGCGTTTTACTACATTCCGCCAGGGTCAATGGATTTACACGTAATTTAACCTAATCTAAAAAAAATTTACTAAAAAAAAAAAACATTTAAAAGACCACCCGGTAATCTGATTCATGATAAGTAGCATTCCAAAAAATGTAATTATGAAAAAATGGATCGGAAAATTTCCTCCACGAATGCCAAGTTTTTGCCTCGTCTATGCTCATCAAACTGTTGTGTGAGCGCTCCAAATTTTTGTTGTACAAGGCCAATAAGGATAAAAGAACAATTTGTCTATAATTTTTTATTTCCACAACAATCCACTCACCAACCTTAAAGAACTGCGATAATAACTACCGCCTTGTAAAGAATTTCTTACACCTCTTCCACATCGCCCTGCTTCTGAACCTAATCCAGATTGTCGTCATCATGCGAAGCATTCGCAGACGGGTCAGAAGCACCTGATGGTGGCTTTGGGAATCCCCCGGGGAACCCGGGAAATCCCCCGCCGGCTCCTCCGGGAAACCCCGGAAAGTTCATGCCCGATCCGGAGAACTTGCCTGACAGTTTCGTAATCAGCGCCATTATTTTCGGGTTCGACGTGTACTTTACCAGGTTCGAGGGATTGGTGGAGATGTCTTGGAAGGCGGCTGCTACCTCCGGGTCCTATAATAACAGAAACTTAGATAGATAGATACCTACCCTAAACAGGTTACTTTCCTGCCAGTTGGAAAAATGGTATTATCATTCCAATAGTTAAAACTAATCATCCAGAACAATATTCGGATCTCAGGCCAATTACCTTATTATGCTTTCTATCAAAAATACTCGAAAGAGCTGTCTACTCACAACTAGTGGAGTTTTTCCAACAAAACCACTTATTTCCTCTACATCAGACAGGCTTCAGAGCTGGTTACAGCACTACTTCGTCTTTATTACATCTTACTGATTCCATCATTCACAATTTAGATAATCACATCAACACCGTCTTGGTACTGTTAGATTTCTCGAAAGCCTTTGATATGGTCAATCACCAGATACTACTGAGTAAGTTATCTCATTATGGAATGTCAGATATAGTTCTAAGGTTCTTTGAGTCATACTTGCTAAATCGTAAACAAACAGTGAAAACTGATCAGGGAATTTCCTCCTCTGAGCCAGTTCCTTCAGGAGTTCCTCAGGGCTCAGTATTAGGTCCCTTACTATATCTGATTTATACGATCGATCTGCAAGACTGTTTAGTCCACTGTAGTATGCAAACTTATGCAGATGATACTCAGTTAGTGTTTGGTTTCGATCCATCAAAGGTTGATGAAGTTTCTTTTAAAGTTAATTTAGATTTGGCTACCATCGGTGATTACTGTAACAAACACTGCTTGAAGATCAATCCTAATAAAACTACTGCAATGTTGTACTGTTCGAAGAACTCCTACCGTGAAATGAAGCAGAGGGTTTGTGTTTTTTTGGATGAGACACTCATCCCTTTTGTGGATTACGCCAAGAATCTCGGTGATACCCTTGACTTAAATATGAGATTCGATCGGCATGTCTCTTTCTTATCGAGAGTAACGTATATGCGTTTGAAACTCTTCTATTCTAATGGATACATCTTGAATTTTAAAACCCGAAAAAAGCTCGCTGAAAGTCTTGTGTTGTCTGTCATTTCTTACTCTCTTGTTCTTTATTACCCATGTTTAGACTACGTCCACAAAAGGAAACTCCAGAAAATTAAGAACAGCTGTTGTAGGTTTATTTTTGGATTACGCAAGTTTAGTCGCGTCTCAGATAAAATCAAAGAACTCAACTGGTTGCGAATTGATAAGTTATTTTTAGATCTTTTGACCGTCTTCACGCATAAAGTTCTATTATCTAACAGACCAGCTTACCTCGCTAGCAAATTAGTTCACCGAGGTAGTTTTGTTACCAGAGCTCTTAGATTTAATGCTAATTTTAACATGCCTCCTCACAATACCTCGGTCTTTGAAAGAAGTTACACCTATAATGCTGTCAAGCATTACAATGCAGTCAACAGTGGCTATCGATCCAAACAGGTTGTTTCTTTTAAGAAATTAATGAAAAGTCAGCTGCTGGAGTCCATTTGGTTCAGTTTTTCTTGTGTTCATGTGATTTTTTTTTTTGTTTGACTATTTTCTACTATTTTTGTTTCAAATTTAAAACTCTCGCAATACTATCTGCATTTGTCTCGTGCAAGCAATGTTGTCATTCTTATGAATTGTATTTTTTTTTGGTATGTTATTATTTTGTTTATGTGTTTAAGTATTCTTTTTCCCTGTTGTGGGGTTGAGTGTGGCTAAACTTCGCCTTACTGCAGCTAATAAAGGCATTATTATTATTGACTCTTTCGATCATTTGAATTTTTCTTAAATGATTACTATCATAAAAAGGATGATAAAGCTTACAAATTCGATTCAGTTGCAGCAGAGGTAGATTATTCTACAGGTAAAAATTAACCAAAATCAATGATACAACGTTTTTTATCGATTCAGATGCGCGATAATCTTTGGATTTATTTAAGTTATATTTTGGGGTTGGGAGGCTGTAAATTCTACCTATGTATCATCACAGTGTTTGTACTATCACAAAGCTTTGAATTGTTCATGCGCTTACCTGAAATGCAGTCATAATTTCCGGGTCCTGCAGCAGTTTGTAGAAATCCCCCATTCCAGGCATCCCTCCGGGCATCCCACCTGCTCCGGCTCCTCCCAAATCAGGCGCGTCATCTTGCTTCTCAGCGGCCTTCGCATGCGCCTCTCTAGCTTTCCTTAACCTCTCCAATTTCTCCCTTTCCTCTTTCTCTTTCTTCCTCCTTTCTTTCTTCAGCAGGTGTTCCTCGATTTTCTTCGCGTTGGGGGTAACTTCCTTTAACCACTCATCGGTTTGTTCATCCAAGTCAATGTTGCATGCTTGACGGAGGTCTTTGGCGGCCAGCTCCCATTCGCCTACGTTTTTAGGTATTTTCATTAAAAAATAGCGTCAAGCGGGTTGACTCTGCACGCCGTCATCAGTTCGTAAAGGATCAAACTCAACGCAATTTAAATCCTCTGACAAAAAGTCTGTTATGAACAAGGAACAAGACAATGTACATGTTTCAATGTCTAGACTACATAAATGGTTTTCAAATAATGATTTATATTTAAATATAAACAAGACACAATGTATTAGATTTCACACAAGACAAAAAATATGCAACAAGCTAAGTTTCGAATTGAATAACATTAATACAGGGTGTTTGGTGCATCATTTGCCAAATTGAAATGGCGAACAGGTCTTTTTCTATCACCCCAGGTCCCTCAAACAGTTTTTAGCCCAACGGCATTAATTATGTAGATTTTTTAATTTTTTTTAGTAAAAATTGCAAAATGCAATACACAAAATGAAATAAAAAAAATAAAGTGTATGTCCACCTAATGATTAATTTATCTTAATGTCCGGTTTTTTCGTTTCTTGCTGCACACAGACGTGGACGATCCGGACTTTTTGACAAGTATTCTGTGGACGGTTGAGTCCAAATTCACCAAGTAAGGGATACTAAATTGGTACACCATTACCGATTAAGATAAATTAATCATTAGGTGGACATACTCTTTATTTTTTTTTTATCTCACTTTGTGTATTACATTTTGGAGTTTTTACTAAAAAAAAATAAAAAATCTACATAATTAATTTCGTTGGTCTAAAAACTGTTTGAGGGACCTGGGGTGATAGAAAAAGACCTCCTCTGTCCGCCATTTCAATTTGGCAAACGATGCACCAAACACCCTGTATATTCAAGGAATAATGAACCAGTTCACTTAGTACAATCATAAGAATCGTTCGATTGAACTAGTTCGTTTGCGAACTATACACTAGTACGCTGCAATATGGATAGATTAGTCAGCCGGATCGGTGCGCCAGGCGGCGAGCTTAAATAGAAGTACGCATATTGAAAACGTTTCTCTATAATTCAGAGTTTTAAAGGCAAATATACGGGGAAGTCTATGATATGAGAAATATGGTTAATAGGTACAGACAATTACCGAGGTTGGGACTGTATAAATATACTTACATCTAATAATTTTCATATAAATTGAAGTAATATTATCAAACGATTCAATTGTTACCTAGTAATCTATAAGCTCTTCCCCTAAATTTATATGCAGCTGCAGAATCAGGGTTGATCTCCAAAGCTCTGGTACAATCTTTAATACAAGCATTAGGTTTTGTAAGCCTCAGGTAAGCCTGTCCTCTCTTAGCAAATAGCAAGGCACTATGTGGATTGAACTCGATGGCATCTGTGAAAAGTTCAATAGCCTTTTCTACATTTCCTTCAGAAAGTTGCTGCATGGCCTCAATTCGTTTTTCATCTGCCTTGTCGCTATCCTCATCTGTGCACTATTTTGGGAAAAATGTGAATACAAATATACATGGTGTTAATTAAGTATCTACCATAAATTTAACAGACGATTCTTTGAGTAGTTTTAAGACAAAAAGTTCATATAAACATAGGTCCGCAGGTTCTTCGTTCGCAAGATACAGGATGTTAAAATTATAAAAATATACTAAGTGACATATAAATCCGAACACCCAGTTTAAATGGTTTTATTTTAATAAAATTTTGTATAAGTACTTAATGAAGCATAATAAGTAAATGATAAAAATTTCAAAATGATTGCACTGCTTTAAAGCCCTTTGACCTTTAATAATGTGTGGATGCACCCTGATGTGCTACGCATTCTCCAACGCGCCTAGACATGCTTCTGATCAGGTGGTCAATGTCCTCCTGTGGTATCTCATTCCAGGCAACCACCAACTCCTCTCGAAGTGCTTCTAGAGTCTGAGGAGGACGTTGCAAATTGAGCAATCTCCTACCCATCATATCCCACACGTGCTCAATTGGGGATAAGTCGGGAGATCTTGGTGGCCATGGTAACAATGTGATATCACTATGTTGAAAGAAGTCTATTGTGACTCTTGCAACAGTGGTCGGGCATTATCTTGTTGGAAAGTTGGATCTGCCAGGGTGTCAAGATAGGGTAAAAGATGGGGTTCTAGAACTTCGTGGATATAACGATGCGCGTTCATGTTACCTCTGATGAAGATTAAAGGTGACCTGGAACCATAAGCTATAGCACCCCAAACCATAACTCCAACAGTGTGATGAACATGTCTTTCAACAAAAACTGTGGATTCCTCCTTTCACCACGTCGCCTTCTAGCCCTGGCACGACCATCGTGCATGCCTAAACAAAATCGAGACTCGTCACTAAAGACAATACTGTTCCATTCCTGATCCCAGAGTGACCGTTGTCTGCACCACTCAAGGCGATTACGTCGGTGTTCTCGAGTTAAAGAGAGGGCCCAGTGTGGCCGGTATGAAAACAAGCCAAAACTTCTCATTCGTCGGTAAACACTTCGCATGCCAATAGGTCTTCCGTGTTTTGCAAACCATTCATTTGCAATGGACCTGGTAGTGGAGAAACGGTCCCTTAAGGCCAATAATCTTAGGCGGCGATCTTCACGGTCTGTTGTTCTACTTCGGCGTCCAGTGCCCCTTGCTCTTTGCGTACGGCCTTCTCGAAGACATGCCTGACAACACCTAACCACAGTGTCTACACTTCTTTGCACTCTAACTGCAATTGCCCGAAAAGAAAGTCCAGCTTCCCGAAGTCCCACTATACGGCCCCTATCAAACTCACTAAGTTGACGAAATCGTACAGGTCTCCGTACTCTAGGCATCGTAACCGATCGTAAAGGATGTCAAGAACCAAAATCCGCCAACGTTGATTCTTTACTGCGGCGGAAATATTCATTTTTAGAGCGTTAGTGAATTAAAAAAAAGCAGTATATAAACCGGAATGTCCAACTGATAAGGATGAAAATTTCTTCACTTGTTATTTACAGTAAGATAAATACATACATACATTAAAATAAAACCATTTAAACTGGGTGTTCGGATTTATATGTCACTTAATATATATAACATATTATGACAAAAAATATACGCCACTGACTTTTGTGCAATTTTTATTATGTTCTTTGGATTAAGCAAATGGAAATACAACTTTTTTGTCTCTTGAAGTTTTTTCGTATGTTGGAATATGGGAAAAGGTTTTTTTTTTTGGAAATTATTATTTTTTTATAATTTTCTATTACTGGTTATGTAACAACAACAAATAAACACTAAATTAAATTACATGAATATCTAAACTAATGCATTTTACTAATTTCCAAAAGAAACGTTTTCCCATTTTCCTTGTGTAGACCAGGGATATGCACTTAAGTGGACTTTTTTTCTCGAAAACTTTAAGAGACAAAAAAGTTGTATTTATATTTGCTTAATTCAAAGAACATTATAAACATTGAACAAAAGTGGAGTATATTTTTTTTGTCACAAATATTCGTTCAGATCCCGCTCGAGACTCCACTGTACTTAATAAATTTAATCAAGTGAGGACTAAATCGGCTCCTTAATGTTATAAATACCACCGCCAAATTACAACAAAATTATATTTAAGATATTTACGAAAAACGAGTTTTTTTTTATTTTAACACCCTATACCTATACATATCTTAGTAACATAACAAACTTATTTTAAATTTTTGGTACATATACAGGGTGACTTTGAAGTTGAGTCATTAATTTTCAGATAATGATTGTAGAAGGAAGATAAACCAAAATATGTGTGTAAAAATAAAAAAAAATTAAAAAAAAATTTTACCTTGTTTTATAAAGTATCCTCCCGACAAGTATTTCAGTGCGGACCTGTGCGCCCAAAAGCATGTCACAAAAACTGTTCGAAATGATTTCCGTTTTGCTCGACGCACAGCTGGGCGCGTCTTAGCCATGTCTCTTTACAAGTACGCAATAAAATCACTGGTTGATTTCTGATCACTGTACTCATTTCCTCAATTCGAGCACGTAATTCTTCGCGTGTATTAACCGGTGTTTTATACACTAGAGTTTTTAGCCAACCCCACAAACAAAAGTCTAAAGGATTTAAGTCCGGAGACCTTGGCGGCCAAGGTACAAAACCGCCACGGCCGATCCAACGATTATTAAATTGTCTATTTAAAAATTCACGCACATTTCTTGCATAATGGGGTGGTGCCCCATCTTGTAAAAACCACATGTTTTGTCTAATATTTAAAGGCACATCTTCCAGTAAACTAGGCAAATTGTGTTGCAAGAAATCAAAATAATTTTCACCAGTTAAGCGATTTGGTAATTCAAAAGGCCCCACTAAAATTCCATTAACAATTCCCGCCCACAGGTTGATTGGTTCAAATCGCTGTTGAAAATTGGTTTCCCTTATTTCATGGGGATTTTCAATAGCCCAAACGTAAAAATTACGTGAATTAATAATTCCGTTTCTAGTAAAGAGGGCTTCATCACTCACTAAAATTTGATTTAAAAAATTGTCATCATTTTGATGTTTATTTAAAAGCCAATTGCAAAAGTCAACCCTTTGTTCATGATCTTCCGGTTGTAAGGCCTGCACTTTTTGTATGTGAAACGGATAGAACTGATTTTCACGTAGAGTTTTCCAAGTTTTATACTGACTAATCGCCAATTGAGTTGAAATTTGTCGGGTGCTTACTGTTGGATCATCACTTACTAATTCTAAAATTTGTTCTCCTAGTTCTATTTGATCGTGTGGTCTTGGAGCACTGGCATGATCTCCTCTGTGAGGTCTTAAGTCACCTGATTCACGAGCTCTTTGCACTACATTAACAAAGGCACGAGGGGTTGGTTGCACTCGATTGGGAAACCGATCCGCATAGATCCGTGATGCCGCGGCAGCATTTTGTAAAGACTCCCCGTAAATAAGAACCATGTCCACAAGTTCAGCATTTTCGTAAACATGTGCCATTTTTGATTTGAGCCTCGCAACAGACACGATTATTCACTTACGCGTTACCGACTACCGACTGATACTGACTGTATACAACTGAAGAAAATAATTGTAAAAAGATCGTTCCAAATTCTTTCGCTTTTTTGTTTCCGATGCGATGAACGGATAAGGCGGATTATATCTGTTGTTGCCAAACACGAGAACATAATATCATTATTGAGACAGGGCAGTACTCAAACTTCCAAAGGGCTATAACTTTGTTACTTTAATTTTACCAGAAAAATGGTAAAGGAAAAAACATTTCTTTTGATCAGATCTACTCACTGTTAAAATAAATGACTCAACTTCGAAGTCACCCTGTATATTGAGAACTAAGAATTTGCGGAATTTGTTTATATGAACTTTTTGCCTTAAAATTACTCAAAGAATCGTCTGTTAAATACTGACTGATTTGTTTAAGAAACGAAATCTTGATCTTTTAATGAGTTATGTATGAAAAATGATGTCAAAGGAAGCCCTACAAATATGCGCTATCTTAATCACATTTTCCATCACCTTTTGGGAGGTTTCTTCAGTAGAAATATTTATAGTGTGGTTTGTTGCCTCAGATCTATATCTCTCTACTACAGGAATTACTTTCATACATCCATCTCTCTCACACGCTTCCAACTCTTTCTGACATGCGTACTGCACGCTTCCGCGCTTCTCTATATATGACATAATGAAATTTTGCGTTTGATTTGTCGTCATTAAACCAAACTTCATATAAATCACAGAAACGTCTGTTAAAGCTAGTAATATTGGAGGTCAGAAAACATTTGCATTGAGAAAACACTAAGGTAAGGTCCAATGACAAGCTGCAGGTACTGCCACTGGTAAAATCTGTAGCACAATATGATGCAAAGCTTTGTGGCTTCCAAAGTTTGACAACAAAACCTTCAAGAGATGTGGTTGCAACAGGTCAGAGTAATGCTTAAAAAACAATCAGTGTTTTGCAAACAATTTTTTCAGTCTTTCATCTCCACACTAACCAATGTTATATGGCTCCCAAATCACCAGCCTTAAGAGCCCTAGTCTTCTTTCTGGGTATGATTTTCTAAAGCAGGGCTGTCCAACATACGACCTGCAGGCCGCATGAATGGAACTCCTTTCTTGCGGCCCGGGTCATCATCACATGTATAAATTACTCTCAAATACCGAATATGCACAATTCTTACATTAACTCTGTAATAATGTTGTATAGAAAGATTTTATAATGCGGCCCTCCAAACTGCATTTTTTTTTTAAGTGGCCCTTGGGCCACATTAAGTTGGACAGCCCTGTTCTAAAGAATAAGATTTAGTAAATCAAGCACTAGAGCAGCTGAAAACATATTCTGGAAACTATTCAAGAATATGCTTGCCAATATCTATAAAAAAGTGGGAAAATATCTATAAAAAATTAGTAATAAGCAATTGAATTGAATCTCTTAAATCCAATAAATTCAGACTAGATAGAAGAAGGAGTCACCCAAGGAATTGAAACTTCTTCTTACATGAGCAGCACAAGCATAATGAAGGTAAATGTTTGCACCAGTAAGCATTATTATTACTGTTATACTGACACTTTGCTGGGGATTGGTAGATGAATGGGTGAAAACTATGCACTAAAACTACGTAATTTTGGTGAAAAAAATGCAATGTAAACATATAGGTTTGGCTCCTAATCTATTTTGAATTTGTTGATTGAATCTATTTGATTTTATTCTAAAGTCTTTAGAGAAACAAGCCAGTCAGTTATATATAAAACTGTCCCCAAATCTCACATGGGATGAAAGAATAAACATCAACTTGGAATGGTAAAAATTATAGATATTATTAGAGAGATATAATCATGTAGTTTTAGACAGATTCATGTAAAAAAAATCCATATTAGAATTGTAATATTTTACCTCCTTATTTGGGTCTCCCATTTTCTGATTCTCATCAAGCATATCAGGCTCGACACATCCACTCATGTCAAGCTCTATATCAGACTCTGGGTCAGACTCTACAGGCTCTTCGGTAGGCTTGGCAGGTTCTTCTGGGACCTCCACTTTGGGACCAGCCGACATCTTGGGGGCGACCGGAATTTTACCACCTTGGTTAGAAGAAAAAAATGTTATATATGGACCACAAGCATGTTTCCTTTCTGCTAATACCTAGTGCTTCAATGAACTCCTTGAAGAACTTGAGTTCTGGCAGGTGTAGAATGGCAGCATTCGACTTGCATACGTCAATAAATTGTTTTAGTTGCACAAGGGCTTCTTTGCTTATTGGACAACTCATTTTGAGCGATTTTCCAAAAACTGAATAAACTAGACACCGGTGACGATTTTTGTTGACAAGGAAAATACTTGCAAAACGTAAATATGACGTCTGTCAGGCACGTCATGTGGGGTGGGTTTGACGCCTATGAAAGCTGGTATAGGCAACCAGAGTAGCACTGTGTTAGGGCCGTCACTGACGTAACACTTTCTTCTTGGGCCGGCTCAACGCGCAAAGTTGTTACGAGGTGAGATACGTCTAGAGGAGGGACGTATGTCAGCGCGAAAAATACAGGAACTTTGCATCGTTCTATTGCAAAAAAATGGTAGGCTTGTACGAGGGTGGCCCCAGAAGTACCCGGCCTGACCTAGAGATGGCGATAGTTGTTTGAAAAATATCATTGTATTAGAAAGTATGCAACTTATAAAGCATATGTGTCAAGTTTGAAGACGCCACGTTGTTTAGTATTTGTTGGCAGCCATCAATACTGAACGTGTTCAGTGAATTTGTGAAAATGGAGAAAATTGGTCATCGATATGTGGTACAATACTGGTACTATTTCAAAGGCCTCCACCCAACCAATATAAGAGCTTCACTGGATTCTACCGTGGGCGGATCCAGTTCCGAGCTAGCAGCCGTCGCGAGTATACACTTGTGCGACTGCGACCCACCCGGACATATTGAGCAATCTTATTGCAATTTTCATTGCGATAGATTGGTTGTTTGCCATCTACGATGGCAAAAATTGAGAAGCTGGCTAACCAGCTGAAAGAAAAGAAAGATGCTTTCGCCATGCTGGGAGAGCAGATGCGAAACCTGCAAGAAGCCTTCTTGCAGGCTCAACAGGAGATCGAGGAGCTGAATGGGAAGCTCCGCAGGGCCAAGAAGAAGGCCGCAAAGAAGACAGAAGAAGAGGAGGAAGAGGACCACCAGGCTACGTCGGACGAGATGGACGCTCAGGAAGAGGGCACTCAACGGACCGAAGAAATAGAAGAAGAAGCCGAGAAGAGGACCGACGACACCGATTTCAGTGTCGCCACTAGACGGAGGAAGCGGGTGCGAGTTTCCTCCTCCGAAGATGAGTCGCCCAGGCAGCCAAAGATGCCAGCTGCTGCCACCAAGAAGAGTCCTAGAGCAGCCAGGACCATCGTGCCCCCCATGTCGAGAACAGGAGTTCCCCCCATCAGCATCGAGGGCACCGCTGACTGGTCATCCTTAAGCAGGATGATGAACAGCAAGGGGATCCAATTCTCCAAGGCGAGGACGGCGGGTAACAGTGTGAAGGTGTTCACAAATACACCAGCTGACTACCGTCAGCTAGTCGCACTGCTGGAATCCATCAAGCGGCCCTTCTTCACCTATCAACTGAAGGAGGACAGGATGGACCAGAGGGTCATTCGTGGGCTACCCAGGGAGATGTCAGTCAATGACATCAAAGAGGATCTAGTGAGCCAAGGCATCGCAGACGCCGAGGTTCAGCAGATGACCTCATCTTCCTCGTCAAGACGAAGATGCCGGAAAAGCTTGCAGAGATCCAGAGGCTGGCCATGCTCACGGTCAGCTTCGAGAGGAAGAAAAAGTCTTCCGAGCCCAGCCAATGTTACCGCTGCCAGCGGTACGGGCACACACAGCGGAACTGCCGTCTCGCTGAACGGTGCGTTAAGTGTGGAGAGGACCACAACAGCAACAGCTGCAGTCTGCCAGCGCCGCCAACAGGGCAACGAAACGCCAAGTGTTGCCTCTGTGGAGAAGGCCACCCCGCCAACTACAAGGGATGTAGTAAGGCCCCGAAGAAAGCTGCTTCTGCCCCCAAAGCAGTCCCCACCACAAATAGGACTTCTTACGCTCAAAAAGCGAAGAAACCTATGTCCACTTCTGCCCCAGCAGCCGCCACTGCTACTGGAACTACTGCGCAGAAGCAACACGGCGATGACAAACTGCTAGCAATGATGCAAGCCATCATAACCCGCCTGGATGCACTCGAGGCCAAGATGCAAGACAAGCACTAGACCCGAAATGTCTACAGGGCAAAACGTAGAATCTCTACGCATTATCTCCTGGAACATCAACGGATTCAGGGCACGGAAACCAGAAATCCAGGAGATACTAGACCAGTACCAACCAGAGGTGATGGCCATCCAAGAAACGAAATTGGATGCTGCCCATAGTCTGACGTTCCCGCGGTACGAGACGTACCGCTACGACAGAAGGGGCAGAGGTGGAGGAGTCGCATTACTCGTCAAACGTACCTTGACGAGTCATGTCCTCGACGATGCCGCAGACATAAATGGGGACGGAATCACGGTCCAGGTCCATCACAACCACCGTCCCTACAGAATCACCTCCCTATATGTGCCACCAGGGGAGGCCCTAGACGAAGATGACATCGCTGACCTCCTGAGAGGCCCAGGAGCACGCATAGTCATCGGAGATCTAAACTGCAAGTCTCCGGCATGGAACAACAACGTCGAAGACAGGAATGCAAGGCAGCTCCAGGAACACGTCGATGCCCTGGCGGGGGTCATCGTCGGTCCGGAGCAACCAACCTACATTCCATTCGGCCTTGGGCGACCTGCGGTACTGGACATAGCCATCCTCCGCAACATCAGAGAGGAGTTCGAGATAGAGACCCTGGTGGAAGGATCGTCGGACCACAATCCGATTCTACTAACACTTGGCACAGGGTCTAGAACTCGAGGTAGCTTGAGCACCAAACGGACGAACTGGAACCTGTACAAATCCAACGTCCAAAGGAACATCACTCAAATTCCAACCATCCGATCAGCGGAGGAACTGGACAACGCAGTAGAGGAGCTGGAGAATGCTGACCTGCGAGCGCACGAGGACAGCACCCGCTCCGAGACTACGGCAGTTCCTAGACACCTAAATGGTCCAGCACCGCACCATATTAGGCACCTGATCAGGGAGAACAGAAGACTCAAGCGAGAACATCTCCAACTGTTGACAGAGGAGTCGAGAGTTGCGCGAAACAGAGCATCGTTAGCTCTGAAGAACGCACTCGCGGAACTCCAAAACAGCAGATGGAATGCAGCCTGTGCAGAACTGGAGACCCAGGATGGTACGGCCTGGTCTATGCAGCGAAAATTTCGTCGTCAGCGCACCACGATCCCCACTCTTCACGGCCAACGCGGCTTGGCCTACTCCAGTGAAGAAAAAGCCGAAGCATTCGCCGATTCGCTAGAATCCGAATGCAGACTCAATTACCATGAAGACGAGGACGACAACCACGAGGAGGCCGTGGAAGTCGCAGCCGAAAACATGAGGAGTCGACCACCTGGCCAGGAGACGGATCACCCCTCCAGTCCAGGGGAAATCCGTCTGATCATCCGCAGGTTGAAGGTCAGAAAGGCGCCGGGAAGGGACGGCATCAACAACAGGATGCTGAAGAACCTCCCCACCAAAGGCATTGCTGCGCTCACCAACATCGCCAATGCCACCCTGAGACTTAACCACTTCCCGCGGCGGTGGCGGGAAGCCCAGGTTATAATGCTCACCAAGCCAGGCAAGGACCGGAAGTTGCCCCAGAACTACCGGCCCATCAGCCTGGTTTCCTCGATGGGCAAAGTAGTCGAAAAGGCTATCGCCGTTCGACTAGAGAAGCAGGCAGAAGAACTGCAACTTCTCCCCCCAGAGCAATTCGGCTTCAGATCCTCGCACAACACGGAACTCCAAGCGCTACGACTGACAGAAAACATCACCAGCGGCTTCAATCTCCAGGAGGCAACTGGTCTCGTCCTGCTGGACGTGGAACGAGCCTTCGACCGAGTTTGGCACGATGGACTCATCGCCAAAATGGAAGCCGTCGGAATCGATGCGAACATGTGCCAACTGATCCAGAGCTATCTAACACAAAGATGGTTCACGGTGAAGATTGGTACATGCCATTCAACAAGACGACAGCTGGAAGCAGGCGTGCCCCAGGGGTCAGCCTTAGCCCCCCTGCTCTACAACATCTATACTCACGATGTGCCGAAGACAGCTGACACAATGCTGGCCCTATATGCAGACGACACTGCTATAGCCGCCAAGCATAGACGACCCGAGATCATCCGTAGGAGACTACAGGATGAACTGGACCACATTCAGGACTGGTGCGTGAAATGGAAAATCCGCATCAACGTCCAGAAGACGCAGGCAATCTTCATTCAACGAAGATGGATTGCAAGACCTCTCGAAGCATCCATCTTCGACGAAGATATCCAGTGGAGCGACAATGTCAAATATCTGGGGATCGTATTTGACAAGTCCCTCACCTGGAAAGCGCACATAGAAGCTGTCATCGCAAAGACCAGAGCAGCCATGGCTCAACTCTATCCATTACTGGGTAGACACAGCCAGATGCCGCTAGCGACCAAGCTACGGCTGATCAAGGCCATCGCCAGACCTCAGCTCGCTTACGCCTCCGCGGTCTGGGGGTACGCTGCCCCCAGCTACCGCAAGCGACTTGCTGCTCTAGAGATGAAGCTACTCCGGATCGCCACCAGTGCACCATCCTACGTAAGAAACTCAACCTTGCGTAGAGACCTGCACTGGGACACCATCCACGAGTACATGAGGAAAAAAGCGGAGAAGACCTTCGAGAAAGCTCAGGACCACCCGAACGAGCAGCTACGATTCCTCATGAACTACGATCCGGACGAGAGGCCTCGCAACCGCAGAACCAGGTACCCCAGACCAAGGTCCCAGTTGGCACCCGCTAACTGGAACCTTGACTAGGAGACTAGGAGGACCCGCGGTTGCTACCCTCCCCCCCATGGCGTGGATGCAGAGGACCAGGAACCACCGGGACCAGGACCAGGACCCGCCACGACCAGGACCCACCAGGACCAGGACCAGGAACAACATATTGGTAAGAGGACTTGAAACTCTTGATTTTTCGAAAACAAGAGTTTCAAGAGAACCAGCAGACCCTCTATCGATGATCGCTTAACGACATCGATAGAATGTGCGAGGTAAAGGGAACCAACCCGGCGTTCCCAGAGACTGAAACACATGAGTAGACGTTGTAGCAGACCGCAGGTCACGCACAACACATGGCCTACCGAGACGCTGATGAGTCGTGCCACGCGGAGGTTTAGGGTTTAGTGGGTATTAGGTGCTCTCCTCAAGACCCTGGAGTCCCACACACGCCGTAGCTCGGGCTATGGTATGGTGCGTAAATGCATTCCCCCCTCACCAAAAAAAAAAAAAAATACCGTGGGCGAGTCTGCTCCTTCGTTTACAACAGTAAAATATTGGGTAGTAGAGTTTAAACGAGGCCGCATGAGCTGCCAAGACGCAGTGGTCGACCAAATGAGGTGACGACTCCAGAAATGGTGAAGAAAATTTACAAAGCGGTACTGAATGATCGTCGACTGAAAGTGCGCGAGCTAGCAGACATAGTAGGCATTTCAAAAGCTGCGGTTCATCGCATATTATCTGAAAATTTTGACATGAGAAAGCTGTGTGCAAGATGGGTGCCGCGATTGCTCACAATCGGGCAAAATCAGTGTCGTGAAGATGTTTCAATTGAGTGTTTAGCGAAGTTTCACAGCAACAAAGCAGAATTTTTGCGTCGTTTCATAACCATGGATAAAACATGGGTCCATCACTTCACACCCGACACAAAAGAACAATCAAAACGATGGACTCGAAAGGGACAACCGGCTTTAAAGAAGGCGAAGACCGTTTCATCTGCAAGCAAGGTTATGGCGTCGGTTTTTTCGGATGCGCGTGGGATAATTTTCATTGACTATCTTGAAACGTAAAACTATCAAGCAAAAACGGCCGCATTTGGTTAAGAAGAAAGTGTTGTTTCATCAAGACAATCCACCAGCTCACAAATCCGTTATTGCAATGGCCAAAATTGACGAATTAAGTTTCATGCACCCTATTCACCAGATTTAACCACCTCGGAATATTTTGTTTGCAAAATTAAAAAAAAAAAATGGCTCAGTGGTCAAAGATTTTCCAACAATGAAGAAAGTAATGTCGGCAGTTGAAGGCTATTTTGAGGCGCAAGACAGTTCTTATTATAAAAAGGGTATAGAACTTATTGAACATCGCTGGAAGAAGTGTATAGAGCTTAAAGGAGATTATGTTGAAAAATAAATAAATTTTTTTACAAAATTTTTGTGTTTTCTCCGTTGGGTCGGGTACTTCTAGGACCACCCTCGTACGTCTGTTGAGAGGAGCGCGTTTCTGTGCCCTCCTATAAAATCCGTTGTAAGTACCCGTACTTCTAAGGATCAATATCATACCCTCAGCTCAAAGTTGTGGTTCATAGTTGACCTGAGATATCATGCCTAGGTACACAGATTGGAATTGGACTATATCCGTGATTTCGGATGACACGTAAGGACGTCGTGGATCGAACAGGAAAAAACGACGTCGGTGGGGGGCTTAACACTGATGATTTGTTATAAATTGACATTCAACGTACTAGGTATGAATCAATCAACTGAATAAACAAAGAAACGTCATCTAGTATTGTTGCGTTGCATCTCGGATGATTTAACATTGGTTTATTTCCATTCCCAAACCACATTATTATCAAAACATTATCCCCAAACGCATGTTTATCTCCATCTGTCGATAAGCCCTGTCTGATAATATTTGGTTCCACAATATGAGTATTCTCACCAGAACATGTGTGGACTCTGCATTATTTTCTCCGTAATCGTCTATTATGGTATTATTAATCCCCTCTTTTCCGTATTCAATAATCCGACGCCCATTATTTTGTAGCCCTTGAAACTGATGTCGGTAATAGCAACGTCTTCATCACCAAATGAAACTAGCTCTAACGAAGGAGCAGACCTACTGAAGCAACTGCTGGAATGTGTAAAGGAATGCCAGAAAAGATACGGTGGTAAAACGGAACTTGCCACTGAATTTGATAGTTGTGTTGCTGGATTGTGTTTGTCTTTGGAAGCAATTTTCCTCCATGGATTGAAACCAAAGCCATTGAATGCTGAGAATGCTTCATCTGCTTTAAAACAAGTTTCAGGAATTGTTGCTCAAAGCTTACATATTGCTAATGAAAGTCCATGTAAGGTTTTCACAATACTTTGTCATATCGACCCCTGCAACGAAGACTATAGTGAGTAAAAAATCCTTGCTACTGATGAGGGCTAAAGAGCCCTTTCTGCGATTGGTCGAGGATTAATTAGTTTTAAATTAAATGTAAAATCAGAAAATTGGAACAAAGATGATTGTGGTAAAAAGTTGAAAATGTATAAGATAAGTGCCTTGTGAAATGACATATAAGTGTGACTATGCTGATGATTTCCCAATAGTAACGTTGATTATTTATCAGAGAATGAGACTGCAAAACAATACGCTTCAGGAACTACCTTTGTTCTATACAAGCTTGCTTCCAGTTGATCCTAGAAAATTAAATCGGTTATTAGACCTATGTAAATCAAAAGCAAACAGTCTTTCTAGCATTTAGCAAGATTTATAAAAGAAATTGTCATTTTCGCTAGGTTTGTATAGTAATACCATTTATAACCTTCTAAGTACAAGAATTACTGCAATGTGCAACATATTTTTGATGAGATCATCATTTTTCTGACCACGAAATCCATCAGAAAATCTTCTAATGCCTATATCTCAGTTCAACCAAAACTGAGTTACAATAGTCTTCCTTGCAGGGGTCGATATGCTTAGCATATTAAATCAACATAGCTTCAAAATGATGTGTCTACTCTACAATATGCATTATTTTGGTGGAACAGTCTTAAATGAGGTCACAAATGCTTAAAATAGTTGAATTGGTGATCTATTTTTGCTTATATTTAAGGCACAATCAGAAACTTAAGTTAAACAGGCTATTAAGTTGCATTATGTGATCCATTTATGGATTTAACTTTTGCTTAGTGTGTTATAAAGTAATGTGAATAAATTATTGTTATTTGTATCACACATCTTGACATACATTTGGATGTCTGTAATTTGGACCTTACTACTATAACATTTCATTTGATGAAAATTCTGATAAATAGCATTACGAGCTATACTGTACCCCCAACAATCCACAATCAAATATCAGTGTATTAAAAAATGAAAGTTGTGTTTACCTTCAGGCACCTATATTTTTAATTTGCATGCGTTGTTATAGATACTTATTAACTCAGTATATCAATAACTTTATATTATCTACCAAAAATTTCGCCAATTAGTTTCAAAATCAGAAATATTGAGAAATGCTTAATATTTTGCATTTTGAGGAAATATCTCAATCTCTGAGGGTTTTTAAACATGTAATGTTGTAACAGTAATGACACCTTTTTTATTATCATTAAAAGAGACAAAATTCTTGCTTTCTTTTTGTAGCATTCTGGCCATTTGTTAATAAACACTTGACAAAACATGAGCAAGAGAGGTTTGAAGCTCTAAAGCAAATTTGGACTGACAGTGGCAGAGGAAAGGCTTGGATCAGGTCTGCGTTGAATGAGAAGTCTTTAGAAAGGTATATAGAGCCTACCCTCACTTCCTTGAGCTTACAATTATTTATATTTACATTTGGGTACAAATATGAAAGACAACATGATATTATGGATTAATTTATTTTAGGAATTACCTTGATTCATAATAATGTAAAGAATAAACCAGTTATGTAATAAATTAAAATATCATTGATTTCGCAATATGATGCCATTTTTTTTGTAATTTTAAAGTACTATATACTGGTTTATAATGCCTGATCAATATTTGAATGAAAATGCAACATTGACCAAACGTAAAAAAATTAAAGACAAGGATGAAAAACCTGTTAAAATGGAATATGATTTTCAAACTTCATGATTGTTGTATAGGAGTTTGGCTACTAGTCCATGTTTTCTAAGTTTTTGACAATAAATATATGAGAACTATTTAACGCATTTCGGTTGTTGTGTCTTTATAGTTTCTGTAAATCAGTCCAGTAGCAATATTATAATCTAATCTAAAAAAAAATCCGCAATATTTGTCCCTTTCATGAGGCAAACTTAAATATTCAAATTTGTATGAAATTGTGATGTAAATTATTACTTTAGACAAAGGAGAAACATCCTGGTATTTTCTATAAATTGGTGTATTGAGGGCGGATTTGCAACGAAAAAAAAATGAAGAAGAATTAAAACCTAAATTTGAAGTCCTTCTAAGGTTTCTAATGACTTTCCAAAAATTTCTAGAGGGACTGACAGGAATTCATTTTGCTTATTTTTGTTAGGTTGACTTTTATAAAATTAATCCCATAGTTCATGAGCATACTTCACTTGGTTTATACTATACTTGGGAAGTAGCAAATATTGGTAGCTAATATTGGTAAGAACCCATTTCGACATCATTGGTCCTACCGCAACCAGTAGCAAGAGTTTTACTTATCAGTGACGCAGAATGCGTCAATGCAAAACGATATAACATTAGTATGCACTTTATTATACAGGGTGTTTCACAACTTATCCGACAAATTTTACCCACATATGCACTGTTACGAATTAAGTTGTAATTAAAGTCCTACAGAAATTAAATTATAAACCTGAGTTTATTGAAAAATAAATATCTGTATTTTGCGTTCATCGTCGTGATATTAGAACATGCATTAACGTGTAAATAAGGTTTAGTCTGTATCGTAGGTGATCTGGATGACGAACGGTCGATTTTTTGCGATTGGTATAGTATAAGTACCATCAACATTTATTATATCATTCAATAATATTCTTTCTCATGGTTATGTGAAGTAATTACGTTCTACTATGAGTAAATACATAGAACCTAAGTACTTTGCATATCGTTAAAACGTTTAATTCCCTTTCGTAGGTACTTCCACACAGTTTTGAGCAATCAAGAGATACTAAAAGAACATTATGAAACCTGGGCAATATTACGAGATGATGAGAAAAACAGCATGCTGCCTAACATGGCAGCAGGTCTAGCATCAATACTGTTTGCAATAAGTATTGACAAACCTGAACTAAATAGCGGTATAGCACGTAGACCTGCAGCATTGAAGGCTAAAGCAGAACCTATAATTGAAGCTCCCATACCAGGTTATTGTCAAATTTAATTTTACAGATAAATTTGAAATCCCTAGATCCTAGAAGATGCCCAATCTCATGCTGTATTTGGATGTTGAAAAAGCTTCCATTTATGCCATACTAGACTCCGCTCACGTGAAAGTAGTGTAAAGTATATACGTCATTAGTTTTGCGTTAGTGTGAAGGAGACTGGTACTACTAATTTAAGATTAAATTTGAGTATTTTCCGGTAAATCGTTTGGCACTCCGTAGGAAAAGCTATTGATGTTTTTAAAAAGTCTGGGTAAACACGTGTGTTAGAGATATTTATCGGTTATTTTTACGCAGACACAGGTATCTTCTAGAGAATTACGTTAACCAATGCTTCAAGAACAAACCCTCGTAGAAAGACCACATAATAAGAGGACAGTTAATATTTATTTGTTGTTGTTTTCTAGATAAAAAGGAAAGTGTGAAGCCCAAGAAAAAAAGAAAAGTCGCTAGACAATTGATATCCTTTGACGATGACGATAGTGCCATCTCAACTAGCGTTCCGTCAAGCTCCAGCAGTACCACTTCTGACAGCTTTTCACTAGAGTACACAAAAAGTATCAAGGCAAAACCTAAACGAATGAGTAGAAAAAAAATGGAACAGCCTACCGAAACGCCGTCAGTGGAAATAAGGGAACGGAAGCTGTCAATAGAAAATAGTGGATCAAGGGAGAAGTACTATTCTAATGTCGAGTCTTTGACGCCTGTCACTCAGGAGGAGATCGGGGAGCTGAGGCCAGTGTCTGTGGAAATTAATGAAAATTTTTCAGCCGTACGTATTTTTGTCTTGATACAGGTTGCAGGAGCATAATCTGGCAGTTCCAAAATCGGATTAATAAAGCTCCCCGTGCCGTGGTATTTAGGCTTTTGTCTGCGCGGCTGCTTCGGTATAAAAAACGACCTTTAGGAATTCCATCGATATTTATCAGCGAAATTCCAATCAAATTAACTTCAGATATAGATACCAATACCATACCGTTTATTTAGTCAACTAGGTTTAGTTAACTAAATTTAGTTAATTAAATTTAGTACGCGTAAGTAATAAGTATAAAAGCGTTCTCAAATTTAAATTAATAGGATTTAGTTAACTAGGTTTAGTTAGTTAAATTTAGTACGCGTGAGTAATGAGTATAAAAGCGTTCTTAAATTTAAATTAATAGGATTTAGTTAACTAGGTTTAGTTAACTAAATTTAGTTAGTTAAATTTAGTACGCGTAAGTAATAAGTATAAAAGCGTTCTTAAATTTAAACTAATAGTATTAGTTAACTAGGTTTAGTTAACTTGATTTAGTTAATCAAATTTAGTACGCGTACGTAATAAATTTAACAGCGTTCTTAAATTTAAATTGACAGTATTAGTTAACTAAACTTAGTTAATTAAATTTAGTACGCGTAAGTAACAAGTGCAAAAGCATTCTCAAATTTAAATTAATAGTATTAGTTAACTAGGCTTAGTTAACTGAATTCAATTAATTAAATTTAGTACGCGTAAGTAATAAGTGTAAAAGTGTTTTTAAATTTAAATTAATAGTATTGGTTAACTAGGTTTAGTTAACTTAATTTAGTTAATCAAATTTAGTACGCGTACGTAATAAATTTAACAGCGTTCTTAAATTTAAATTGACAGTATTAGTTAACTATACTTAGTTAATTAAATTTAGTACGCGTAAGTAATAAGTGCAAAAGCATTCTTAAATTTAAATTAATAGTATTAGTTAACTGAATTCAATTAATTAAATTTAGTATGCGTAAGTAATAAGTATAAAAGTGTTTTTAAATTTAAATTAATAGGTTTGGTTAACTAGGTTTAGTTAACTAAATTTAGTTGATTAAACTTAGTACGCTTAAGTAATAAGTATAAAAGCGGTCTTAAATTTGAAATAATAGGATTTAGTTAACTAGGTTTATTTAACTAAGCCTAGTTAACTAAATTTAGTTAATTAAATTTAATACGCGTAATTAATAAGTATAAAAGCGTTCTTAAAATTAAATTAATCATATTAGTTAACTAGGGTTAGCAAACTAAATTCAATTAATTAAATTCAGTACGCGTAAGTAATAAGTATAAAAGCGTTTTTAAATTTAAATTAATAGTATTGGTTAACTAGGTTTAGTTAACTAAATTTAGTTGATTAAACTTAGTACGCTTAAGTAATAAGTATAAAAGCGTTCTTAAATTTAAACTAATAGTTTTAGTTAACTAGGTTTAGTTAACTTAATTTAGTTAATTAAATTTAGTACGCGTAAGTAATAAGTACAAAAACGTTCTTAAATTTAAATTAATAATATTAGTTAACTAGGCTTAAATAACTGAATTCAATTAATTAAATTTAGTACCCGTAAGTAATAAGTATAAAAGCGTTCTCAAATTTGAAATAATAGGATTTTGTTAACTAGGTTTAGTTAACTAAGCCTAGTTAACTAAATTTAGTTAATTAAATTTAATACGCGTAATTCATTAGTATAAAAGCGTTCTTAAAATTAAATTAATGGTATTAGTTAACTAGGCTTAGCTAACTAAATTCAATTAATTAAATTCAGTACGCGTAAGTAATAAGTATAAAAGCGTTTTTAAATTTAAATTAATAGTATTGGTTATCCAGGTTTAGTTAACTAAATTTAGTTGATTAAACTTAGTACGCTTAAGTAATAAGTATAAAAGCGTTCTTAAATTTAAACTAATAGTTTTAGTTAACTAGGTTTAGTTAACTTAATTTAGTTAATTAAATTTAGTACGCGTAAGTAATAAGTACAAAAACGTTCTTAAATTTAAATTAATAATATTAGTTAACTAGGCTTAGTTAACTGAATTCAATTAATTAAATTTAGTACCCGTAAGTAATAAGTATAAAAGCGTTCTCAAATTTGAAATAATAGGATTTTGTTAACTAGGTTTAGTTAACTAAGCCTAGTTAACTAAATTTAGTTAATTAAATTTAATACGCGTAATTAATAACTATAAAAGCGTTCTTAAAATTAAATTAATGGTATTAGTTAACTAGGCTTAGCTAACTAAATTCAATTAATTAAATTCAGTACGCGTAAGTAAAAAGTATAAAAGCGTTTTTAAATTTAAATTAATAGTATTGGTTAACTAGGTTTAGTTAACTAAATTTAGTTGATTAAACTTAGTACGCTTAACTAATAAGTGTAAAAGCGTTCTTAAATTTGAATTAATAAGATTTAGTTAACTGGGTTTAGTTAATTAAGTCTACTTAATTAAATTTAGTACGCGTAAGTAATAAGTATAAAAGCGTTCTTAAATTTAAATAAATAGTATTAGTTAACTTGGCTTAATTAACTAAATTTAGTTAATTAAATTTAGTAAGCGTAAGTAAAAAAGCGTTCTTAAATTTAAATTAATAGTATTAGTTAACAAACTAGGGTTAGTTCACTAAATTTAGTTAATTAAATTTAGTACGCGTAGGTAATAAGTATAAAAGCGTTCTTAAATTTAACGTAATAGAATTCAGAAATTTGAACTTTTAGATAGATTATATTTTTAGACTGGTGACAGAGCCGACGATGCTGTCGAGGTACCGTCAGACATCAGTGCCGTTCTGACTGCGGTTGAAGAGAAAAACAAGGAAGAATTGGAAAGAAAAGAGGAAAAAATACAGTTATTGTCAAAGGAAAATGAAGGGTTAAAAGAGCAAGTTAAAAAATATATGAGTGCAATCCAGATGTTGAGGAGGGATGACGAGGGGTTGAACAAGGCATTAGAGGGGTTGCAGATTGAGGGGCAACCGGATTACAAGTCGGAGGCTAGATTCTTTGAACAAAAACTAATACAGGTAAGCCTTGTTAAACGAATGATCAACATATTCCACTAAGGCTCGATTCTGCTATTGTTGAAGCAGCTAGTACAAATATTTAGAAAAAAAATTGGATATTTTTTATGGTGTTTCGATTTCTAGTAGAAATTTCTGATGTAGCTTATATTTTTTGATAAAATTCGAGAGACATTACAATCTAATAACATTGAGATATGGTTTTGGTTGGTCATGTTTTCATCATTATATATCAGATAACGTTTTTAGGTTGCCGATATGCACGCGGAATTAATGGATTTTAACGTTATGCTGCAACAGACTATTTTTCAAAAAGATCAGATGATAGAGAAGCTTAAAAAGGAGCTCGAAATACTCAGAGGTCCCGTACCTGAAATGAGAATAGGAGAATCAAGTAGTGTTCATGTCTGGATACCTTCCGCATTTCTTACTGGTAACTACCGATATACTCTACTTAACTGGCCGATACGACCGCTCCTTTGTCCCTAGAATATCGAGATTGTGGAACAATCTACCTCAGAAGGTTTTTCCCAGTTCTATTAATCTTAGGTAGTTCAAAAATAGGAATAACAAAGTTTCTTTAAGCTCCACGTAGCAGCCGCCGTGCCCTGGTATTTAGGCGTCTGCCTGCGCGGCTTCTTCGGTATACAAGAAAAATTAATATGGTAGATGAGAATATAGAAATAGGATTTAAATAATAAGGAAACTTTGGATAATTTGTAGCAGTGTTGCAAATTGAATTTATTCGATGAAATGTACTGGTGGTTGAGGTTTTTGTAATTTTAGGTAGTGGTTCGAATTCGCATCATGTGTATCAAATATATCTAAAAGTAGGAAATGACGAATGGAATATTTACAGACGATATGCTCAATTCCATGCCCTACACACCGATCTGAAAAAGTTAGATCCTGCTGTAGCAGCATTTGATTTTCCTCCTAAGAAAAGTATAGGTAAAAAGGTTAGTCCTGGTTTCAATTATTACAAACTATATGCTTTTTTTGGCACGTAGATTTTCTCTACACAAGTTCATTCAACCGACAAATTCTCAGCCAAGAGGCAACCTAGCATGTTATCGAAGCTGCAGAAATTACTGTTCAAGTAAATTCTATTCATTTATAGGACTCTGCATTAGTCGAAGATAGAAGAAAAAGATTACAAGTGTATCTCCGACGAGTCTTGAGTCACTGGCCAGAACTGAAGCATTGCAATAATAGATTTTTATTAGAACAGCATTTAGCGTTTTTCAAGTAAGTAAGAAATTAGTTCCGTTATCCATAATTTGTTCAATACATTAAGAAATTCGTTCCGTTATCCATTATTTGATCACTACATTGGTCGAAAAACACTGGTAAGATTGCCACCAATGAGTAGTTTTGCTAATCCTGGTACCACGGACTCATTTTTCTCATTATTTTTAGGGTATTCATTTTTAGGATTTTTTTTCATAAATTACGTAGGTTTTCATTTTTTGGGACGTTTCCACAAAGACATATTAAATTGTCCCTAAATCGAAAATTAAATATCATAGTGGGTATGACTATACTTTAGCGCATATCTCAAATACTTCATTTCTTACTTTAAAATGAAAGATTAGGACTTTTACGAAAATATCATTTTTTCTTTAAGGAACCGTCTGCTTGCTATTTTATAGGACTTCGAAGTTTGCATTTTTGATGGTAATACTCGAGAATAGAATACTGTTTTATATGCTGTCTTTTTTTCATTTTTGTACAAAAGGAAAATTATAAGAATACACTGTATAGTACTAAGGAAAATAGATGTGAAACTGTAAAAAATCGTTGTTTTTGGCAAAAAAAAGGTTCAAAACCAGACGTAAATGATGGTATTTACTTTGTAAACTGTGTAGAGGTGTTGTTTTGTGATTTTTTAATATCTTCCTGAAATTTCTGAACCATTTTTTTCGCGAATTTTTAATGAGATCCAAGTTTTTGCGTTTATAAGAAACATTTGAAAGTACAAACAATTCTCAATGGCAATTTTATACCGCTCATTTCTTGACAGACAAGATAAATGAGGTTCATTGTTGCCAAGTTGTGCATTTTTTAGAAGAAATACGTAATTAGAAATGAGGTTATTTGCAAAACGAAAGTCTTAATTTATTGTAAATGGCTTGTTTTACGAAAAGTTGACCCAATATTTACCGAAAACTAGATGAAATAATAAACAGTTTGTGTCTAAACAGTGGAAAATGCAGCAACGGCTCGCGTGACATAAAAATACGAAAGGTACCAGCGGTCATTGCTTATAAAAATAAAGATCAACGATCATTTCATCAAATCATCAAAAAACTTGCAATGTTCTTTGGTATGTTTTCGTTATTTAGTGATTTGCAACAGCTACTTTTTCAGTTATTTCTCATATACACATATACACATTTATTTCTCATATCACATTTAATTAGGTACATTTTGTAACATCAGCTTCATTTTAAATAATTCTTCAAGTACATACATACAAAAAGTAAATAGATTATAACTATAATATAGGAAAAATATTAACCGAAGTCCTTTTGTGAAAGGCATAATGTATTCTTCAAAAAAGTCTCTTTAGCTAACGCTATCGTAGGGCACAAGGTGGATTTAGTACAGTAAAACCTGCCGGCCACAACTCCAAATCGCATTTTCATGACAGTCCTGTGCCGATTGCACATTTTTGCGCTAGTATACAGGGTGTCCCAGAAGTCGACGTCAAGCCGAAACCGGGTGATAGGCAAAGTCATAACAGCTATCAGAAAAATATTTGAAAAAATTTTATGTATGTGTTTTGAAAATTATAGGTCTTTGAAAAAATATAGAAATTTCACACCCTACGGCAGTCTGTCAACTCCTGTTACTACAAATATTAACTTTTTTTGGATTTTATTTTTACAATGTAATGATGAATAATGCATCTTCTGGTGTCTCAACCCTACTGCCAACTTTTATCGTTCAGGAAAAATTGCCACTTATTTCCCAACCAAGTATTCCAAAGTAAAACTTTGCTCAACTTTAACTGGCTGTACTGGAAAAAAATGTACTACGAGAGTTTGGCAAGTAACCTTAAAAGTTGGCGCATTTAATAAGGATTCCAAAATGGTATAACATTTAGAAGATTACTCGTTAACTTATGCACAATTTTTATTTGAAGAAAAACTGATGAAATTTTTTTAAAATTTCCTAATTAAACAGCGATTATGAAAACGCACAAGGACCCTTAAGGATAACTGTTTGCACAACAGTGGGCGTCAAAATGCTGCTGATGATGATTTACCTTTACAGCAAATGCTCAAACTGTTTTCCTTCAGCCGCAATACACCCTCGACATCTTCTTAAAAAAGATCGGTTTATTAAACGAGCGAATCCACGGTTATTAACAAACTCAGCTGCTTCCAATAGTCTTTGCCGTAGCTCAGCTACATTTTGAATCGGCTTGAAATACACTTTTTGTTTTACAGTTCCCCAGTAAAAAAAATCTAACGGATTCAAATCTGGTGACCGGGCTGGCCACGGTATTGTACCAGACCGCCCTATCCATCTGCCTGGAAAGTTTTGATCGAGATACTCTCTCACTGAGAGTGCATAGTGCGCTGGGCAGCCATCATGCTGAAACCACATGTCCCTGTAAATACTCAGTGGCACGTCCTCCAATAAATTTTCTAAATGATTTTGCAAAAAACCTAAATAAACCTCAGCAGTCAAAGTCTCTGGGAACTCAAACGGACCGATTATTTTACCATTTAAAATTCCTGTCCAATGGTTTATCTTGAAGCGATATTGAGATTTATCTTCTCTCATCAAATGTGGGTTTGCTACGTGCCACTCGTGTAAGTTATGCAGGTTCATGTACCCATCTATCTTAAATGTGGTCTCATCCGACCATAGAATTTTTTCAAAGAACTGTGGATTTTTCCTGTGTCTTTCTAACATTGTGCGACAAAAAGCAACTCGGGGCTCATAATCCCGGGGCAGAAGAGCTTGAACACGCTGTACGTGGTATGGATGTATGTATGTTTTTAGTTCTATTGCACGCACTGAAGTACTCGGGTCTTCTTCGACAGCTCCTAGCACCACGTCTTCGTAAGGAAGGAAAGATCTTCCCTCACCGTGTGATTGGTTTGGTAGTTGGCCCTCTGAGAACAGTAAGCGGTGCACATTTGTGAACACTCGATGATCTGGATGACGAGCTGCATTCGGTTACATCTCACAGTAAAGTCTCGCTGCAGCACTAGCGTTGCATCTGCATTCCCCATAAATGAGGTGCATGTTACCATATTCTTGTACGGTGTACACGGACATAGCGGCACTGCACAATCACACTATCAAAGATAGTCTAAGGAAAGCAAATGTTGTTTTGAAGAGCAATTAAACAGTCCAAATCCAAATCACAAGCGATCAACAGTCCAGTTCACGAATCCAAACTTAGTAACAGTACGAAATCAACAAGCACGAACATGTAAAAATGCGCAGTAAACGAAGGAGTACTGATCGGTATCAAAGTGTGCAATAGCAAGTAAGTGATGTGCTTCATCCATACCACATACAGCGTGTTCAACCTCTCCTGCCCCGGAATAATGAGCCCCGACTTGCTTTTCGTCGCACAATGTTAGAAAGACACAGGAAAGATCCACAGTTCTTTGAAAAAATTTTATGGTCGGATGAGACCACATTTAAGAAAGATGGGTACATGAACCTGCAGAACTTACACGAGTGGCACGTAGCAAACCCACATTTGATGAGAGAAGATAAATCTCAATATCGCTTCAAGATAAACCATTGGACAGGAATTTTAAATGGTAAAATAATCGGTCCGTTTGAGTTCCCAGAGACTTTGACTGCTGAGGTTTATTTAGGTTTTTTGCAAAATCATTTAGAAAATTTATTGGAGGACGTGCCACTGAGTATTTACAGTGACATGTGGTTTCAGCATGATGGCTGCCCAGCGCACTATGCACTCTCAGTGAGAGAGTATCTCGATCAAAACTTTCCAGGCAGATGGATAGGGCGGTCTGGTACAATACCGTGGCCAGCCCGGTCACCAGATTTGAATCCTTTAGATTTTTTTACTGGGGAACTGTAAAAGAAAAAGTGTATTTCAAGCCGATTCAAAATGTAGCTGAGCTACGGCAAAGACTATTGGAAGCAGCTGAGTTTGTTAATAACCGTGGATTCGCTCGTTTAATAACCCGATCTTTTTTAAGAAGATGTCGAGCCTGTATTGCGGCTGAAGGAAAACAGTTTGAGCATTTGCTGTAAAGGTAAATCATCAGCAGCAGCATTTTGACGCCCACTGCTGTGCAAACAGTTATCCTTAAGGGTCCTTGTGCGTTTTCATAATCGTTGTTTGATTAGGAAATTTTGAAAAATTTTCATCAGTTTTTCTTCAAATAAAAATTGTGCATAAGTTAACGAGTAATCTTCTAAGTGTTATACCATTTTGGAATCCTTATTAAATGAGCCAACTTTTAAGGTTACTTGCCAAACTCTCGTAGTACATTTTTTTCAAGTACAGCCAGTTAAAGTTGAGCAAAGTATTACTTTGGAATACTTGGTTGGGAAATAAGTGGCAATTTGTCCTGAACGAGAAAAGTTGGCAATAAGGTTCAGACACCAGTTTGAAGATGCATTATTTATCATTACATTGTAAAAATAAAATCCAAAAAAAGTTAATATTTGTAGTAACAGGAGTTGACAGACTGCCGTAGGGTGTGAAATTTCTATATTTTTTTCAAAAACCTATAATTTTCAAAACACATACATAAAATTTTTTTAAATATTTTTCTGATAGCTGTTATGACTTTGCCTATCACCCGGTTTTGGCTTTACGTCGACTTCTGGGATAGGTAAGAATTTGACAAACCAAATTAATGTATATTACTATCCATGATTTGGCAACATCGCAACTAGATGGAGAGAATATATGACAGAGACGGTGGTGTAGTGATGGGAATAATTATCTGAAATAAAAGAAATGACTACTTAACAATGAACTATTTTCATCATTAAAATAATGCAAACTTGCATTATTGCGATGAACAGTATCGCAGTAACTTACAGTGCACATTTTATTGATTTGATTTTGAACAATCTCTTGTATAAACAAGATGAAAATAGCTTATAAAGCGGTATTCTATACCACAGTACTAGCACCCAAAATGCAACTTTGAAGTTCTATAAAATAGCAAGCAGAGGGTTCCTTAAAGAAAAAAATGATATTTTCGTGCATGTTACAACCTAATATTTCATTTTAAAATAAGAAATGAAATATAATGTGTTAAGTAATCTAAATTCACAAGACCCTTAATGTTCCTTCTCACGTTGGGCAGAAACTACTGTAACCAAGAAACATTCTGAATCCAAAAATGATGTTTTCTGGACCTGAATAATATGTATATCATAAAGCACCATGTCGTATGTCACTCATTTCAGGACATTTTCCTTATTTCCTCCTATGACTCGGGAAATCGCAGAATATCTCTGATCTCCCTAAAACTCCCTTTTTCGACATTTCTGACCTTTCTGGTTACTTCAGTGCGCTTTAAGTGCCAAAAAATGAGAAACCAGACATTCCACACATTTTTCCTCTTGCTTAAATGACGCGTACAATTTTCGTGAGCCTAGAATTTCAAGTAGAGTTAAGTTATTGAGTAGACTACTGAGAAAGTCTACATGACCACACTTTTTTGCCGCAGTGATCTGCGTTCATTTAACATAACATCACTTCATCTACATTTCGGCGATTATCCTTTATTTTCAAAATATTAATTTTTAGAGATCAACGAGAAGATCAACGCGTGAAAAGTACATTTCCACCCACTGTTACAACAAGCAACTCATCAGGGCTGTAATGATGTATTTTTACTTTTCTTTTCACCAGTGAAGATATTTTTATTGTAATTCTACTTAACTAGTATTTATTTACGGGTTACCCAGAATGTACAGCATACAAGTATGTCATATGAGACGATTTTTTTGGTGCCTCACATGCAGAGGTTTGTAACGTGTTGAAAAGAATTCAAATGTACAGTTGAAGATAAATAATTGTGCATAGTAAGAGTATTTTTTTCCGGATTTGGCTGGGTGCTCCCATGCGGCACTTTGACGCTTGGTTTCGGGATCGTATTGAAAACACCACGTTCGTCACCAGTTACAATGATGTGAAAAAGTTTTTTTTTGCCTCTTTAACCCTCCACTGGTAACGCCACGAAACTTGGCACAACTGGTAACATCGCACAGTGTTTCGATCAGTACAAGATAGCTGGACAAAATTATTTAGCTGAACTTAATGTTTTTAATGATTTTATTAATTATTCTTATAAACATTTTAATCATTCTAAAGTTAAAGTGAAGAGTTTTTGGTACATTTAACTGGTCCTATTAAATAAAAATTAATTTAATGGTTAAATATGTAAACAAATATACGGTACACTTTATATACCAAATGTAAACTATTATTATAGTTATTAATCTAATTTTAATTACAATAACTTTAACTACCTAACTACGTACTAACTAGTTCCTAGCTAATCATCATCATCGCTCAACTCCTCTTCTGAGGAATCATTTTCAATGTAGTCTAATAAGCGAACATCACTATCGCGAGTCCTAATATTTCTATCTAAATTTGTAGATGGTGGTAACAGTAAATCTAAAACTTCCGAAGGCAGATTACCATTGTTTTTTTTTGGTAACTTCTCTGAGGCTGTTAATTACAGGGTCAGATGTGATTAATAACATATTTAGTAAATCTCTATTCGTGGCAATGCGTGATCGCTTACGCGTATTATGTTCTCGGAATCTCCTGACATCTTTATTGCGGGCTTCCTGTGCTTTTTCAGAAAGCTGCCCGATTGGCAGGAGAGCCGATTGTATAATATCGGTACCATGCACCAAAATTTTGTGTACAGTAGCAGGCATGTAATACCACGTATAGAGACTTAAATACAGTTTTCTTACGTCCTGTGTTAGTTTTACAAATTTGTCTATATTTATGTCATAGCCAGATGATAAAGCTCTAAGTAAGGTGTTAAACTTTTTTATAAGGCTCACATCTAGTCCTGTAATCTCTGCACTTAACTCGGGTTTCCCAAAAAATCTACGAGCAGTATTTCCGTCATTTGTGTTGCCATAGCCTGGTTTTGGTTTATCTACAATTAAACCCATCTCGTTCTTAAATCGATTCTGAATCGTAATGGAACGTTGTTTTACATTAGTTTTATCAACCGAATCTCGTAATTGCCATTTTTTAACTTCAAGACGATAACTTATGTGAAGCAGTCATTGGACATTACACATTTCTTCATCTCCTTGCATATTACCGAACTTTCACTAGCGTTCTTAATTACGGTAGCCAAGCCTCTGTAGCCAGAAAGTCGTGCTGATATTTCCGCGGCAGAGATTAATTCGGATGTACTCCGCGAAAGTTTTTGTTCCATTCGTCATTTGTTATTAGCCAAGTAAGCAGTTGTCTGCATCCTTTAGAGAGCTGTCTGGATTTGTATTCAAGATAAGGATTTACGTATTCATTTTCCCACTTAAAATTGTTATTTTCCACCATTGATTTGACAGTTTTCCATCTCTCTAAGAAAAATTGGTATCTGTTTTTTACCATTCTCTTGAATGTGAAATATTGTAACATTCTTCCCTTGGAACATTCAATTTCCTCGGTGTAGCATCTCAACAGATCCTTTTGAATGTTTACCTCTATTTCTTGCCTTGTCCCCTCTAACATAAGATTCATGTTTCTGCTTAGTTTAAGGTTTATCTTTCCAGTGGTGAAATATTCTGCATTTTCATTTATTACTAAGCATCCACATTGAAAACCATTAGGGTTGCTCCAGTTGGCATTGTTGAAATTTTCATCAGATGCACTTATTAGTAGCCATGGCTCTCTGTTTATTTTTCTTTTTGTTTCTTCATGTATTTTTCTTCTGTCTGTTCCTTTTGTATTTTGAAAGTCCCATCTTATAGATATTGCTATTTCTGTGAGAGTTGTTATAAGGTCTCTTCTGCAAGTGTAGTTCATGGTAGCACTTATAAGTATGCAGTTTGCATGGCTATAGTTTCCTCTTATGTCCCCATATCTGAAATTCACGATCTCTTCTGAGCTATTGAAATGAAATCTTACATTGGCTTTGTTTCTTGCTGACATGATTCTGATATTAGAGAGTTTGGGACATTGTATAAATCCATCTCTTTCAATCTCTAACGTGTCAGGATATCCATATATAGCTCTCGCGAATTTCACTTCCACTGAGTTTCTGTCATAGCAGTGCTGTAGCATTTCCTCTATTGTCAGACCTTGTATCTTGAAGGACAATAGGACTTTTTTGGTAGTGTCAATATCCCATTTGTGCTTCTTTGCCTCATATATTATAGATCTCAAGGCACGGAGGAGAAGCTTCATTGTATCCTTCTTCATGGCATCTTTGTCTGCTATAGTTATGTTTGTGATAACAAAGTTTGAGTGGCATATTGCATGTTTCATGGTTGCAGAGCTTTCAGAAGATCCTGGTAAAGTAGGGAGACATCTTACTTTCGGGTCAAGGTTGTTAATTAGTATTCTTATTTGGGAAGCAATACCTAATTTCCCTTCAAGTGATAAATTTATTAACAAAGATGCCTCTGATTTCATAGCTGGAGTTATTCTCTTATCAGGTAATGTGAGCTCCGGGAACAATGCTTCCTTGATTAGTGAATTCTGTATTGATTTTGGCACTTCAAATATTGGATTCCTGGTCCTAACATGTCTTCTTTCTATCACGGGCATCCCATATTTGATAGTGGCCCTGCTCCAGTTTATGTTGTAATACTTTTCCACTTCTTCTGTGTGCACCTTATAAAGTACTTTTACAGAATCCTGAATAGATTGATTTGGAACCTCACTCTGAGAGACCCACCAGTCTATGGCCTCTTTTTTGCATAGAATCCTACCATGTGTGTGTCTATCCTCCCCTTCTTTTCCTTTCTGTAGGAACATATTAGGTATTTTATATTCATCAGCCTTCTTTTAGTCTACTGAGATAGGATACTTTAGTCCCATGCATGACATAGCACTTGTTATAGATATTGCTATTTCTGTGAGAGTTGTTATAAGGTCTCTTCTGCAAGTGTAGTTCATGGTAGCACTTATAAGTATGCAGTTTGCATGGCTATAGTTTCCTCTTATGTCCCCATATCTGAAATTCACGATCTCTTCTGAGCTATTGAAATGAAATCTTACATTGGCTTTGTTTCTTGCTGACATGATTCTGATATTAGAGAGTTTGGGACATTGTATAAATCCATCTCTTTCAATCTCTAACGTGTCAGGATATCCATATATAGCTCTCGCGAATTTCACTTCCACTGAGTTTCTGTCATAGCAGTGCTGTAGCATTTCCTCTATTGTCAGACCTTGTATCTTGAAGGACAATAGGACTTTTTTGGTAGTGTCAATATCCCATTTGTGCTTCTTTGCCTCATATATTACAGATCTCAAGGCACGGAGGAGAAGCTTCATTGTATCCTTCTTCATGGCATCTTTGTCTGCTATAGTTATGTTTGTGATAACAAAGTTTGAGTGGCATATTGCATGTTTCATGGTTGCAGAGCTTTCAGAAGATCCTGGTAAAGTAGGGAGACATCTTACTTTCGGGTCAAGGTTGTTAATTAGTATTCTTATTTGGGAAGCAATACCTAATTTCCCTTCAAGTGATAAATTTATTAACAAAGATGCCTCTGATTTCATAGCTGGAGTTATTCTCTTATCAGGTAATGTGAGCTCCGGGAACAATGCTTCCTTGATTAGTGAATTCTGTATTGATTTTGGCACTTCAAATATTGGATTCCTGGTCCTAACATGTCTTCTTTCTATCACGGGCATCCCATATTTGATAGTGGCCCTGCTCCAGTTTATGTTGTAATACTTTTCCACTTCTTCTGTGTGCACCTTATAAAGTACTTTTACAGAATCCTGAATAGATTGATTTGGAACCTCACTCTGAGAGACCCACCAGTCTATGGCCTCTTTTTTGCATAGAATCCTACCATGTGTGTGTCTATCCTCCCCTTCTTTTCCTTTCTGTAGGAACATATTAGGTATTTTATATTCATCAGCCTTCTTTTAGTCTACTGAGATAGGATACTTTAGTCCCATGCATGACATAGCACTTGTTATAGATATTGCTATTTCTGTGAGAGTTGTTATAAGGTCTCTTCTGCAAGTGTAGTTCATGGTAGCACTTATAAGTATGCAGTTTGCATGGCTATAGTTTCCTCTTATGTCCCCATATCTGAAATTCACGATCTCTTCTGAGCTATTGAAATGAAATCTTACATTGGCTTTGTTTCTTGCTGACATGATTCTGATATTAGAGAGTTTGGGACATTGTATAAATCCATCTCTTTCAATCTCTAACGTGTCAGGATATCCATATATAGCTCTCGCGAATTTCACTTCCACTGAGTTTCTGTCATAGCAGTGCTGTAGCATTTCCTCTATTGTCAGACCTTGTATCTTGAAGGACAATAGGACTTTTTTGGTAGTGTCAATATCCCATTTGTGCTTCTTTGCCTCATATATTATAGATCTCAAGGCACGGAGGAGAAGCTTCATTGTATCCTTCTTCATGGCATCTTTGTCTGCTATAGTTATGTTTGTGATAACAAAGTTTGAGTGGCATATTGCATGTTTCATGGTTGCAGAGCTTTCAGAAGATCCTGGTAAAGTAGGGAGACATCTTACTTTCGGGTCAAGGTTGTTAATTAGTATTCTTATTTGGGAAGCAATACCTAATTTCCCTTCAAGTGATAAATTTATTAACAAAGATGCCTCTGATTTCATAGCTGGAGTTATTCTCTTATCAGGTAATGTGAGCTCCGGGAACAATGCTTCCTTGATTAGTGAATTCTGTATTGATTTTGGCACTTCAAATATTGGATTCCTGGTCCTAACATGTCTTCTTTCTATCACGGGCATCCCATATTTGATAGTGGCCCTGCTCCAGTTTATGTTGTAATACTTTTCCACTTCTTCTGTGTGCACCTTATAAAGTACTTTTACAGAATCCTGAATAGATTGATTTGGAACCTCACTCTGAGAGACCCACCAGTCTATGGCCTCTTTTTTGCATAGAATCCTACCATGTGTGTGTCTATCCTCCCCTTCTTTTCCTTTCTGTAGGAACATATTAGGTATTTTATATTCATCAGCCTTCTTTTAGTCTACTGAGATAGGATACTTTAGTCCCATGCATGACATAGCACTTGTTATAGATATTGCTATTTCTGTGAGAGTTGTTATAAGGTCTCTTCTGCAAGTGTAGTTCATGGTAGCACTTATAAGTATGCAGTTTGCATGGCTATAGTTTCCTCTTATGTCCCCATATCTGAAATTCACGATCTCTTCTGAGCTATTGAAATGAAATCTTACATTGGCTTTGTTTCTTGCTGACATGATTCTGATATTAGAGAGTTTGGGACATTGTATAAATCCATCTCTTTCAATCTCTAACGTGTCAGGATATCCATATATAGCTCTCGCGAATTTCACTTCCACTGAGTTTCTGTCATAGCAGTGCTGTAGCATTTCCTCTATTGTCAGACCTTGTATCTTGAAGGACAATAGGACTTTTTTGGTAGTGTCAATATCCCATTTGTGCTTCTTTGCCTCATATATTACAGATCTCAAGGCACGGAGGAGAAGCTTCATTGTATCCTTCTTCATGGCATCTTTGTCTGCTATAGTTATGTTTGTGATAACAAAGTTTGAGTGGCATATTGCATGTTTCATGGTTGCAGAGCTTTCAGAAGATCCTGGTAAAGTAGGGAGACATCTTACTTTCGGGTCAAGGTTGTTAATTAGTATTCTTATTTGGGAAGCAATACCTAATTTCCCTTCAAGTGATAAATTTATTAACAAAGATGCCTCTGATTTCATAGCTGGAGTTATTCTCTTATCAGGTAATGTGAGCTCCGGGAACAATGCTTCCTTGATTAGTGAATTCTGTATTGATTTTGGCACTTCAAATATTGGATTCCTGGTCCTAACATGTCTTCTTTCTATCACGGGCATCCCATATTTGATAGTGGCCCTGCTCCAGTTTATGTTGTAATACTTTTCCACTTCTTCTGTGTGCACCTTATAAAGTACTTTTACAGAATCCTGAATAGATTGATTTGGAACCTCACTCTGAGAGACCCACCAGTCTATGGCCTCTTTTTTGCATAGAATCCTACCATGTGTGTGTCTATCCTCCCCTTCTTTTCCTTTCTGTAGGAACATATTAGGTATTTTATATTCATCAGCCTTCTTTTTGTCTACTGAGATAGGATACTTTAGTCCCATGCATGACATAGCACTTGTTATTGGAGATGGGTCCTTCTTTGATCTTGCTGATTTTTCAATTAATCTTAAATTCATCATTTTTTGGTTTCTTATGATGTCTGTTGTGTCTTTTTTGCAACTCAAAACTGCTTTTACTTTTGCCATCAGCATTTTTACTTTAAGGGGCTCATCTGTCATTTTGTTTGGTAGGTTAAACTTCTAAATTGTAAAGAGTCCGTTCAACTCGTCTCTTTTTCGTTTTGTGGCTTGACTCGGCGAATTCTTTTCGCGGTCTTCCAAGTGCAGTAGAGCTTTCAGATAGAAATGGTTGCGAATAATGAAGAGAAATATTAAAGCGTAGATCGCCAGCCATCCATTCCGAATTTTTCAACAGAAAGCGTTCTCGATTCTTTCCACAATTAGAAAATTTCTGGGATAGTTTTGACGAAAATCTACAGATAGAGTTTTTTGTTTCCCTCAATGAAGCCTCGGTAATACCCAGAAAGTCATATTTTGTGGATAAAAGTTGGTATAACTTGCTGTTCTGGTCCCTTTTTTCATGTTTCAGCCATTCCTCTAAAAATTCCATTTTCCAAATAGTGTAGACGTAAACTGAAAAACGATGGAAAAAAATTAGTTGTACAAAAAGATGCAGCTAAAATCTATTATATTTTAAGAGTAGGAACTAACACCTATGACATAAATGAATTTTAGCCCGGGGGCACACGGGGGCATATAATTTCCTCTCTTATAAAATAAAAAAATTGATAAAAAATCAATACTTTTCAAAAATTAAGATTTTTTCAACTACTGAGGTGTATTTAATATAGTTGGTTATTAACATTAAGCAGTGCTTACCTTTAATTACAGAATCCATCGCTACGGATATATTGTCCGGCAACAACAACCACTATAATAATATTGTCGCACGAAGTACAAAATAAGGAATAAATTTTACAATAACTCCTCAACTGATATGTTGATATTAAACGTATCATTTAATTAATTCAAAGCAAAATAATTACTGAAATCACAACTATTGGAGTGACGTCTGTCAATATTTAATGTCACTTCGCCACAATTCGTTAATGACTTTTGACCAGCCAACTTGATGCTATCGAAACACTGTGCATCGGTCTGTGAGACCCTTCTATAGCTGTAGCATTCTAGAAGAGTATAATAGTTGGTATGGAATAATTTTGATTTGAGACTAAATTTAACACTATTGTAGGATAATATTTATTGATATATGGTGAAATTTATAATTTGAAGGAGGACAATAATAAGACTGAAAAATATCATGCAATTTTTGGCAGCATTTCATTTTTTTCAAAAAACAAAAAAAATAAATCGTGATTTACATTTCTAATAGAAGTAACATAAAGATAATAATCAAGTAATAGATAGAGCAAAATTGAAGTCAAAATTATTTGGACAGGCTGGAAGTTTATTCATCAGTTTTTCCTGCGTAGCAGTCAAAATACCTAGTTTTTCTGTTTTTCCTACTACATACTACAAAACGCACATCGCCCATGGATCGCGTTCTGGGAGGGTAAGTTCTCTACATTCCCTCCATAAATTTCGGTAAGTCTCCAACGAATTGTCCTAGAAATATTTTGCTCAAGAGATCTTCTTACATTATGTTCCTGAATAAGTTCAAATTCCAAATTTTCCAAAAATTTTTTTCTGTGTATTTTTTTCTCAGTATTTGATTTGTAAATTATGTAGGAATTTATTCCGGCTACATTCAGACAGCTGTAAGAAATTACCATGGGCCAGCGCCCAGTTTGTCTACAATATCGGCTCCTCCTTTTGTTTGATTGTAATCAATAATTATTTCTGGCTTTCCTGTAGTCGCATCAATATTATCGTCATGATGCATAGATGAGAGAACTGAAACGTTTTTATTTTTTCTAGGGATATACGAAACTATGGTAGAGTTTTCCCGGAAAGCAAACATACTGTTTTTTTCCGGCCTCCTAACGGTTGTCATAATTGGTGGTATTTGCGGTTTATTTCTCCTTAGCGTTCCAATTACAGTGATACGATGTTCCCGTAAAAGCAGCTCAGTAAGCTTCATGCTTGTAAAAAAGTTGTCCATTGTGACGTTCCTTCCTGTTCCCCAAATGGGTTCAGTAAGCCGAGGTACCAATGCAATATTTGAGGTATCTACACAAAATGGCCCTACAAGTTGTTTTCCAACATAAACCTCCATCTTAGATGTGTAGAACATTTTAGCATCTGCTAATGCATACATTTTTATGCCGCATCGATTGGGCTTATTTGGCATGTGTACCCTAAACAAGCACCTACCCCGAAAGGCTTCTAATTTTTCATCGACAGTAGTGTACGCTGAATGGCTGCAAGGCTTAGAGATATTGGAGTTGAATGTGTCAAAAATCTCACGTATTGGAGCCAACTTGCCAATACTTTGTCTTTGCACTCGTGTATTTTTGTCGTCAAAACGAATGTGCCTGAGGAGAAATTGAAACCTCATCGACATCGTGAGTCTATTTATTTCTATTGATCTACCATCTGTTCTGAACAGATCTTCTGCATTCTGACGGTTACTTTTTTGAGATGCAGATATATATATATATATACGAGGGATGTCTTTTAAGGTTTGCATATGGAAATAAAACAACACGGTAGGTAGTTTTAAATGACTTTATTGTTTTTCGAAGCACTTATTCTACTCGTTTGCTGGCAGATCCAAAACGGCATTCTTGATTGCGTCAGCTGCTTCTTCTGGTGACTGGTACCTTTGACCACGCAGTCTGTTTTTAATGTTCGGGAAAGTAAAGAAATCGTTAGGACTTAGATCGGGACTATATGGAGGATGGTCCAATAATTCCACGTTTTCTTCCGTTAAATACTGCCTTGTTTTTTGGGCTGTGCGCGAGCTTGCATTGTCTTGGTGGAGGATGATTCTTCTTTCGGGGTCGATTTTTCGAAGCTCGGTGATGACTTTTGGCAAACAAATGGTGGTATACCAATCCGCAGTAACAGTTCTTTGCTCATTAAGAGAAATTGTTGCAATATGACCCGCTTTTAACACAAATGTCGCGACCATCTTTTTCGAAACACTTCGAGAACGGATGACTTTTGATGGCTTTTCTTCACCTTAGAACACCCAAACAGCCGACTGTCGTTTATTTTCTAGTTCATAACAGTAAATCCACGATTCATCACCACTAACAATACTGTACACATTTTTTGAGTTTCCGGAAGTAAAACGGTCAAGCGTTTTTTGACACCAATTAACCCTGGCTGCTTTCTGCTCTTCAGTCAACAGGTGGGGTATCCAACGAGAAACTAATTTTCTTACTCCTAATTCTTCATGTAAACTTTTTTGAATTGAGGTCTTCGAGATCTTCAAGGACGCCTCAATCTCGCGATATCTCTCATGTCTATCTTCAGTGATGAGCTTGCGCGCAGCATCGACGTTTTCCTGGGTTCTCCATACCAACGGAAAGTTGTCGACTGATGTGGCGCTTCGTTGCCGACAACAGACAGTAACTCAGCAAGACATTCTTGTTGCGATAATTGTCTCTGAAAGTTGTAATAAATTATGGCGCGAAAATGTTCTCGGTTGAGTTCCATTTTTCTAATGACTTGGTGACACTTAAAAATTCACTGTAGTGAGAACACTGCAAGTATTGTTGTGAAACTTTGAATTTGAGTTTACTAAAGAGTGAGGTGAAGATTCAGTACTGACGTTCGATCCGCGCGGCCTACTATGTTTCTATATGCAAAACTTAAAAGACATCCCTCGTATATAGCATGCCTAGCAGAGCTTTAAGTTCGAAGATGTCTACTGGCTTATTGGTTTGGTATTTTGTTATATCATAGGACTGCATGGCAATAAAAATATTGGTATACCCTACTATCTTTTCCAGCATTTCTGTGGTGAAAAAACATTTCCAAATTTCTTTGATGATATGTTTTTTCCGTATTTCGCCTCGGGGACCTGGTAATTGTCTGTAGAGGTTATCTTGCCGAGTTCGAATGTTACGCTTCAATCCAAGATGTTTCTTCCATCTCGTACCATCTTTTCCAATAAGGCAAGGCACCCGTGTTGCTGCTTGTACGGTAACGTGATCTTGGACATCCTTGTGTCATACTCGAGTGTTTCTAAATTATCACCTTGTAGACTTTGATCATCATCTTCTACCTCGGATGCGGAAGGAGTTGGAACTTCCTCAAATAGGTGTAGTAACCTTTCTTGTTCTTTTTCGTAAGAATTAGCCATTCTCGTAAAAAATGCCTAAAATATAATACATCAGTAAAATATAGTGAAACAAAAAATAACTCGCCGTCTAATTTATAAAGCACTCCGCTGTTCCTGTCTCAATATGTTACTCAAAAGGTAACGTCGGTCGCCCGTATATCTCTACAACGACCTGCACACCACCGTTTGTGACTAACTAGGGCCCGTATCGTCAGTTGTCCCTACAATTGAATCGGTGAGTGTAATAACGATATAAGTCCAAAAATACGAATTTGAGGTAATCACAAAAAAGTGTTTTGTTTGAAAACTATATAATATACAAGAAATATATACGTTGCAAGTTTGTAGACAATTAAGTTCTCTGAACGAATGTAAAGTGAATTATCAATTATTTTTTGTAATAAATAATATACATGTCAAAACGTCACTAGGAGTTATATGGTTTTTCCGCCCAACTTTAAACATGCCTCAAATCATGAATTTAATTAGTAAATAAAACTACAAATTAGAATGCTTTTTATTATTTAATGTACATTTAACCTAAATACACTTAGATACGATGAAAAGAACATATTTATGATATACTATAATACAATAAAAATAGTTTTATTAGTCCGCCTCAGTTGCCTCACATTCAGCGTTGGTGGTTTCCCATGAAGTAATATGGTAATAGAATTCCAATATTTCTGACGACATATATTGCAGGACTTTTTTTAGATTATCAATTTTCTTTATATTTATTGGTAATGTCTTTGAATATGCAGGGTTAGTTGGTAAAGTTGGCATGGCTTTAGGTTTGATTAATTTAAAACATTGCGACACAAATCCTCCGATATAGTCGCTAGTGATGAGGTATCCAGGTGTAGAACTATCATAAGTAAACTGCCTGTAATTTGATAGTGTAAATTTGGATTTTATTTCATCTGAAGATTGACGAGTTTTTTTGTAATATTTGGGCCACCAAGTTTTGTAATCAGTTATATCTTTATAACATATTGTTGATACAGTAAACGGCTTTACTTTGCGGCAAGAGAGCATCATGTTTTCATAATCTTCTGGAAGATATATACGATCATGTTTTCTTATCACTCTCTTAAGACATCCGAAGTCCCTGTCGCACGGTAAAAAAGAGTGACCTCGCAATGGGAGGTAGTGATAAATTTTGCGAAATCTTTTTGAAGCTGCAAGTGCTAATAAATATCTTATTACGGTATTATTCCGGTTTTGGCCCGGGCAACCGTCCGAAAATATGTGCAGCTCTTGAATCTCCGCTGGCATTTTCGGCACATAATCATTGATAAACGTGCATACCTCATTGGGTCCCTTCGCGGCTTGTCCCTCATGGTATGTATAAAAATGTCCAGTATCATTTTTTAAATCGTGTATTTCAAACCCATATAGCCATAGTTGCCTGTAATAAAAAATTTCCTGGACAGGTATAACAGGCAGAGGCATATTTTGAACATAGTCAAAAACTATTCCACCAACATCTTCTCGTTCATGGCACAGATCAGTGACTTCCTTTAGCTTTGAGTAAAATTTTTTAGCTCGACGCTTATGAACCATTAATTCGGCAGCAGCAACTCTCTTAGCGTTGTCGTTTAAATTTGAATCCTTAAGTTTTGTTGTTAATTCCTCGCATTGTCCACATACATCTACTTGAGGCCTCCCGAATTTTAATGCAAAATTCTCTTTAAAGAATTCTAAGTAAAATTCATATTCAACTATCTTTGTTAATTCCGGGTGTAATTTTACAAAGAGATTATACATAGTCTTAACGTTAAGATTTGAATCAAGATAGTGAATTTCTTTAGAGCTGTAGTGAGAAGTCCTTCGTGGAAACGATTCAATGTGATGATGGATTTTGGAAGTAACCTGAGGTTGTAATGTATGAGGTCGATTATTATGCGTACCACGTAAATCTCTAGGTGAACTCTGAGACACGAACAATCTATTTAGTCGTTGTAGTCTAGAGTTCGAGATTGAATGTAGATTAAGAAAGGCTGTTTTGCAAACACGTTGTTTCTCTAAAGGTTTTCGTATGTAATAAGAAAAACTCGCTGTCCTAAGTTTTTCTCTGGCCTCTTTATTTGGTCGCTTCCTAACGACTGGTTTACATTCCATTAACCCATGTAAATAGACATCTTGTTGGTTTTTTGAACCTTTCTCGTATAATGCCCTCAAAACAGCTTCTTTTTCTTCCATCGTAAATTTAGTCATGCATTTGTTTTTACATCTAAAAAAACAATATAATATTGTTACAAACGATTGTGTTATTTTATAGTAATAAAGCTTACGTGCAATCTGCTTTAACCTCCCTTTTGCTGACTATTTTCCCAGTTTTAGTTGTGTATTGGCTTCCAAGAAGACGAGCTTTCTTCCTTTCATTTCTCTTCCATGTTTCAGGACATCCTTTTTTTCTTTTACGATCGATCATTTCCGTATCCGAACTTTCACTGCTAGACATTGTAATCACGTAAAATATAAGAGGAAACGCGAAAATGTTAACATAACCTGCAAACAGGATAGGGTAGACTGGGTACGGTTGAAACATTTTAGCGTTTATTGTCCATAGCATCGGGATTAGCTGAGCGAGCGATATCGGAAATATGATAAATAAAAGACCATATATTTGTTTACTAATAGGCAATGATATTTGAGATCACTGTTTTGTATTTTATCTGTAACATTAAATTAAAAAACAAATGTAATTTGTTTCAACCGTCCCCATGCCAGGGTCGGTTGAAACAGTGCCTGGGGTCAATTGAAACACATACAAATAATACGAAGTATAGTAAATAAGGATGTTTTATTAATCATCTAATAATATTTTACGACTCGTAATGGCACAGTTAAACATCAAAAATATATTTTCAATAATATTCAAGTCTTTGACGATACTTACAGACTAACAGTAAAACTTCAAAAGATATACTTTTCGATGAATAGATTAACAAATGACAAAACAACAATACTTTTTGTTAGAGAATAAAAATAAACAGTTTAAAACAAAAACTTATCCTTATTTAAGAAAAATCCTATTTAAGAAAAAAATAAAGACTTATTATTTCTATAAAAATCCATATTTTAAACAAAAATATTAAAGTGGTTATGAGATCATTCAGAATCACAATTATGGCAAATATAAATAAGACTACCTTTTGTGCACTCTTCATGCGCCCACATTTTACATTCTGTGCATTGTATCCACTTTTCCCTCGGTCTGCTTTCTGAATATGCTGACACACAAACAAGACAGTAGTATTCCTCTTCTTCTGATGATTCATCTTGCGTGATATTTTTTTTTCTGTTTCTAACATTTCTTTTCGTCTTTTCCTCTCCATCTAATCTTTTCTTAACTTGCTTAGCTTTGGTTCGTTTCAATCTGTTTTCATGTTCTCTTCTTATCTCTTCTTTCTCAGGTGTATCGGTGTATATTGTGGATTTTCTGGTTTTTCGCCCCCTGTTTGTTGATTTCCTTGGAGGAGCTTTTGGTAGTGGTCGTACTGCTTCCGGTGAAAACAAAAGTGTTGTACTCGGAGACGGGATATTTTTCGTTTGATTTGACAAGACAGGAATGGATTGAGAACTTGTAGAGGGTTTTGGTGAAATTTGCTGAACAATATCAGTACTTTGATGTCCGGGTAATGTAATCAAAGGTTCTGGATCTGCAGTAATATTTTCCTGTTGTCTGTCTGGGACTTGTGAACACTGTGACATATTTGCAGTCAGTTGTTGTACAGAAAGAGCTGTATTAGAAAGCTCCTCCGACATTTCTGGTAGTTCAGAAGGTGATGGTGTTGGTGTTTTATCCTCAGGTGTGTAAGTATTCTGAATATGGCCATCAGCTGCCTCATTTGTATTCGTATTTAGAGGATTTGGTCTGTCTGTCACAAATGCAGGTGCAAAATCGAGTTCACTAAACAAATGCCGATTAAATGGAACAATCCCAGTTGTGCGAAAACCAGCTTGAATGTTGGATTGTGTAAGAGCAAGCGGCATAGCAATACCTAAAATCCCTGGGATGTCGTATATTGACATTGTCTTGCCGGGATGACTTCGCATCCATCCATCACAGGTCGAATTTATAGCTTTTTTCAGCGGACCGAATACAGATCTATCAAGCGGTTGGAGTTTATGTGAGCAGTGGGGAGGGAACGATAGCACCACAATGCCATTCGTCTTGCAAAAGTCTAGAGCATTAATATGAATATGTGAAGAGTGGTTATCAAGTACAAGTAAGACTTTATGTGAAGAAGAAGCATTTGTATGTTTCTTGAAGTGTTCCAGGAAATGAATAAATGTTTCATCCTGCATCCAGCCAGAAGGATTTGCACTGCCAGCAGATCCTATTGGTCCATCCCTGATAAAGTGGTCTTGATATCGCACTCGCGGAAAGACGAAGAATGGAGGAATAGCATTTCCGATGGCATTAACTGCAAAGGCAACTGTGACTAAAGTACCCCTCTCACCTGAAGTCACTGAACCTACTTGGCGAGCACCACGTCTAGCTATTACTCTGTCGGGTTTTTGCACAGTAGTGATGCCAGTCTCATCAACATTATATATATTTTGTGGCTCAAACTTATAACGGTCCATAACAGTACTCAAATTGTCGTAAAAAGCATCTACATTATTTCTATTAAAGCTAGTCGCCCTAGAAAGACTTGTAGCCTGTGCTACACGTACTGAAAGTCCGGAATTTCTTCTCATAAACATTCGAAACCATTCGTCGCCAGCCATTTCGTTGTCATCCCATGTCCGAGGTCGTGATAAGTCGTACTTGATTGTTAGTTCGTATGCCAATTTCCTGACATCCTTTTTAGTTAGGCCAAAATAGATATCTGCACATCTAGTTAAATAATTAGAAAGCTCACGTTCTTGTTCTTGGTTAAACACTCGATTGTGAGCCTTATATCCCACTTCTTGATTTTCATCACCACCAGCCGCATCTCGTTTACGTACGTATCTAAACAGGGAACAGTGGTTCAGCCCATTCTTTTCTGCCGCTGTTCTTAAAGAAGATCCCGCTTTCACATCTTCATAAGCTTGTTTATAAGTCGATAAGTCAGCCTGGCCTCTCGTAGTCTTCCTTTGGCGTACCCTTGGCATCTAAAAAACAAGACAATCAAATAAATAAGCTGTTTCAACCGTACCCACAAAAAATGTTTCAACTGTCCCCATCCCCCCTTCTAGGTATAAAACGGCTCACAATAGGAATGATAATAAATTTGAATAAAAACTCATCATACTACCATATTCTACAAACTTCAATTGCAACGATACAAAATGCTCAATACTTTAGCTTTAATCAAAACGATAATAATTGCAAAAATGTACGAACAAAAATACTTACTTTACCGCCAAAAAACACAATGGTGTCCCCTACACACAAGCACAGCGCGCGAAGAGCAAAATAATACTGAAATTCGTGTTTCGACTTGTCGTCTGCTCCGATCTTCTTCTGTTTTCGTCCCCCACCATGAAAGGCTCGCGAGATATTCGCTTTGTTTCAACCGTCCACCGTTTCAACCGTACCCAGTCTACCCTACGATCGAGCTGAATGCTTACTGACAAACCGTCCAAAATCAGCTGACTGCGCGACATGCGCCATGCGCATGGTTGAGTGGAAAATCAGTATAAAAGCGGGAGTTTCAATTGTAGGGCGCCTTTATGGCCTCCTTGATTGTCATTGTTTTCTACTTCTCCGTGTCAGCGCTCTATTTTGAGGTTATGTCACAAACATCAATTTGCATGAAATTATGCTTGGTTTTGAGTTATATCATGTTTTATTAGCCTGAAATTTCCTACAATTTAAAAGGAAAACAAATCTTCACAATAGGAGAGCGCTGACGCTGACACGGGACAAGTGTAATCTAGAAATTTTTGAAGGAGAGAAAAAAGTATGACAATCAAGGAGGCCATAAACGCGCCCTACAATTGTAGGGTCGACTGACGATACGGGCCTAGATAACACTATTGTCCAAAGGTACTGGGAAGCGCAGTGTTTGTTTTTTAGCGTGAGAATTCTCTTCCATCGGTCTCAGGAACCGTACGTTACCAGTGGAGGGTTTGATGTCTCTCGTATGTTGAATTCGAACCAATTTTTGGTCATCCGTGAGCTTGTGCGGAACAAACCGTGAACACACCATTCTCATGCCCAAATTCTTGGTAAAAATGTGATGGATTGGATCTTTAGAGATATTTAATTCCATTTCTATATATCTCAATGAAGATTTTTTGTCGACGGTTTCTGGCGTAATCACAAATTTTTGCTGGCCAACATGTTCGCCGTCCAGTGGCGACGCGTGACTGTTACCAAAACCAGATGTGAAAAATCTTATTAAAAAAAGTTTATTTTGAACCTCCCAAATACATTTTGTTTAAACTATTTTTAAATTAAGGTAAACCTTCCTGGACTGAGCGTCTGGGGCACTAGATATATGATATGCTACGACTTATCCAAGCCGTCCGAAAAAACAGTCGACGTTTCTAGATGTTCGGAAAATTTTTGATCTTTTTTGGCCATGAATGTTAACAATTCCCTGTAATTTCCTCTATTGTCAGAGTCATCCACTTCAAAATAAATGGTAATTCCTGTTCTGCCAAAAAACATACGGTATCTAGAAATGTGCTGCCTAAAATATTGGTTAAGACATATTTCCATTATTGTTTGTTTTGCCAAACTGAATTAAATTGGCTACACATCTCACATGTAACGGAGAAATTTCATGTCTCCTCGTTAGAGCCCTAAAACTATTATATTTATATATATTTTTAAGATTTTTAACTGTTACCAATGGTAACAATGGTTACATGGACGCTTCGCCACTGTCGTCATCTTCCAGCGACTCACGACACTCTTTGAACCGTGTAAACCACTCGTGGACAATCATCACCATGCACTTGCATCGTCTGATGTTTTACCAAGTTTAACACATAACTTAATATTGGCTCTTTGTTCGATGCTCATTTTTCGACCGATGCTAAAAAGTACCTTCACTTTGAGCGCGATAATTCCGCGAGAAGTGGTTGAAATTTTGACAGGGCATCGATGAAAGATGTACCTGTCCAACGCTAGATGGCGCTACTTGTATCGGATATCTTTCAAAAGTCCTGTTTACTTTGCGACAGACTTTGTACATAGCGTTTAATGTTATACTTTTTGTACGTCCATTGCGTTTTCAGTGTCTCTTTGCACTATAAATTAAATGTCCGTAGATAAGTGAAACGTCTTGTCGTGGTTTTATCACACCAAATATCATCCAAAACGTTTCAAAATCCAGATAAATCTGCAAGATCTTGGACGTCTCAATGACCATTTTCCCGTTTACCGCGTACATTTTTTCTAATTTGACATCCTGGTATGTTGTGCCAGTTTTGGGTAAAGCCAGTGAGTATCTTATTTATACACATGACTAGGTGGATATTAATTTCTGATATTATTGTAGATAATTATTAATGTTAAGTTGTGGTGTAAAATATATTTTTAAAAGTATTGTTATGAAAGAGAAATGATGTAAAATACACACATATATTGTTTATCTATCGACTTCTAATCCTTGAGTTCTGCATCTTAATTTGTGTATTTTAAGAGATTGATGGATGGCAAATACAAATATGATTAACATATTGAAACTCTTACATATTTTCCGAGCCATCTGCAAAAGCTGTCGTTTCGCCACGAAAAACATGTAATTTTTGTTGGTTCTAATAGCAACAAACAAGAAATATGTAGTTTTTCAAAATCCGTTGTATTTATGGCTAACAAGTAAAATATCCTTTGTGTTTCGTCGTTTTTGAGGCTGCTGAAGGTTTTGTCAAAGTTTTTTTAACGAGTCCGAACAAATTATTTAATTATCAGCTGATCTCAGTTCGTGGAAGTAGAACAAAAATGATGCCATTTTTCAGACTAAATTTATTTACATTCGTATAGACGAATTTTTTTGATTCACTATACGATAGAATGACGTTTAACGGGGCTCCTACAATCACGAGCACCATCTGCTGAGGTAACGGGGGGTGAAAAGGAAACGAGGTTGGGCTGGTCTTAGATGATCGTCGGCGCTACTTTAAAAAGAGGAAAGGATGACTGCCGGTGCGTACCAAGGTAAATTTTTATAATAACAGAGTCGGATTTCGATTAGCGATCTAGCCTGTAGATCGTTTCCTATTTTGGTACTCGGCAAGTGATCATTTAGTATTGTTTCTACCCTTGTTACTGTTCGTCGATATTATGATGTTGAATTGTTGTGCTGTACTCTTTTTGGTGTGATTGTTCTTGAGTGCCTTTTTTATCAAGGTTGATAATAGACAGTAAAAGGTCATATGCGTCGATTTTAATTACGAATGCAGAGTTTAATTCATGATGAATGATGAGGACAAAAATAGTGTGGTGCAGTTCAACTCCATAATCGCAAAATACATTGGGGTAAGCGAATAAATTATTGCAATAAGAGGTCATACCATGGAAGATGGGAAAGGATCTTTTTAAAATATCAAGGAGTTGAGCACAAATAGTAAGCATTTCAACCCACCATAATTCTTGTGCAAAGACAAAATTTTGTAAAAAGCCCTGATAGCACCCTAGGCAATTATGTCCTGCTTATATCCAGAAAAACATCACAAACTGCAGAACAGAAATTCAAATGAAAATGCAGGTATAAAATCTACTAAATTATCATTCTCAAAAACATATTTCTTAAAATCGAGTAGTATCAGCGATCGCGATTATGAGTACCTATTCGCAGAACGACTTATCTACGTGATATTATATGAAATAGAGCCACCAAATTATCTGAATACGTCCTTTCTTAGTCCGTACATTACTCCGCAACGCTTGGGTTGGCAGCACGAAACAGTAGACAAAATTCGTCGAAAATACGATTTGTAGAGGTTTGCGCGCTTCGAAATTGACGCTTTATTATTTGATATTTTTAGATGAAATTTTCAGTGTGCTGAAAACAAAACCCCACAGGGTGCTATAGAGCCACTTTTTCATTTTTTTCACTAGGTTCTTTTTAAAAAGATCGCGTAGTTGAACAGAAAAAGTGCGCACTTCAACCCATCATAAAACTTGTGCAAAAACAAAATTTCAAAAAGTGCTCCTATAGCAGCCTGGGCAATTATCTTCTCAACATACTGTATGAATTTCATTTAAAAATATTGAAAAATGGAGTGTCAGTTTCGAAGCAGCTGAACCCTTGTAAATGGCTTGAAACTCACTGCGTTGGAGCCGCCTTAAAATAGAAAGCCTCTATAGCGTCGTTAGCGCCTATTTCGTCGATTTATCACATTTTCTCACCTGATTATTTCCGATCATCGATATTCTGAATGTTCCGTTCCCTCCTCCCAAACGAGCACATTATAAATAAAATACATCTTTAACGATATACCGTCATTTCAGTAACTTGTTTATTGATATTGGTATAAATATAAAACTTCAACAATTAAAAACGTACGTACGCTAAAAACCGACTCAACAATATACACGTTAAGGATTACGATTTGAGTTCTCCTATTGTCATAGACGCTTCTAATAACAACTGGGCCAATCGATGCTCGATTTGGTCTTCGTTTATACATTGAACGATGTAGGTTGCTAAAGCTGTGATTTTTTCCATGGGGCAGGGTGCACACCATTCGTCATCCTAGAAAATGAAATAATTATTATAAAAAAAACTAATGCTGTAAAAAGTTCGTGGACTCAAACTTGAAGGACCTTACTTTTACCCCACTGCCTCGGAAGGAAAGTTATGTTTTTCGCACGTGGGTGTGTACAGTAGCGGACTAAAGTTTGGAAACAAATACAAGGTGGGCCAAGAATTCGTTAACATTTAAATCTAATCCACCACGCAAACAGATGCCGCGCGAGGCGCGGGGAGGAGACTAGTCGCTAGCTGGTCATTTGGATGATATAATTTTCAATAAATGAATTCCAACTAATTAGCTTTCTTGTGAATAAACAATTTTTAAATGTTTTTTTCATACGATATTTTCAAATGTTAATTAACTTATGGCCCACCCTGTATTAACATTATTATGAACTATTTCATATACCTAAATTAAAATTGTGACGGAACAGATAATATAAATATCAAAGTCTACCTTTGGCTCATGTACTAATACAAGGCTTATGTTAACTATATTCAAATTCTCTAAAATAAAAACACGCGTTTTTTAATACCACAGTTTTGGTAACGACAAAAGTATGGAAATATTCCAGTTTTGCCGTATTTATTCGTTCGGCGATACTCTGATATTCCGTGCCGTAAATATTAACATCAGTGAGCATGGCAAAAGTAAAGGAATTTTCAAAAGATTTAAGAGACAAAGTAATTGAATTATTTAGAAGTGGTAGTAGTAGTAGTAGAAAGATTTATTTAGCACATTTGGCTACATAAACAGAATAATTGTAAACAACTTAGAACTAGTTAATTCAAGTACAGTAGAACCTCGATTATCCGAACTAATTGGGACCAAAGGTGGTTCGAATAATCGAAAAGTTCGGATAAAAGAGGTTAGATTAAAAATATGTACATATATGTACTACATATGTGTACATAGGGAATAAAACAATTAACTACTCAATATGTACATATATTTATTATGTATGTTGTACATATATATATATATATAACTTGAGACGTGGTCATTGTCGTCTAGACCAGTTAGGTGAAAAATTAAAGCTTCAGCCTTTTGTTGGGTACTTCGACAAAATTTAAGCAAAAAGGACTCTTTATACTTTTTTTAATTCTCTCTAGCTTTCAATGGACATCATCATCAGGAGCTGCAATTATAATGATAACAGTAGCAACAAAAGTGTAAAATGAATTTAAATTGAATCAACTTACAGTAGTATGTGAGGATGTTGCTAATTGTTGTTTTCGTATAGGATGAGGGAAATGTCCAGTAATATGGTGAGAGCTGGATACATGGTACAATGGTTAAAATTATATGACAAGACAAGTTAATGACAGATTAAAAATTATTTAGAAAACATTAGAGCAACAAATTAAATTCCACTCAAAATCTAATAATTCTCTTCTAACGATTTATTAATAATTGTTAATTTAAAATTCCCATTAATTAAAATATAGTTTATTCAACTGCCTCTGGTCGGTTTAACAATTTCTTACATAACATTCTGAAAATCACATCATCTGAAGTGATTTGGCAACGTTTTGGCACACGCCCCCAATTCGTTCCATCTTTCAACACAGACATTGACAACCTTCGGCCTTCTGTCAAAGGTTCATCTCACTCATTATTCCATGACCACCAATTTGTGCAATCATCAAGTAGCTTCACAACGTAATGCTCTAATGTTTTCTAAATAATTTTTAATCTGTCATTAACTTATCTTGTCATATAATTTTAACCATTGTACCATGTATCCAGCTCTCACCATATTACTGGACATTTCCCTCATCCTATACGAAAACAACAATTAGCAACATCCTCACATACTACTGTAAGTTGATTCAATTTAAATTCATTTTACACTTTTGTTGCTACTGTTATCATTATAATTGCAGCTCCTGATGATGATGGCAAAGTCCATTGAAAGCTAGAGAGAATTAAAAAAAGTATAAAGAGTCCTCTTTGCTTAAATTTTGTCGAAGTACCCAACAAAAGGCTGAAGCTTTAATTTTTCACCTATATATATATATATATATATATATATATATAAATGTACGTACGAACACATTATGAACCATTACAAACTCTTGCTTAGGTACGTTTGAAAAAATCACCAATCTTCGTCTGCTTCATCTTGTTTATTTTTTTTGTCAAAGCCAACTCCTTTACCTTTTGAAGTTGAAGTAGCTGGACCACTTCTACTTCCTCTTGTCTTTCAAGCCACTGAAAGACAACATCAACGGCTTTTAGTGCTTCGTCGTGAGAGGGTCCCGTTGGAGGTTCCAAAGCACAGTCATCGACGGTTTCTTCCTCGTCATCCACAATGGGGTCTGACAGAACACTCTCAATAATTTCTTCATCAGTCACAATGGGGAATCCTTGGTCATCGGCGTCAGAATTTAACCACTTCAGCACGTCTTCTTCGTCACAGTCTTCTCTTACTTTGACGGATTCAAGTGTGTCAAGCATTTCAGTCACAAGTTCAGTTTCTTCATGTCTTTCGTTAAGGGGCAGTAGATCAACAGTAGGCTCATTGAGATCATCGTAGTATTTTTTCAACAACTTATTCCATGCCTTTTTCAGTGTGCTTGGAGAAACTAAATTCCAGGCCTCAACAACCATGTAGCAACCATCCTTCAGATTAATTGACTTGAAGAACGCGATAACACTGTCAGCCTTTTCTTTTTCATCGTCATTGTCTTTGAGCAAAAGTCGGCGTAAAAGTTGCTTCCGGTAATTCCTTTTCATAGTCTCAATGACACTTTGATCCATTGGCTGAAGGATTGATGTCACATTAGGAGGTAGATAGATGACTTTGAAACCGTCTCTTGTCAAACTCTCAGCATCTGGATGCGAAGGCGCATTGTCCAAAACCAATAAAACAGGCTTTGATTGCTTACCCACTTGCTCAAGAAACTTTTTAACTTCGGGTATGAAGGTGTTGTCATACCAGTCTACAAATATTTTCCGGTCCATCCATGCCCTGGATTGGTTTTTGTAAACGAGAGGTATCTTCGCGTTTTTGAAGGCTCTTGGATTTTTGGATTTTCCTATAAGAAGCATGGGAATTCTATGGCTACCAGTAGCATTTGCACAAACCATTACGGTGACCCGATCTTTGCTTGATTTATATCCAGGGGCTGACACTTCCCTCTTGGATGCCAGAGTTTTAGAGGGTAAGCTTTTCCAACATAAACCTCTTTCATCTGCATTATAAACAAGCTCCAAATCATAACAATCCTCTCTTAAAATTTCTGAAAATCTTGTCACAAATCCAGAGGCAGATGAAGAGTCAGCACTGAGTTTTTCACCTTGAATATCAAGCTGGCGAATGCCGTGTCGAGATTTAAATTTATCTAGCCATCCTTGACTTGCAGAGAATTTAGGGTCACCCCCTAATTTTTTATTGAAGTCTAAAGCTTTCTCACACACCAAGGGGCCGTTGATAGGTTGCCCAGATGAACGTTTTTGGGAAAACCATGTGAAAAGAGCCTCATCCAAACATTCGTTGGCGGATCTTTTCATGGTCTTGCGCTTCGAACATCCTGCATCACAGTCAAGTTTGCTCGCGAACGTCAAAATCGCGCTGGACTGTTTTTTAATGTCCGATATCGTTGACTTTCCCACACCATAAACCACCGACATAGATTGGGCCGATTCGCCTTTTTTCATACGCTTCAAAATATCCACTTTGTCCTTAATTGACAGCACCACCCGTTTACGCTTTGAAAGAGACATACTTAAGAACAAACGAAAAATGTCACCGCACCCGGCTTATATTACATACACGCCACGAGTAGACTTAACAAGGGAGATTGTTCGTGTTCCGTCCCGTCGAAGTTGCCTGCCGACTACAATGAAAGACTGATCGAAGTTAAATCGTAAGACGACTGTCGATGTGTGTCGGTACGATGGATCTAACCTCTACACTCCTCCGCCGCCGCCAACGCATCTACGCTGCTTAGGAGGGGAAAGCACGTGTTACATTTTTATAATGCAACGTCGGCGGCGTCCGTTCAAAGCGAGAAACAACTGTGTAAACGAGTTCGGATAATAGAGGGTCCGGATAATAAAAAAGTTTTCTGGTATTTTAACTCAGAGTATAATTTATTATATTGGTGTCAGAAATGTTGTATCAGAATCTTTCTGCCAGGACAGTGCAGAGACGCTTGGTGGATTTTGGGCTTTTTGGTAGGCGTCCAGTGCAAAAGCCTCTCATTTCCATAAAAAATCGTATTGCTCGGCTTGAATTTGCACAAAAAAGATTCGACAAAAAGTATCAGTTGCCAACAGTTATGCACGGTGGAGGCAACATCATGGTTTGAGGCTGTTTTTTTAGTTCTGGAACGGGTCCAATTGTTGAGAAAATGTATCAAAAACTTTACAAAGATATTCTTAGTGAACACATGTCCCCTTTCGCTGAAGAAGAAATGCCTTTACGATGGACATTCCAGCAAGATAATGACCCCAAGCATACCTCGAAATTCTTAAAGGACTGGTTAAGACCAAAAAATGTTAATGTTTTTACATGGCCTTCGCAATCCCCGGACCTAAACCCTATAGAACATCTCAGGAGCATGTTAAAAGACAACTGACGAGAAAACTTAAAAAAATAGGAACGATTTCTTTGATTATGTAAAATATATTTGGCAAAATATCCCAACAGACGTCTGTAAAAAATTGGTGTCTTCTATGAGCAGCAGATGTCGGGCAGTGTTGAATGCCAGAGGCTATGCTACCAAATATTAGCTAAACAGTATTTTTTAATTCTTTTTGTAGAGTTACTGTATTTAATTTTGAAAATAAAAAAAAAGTTTCCATTTTTGGTCATAAAATAATACGAAGGTATTTTAATGCTAGTCTGTAGTACCACAGCAAACACAAATTGACATTTGTATCCCAAGACTATAAGCAAACCATATGCGAAAAAAATTAGCGCACTTTTTAAAAGTTACTAAGAATGTTTCCAAACTTTTGTCCGCTACTGTATGTCATTCCTTAAAAACATACAACCCAAAAAAAAACAGATTTTTATTTATTATTTATTTATATTTATTTTATCTGATCCGGATATACCTAGAAAATAACCGGGATATTTACCAATCGTTCGCTTGAATTAACTTTATGAGTTGTGACGTCACTGTGAAGCTCGCGAGAAACGCGACGTTAAATCAGCGTCATTGGCATTGCACTTTTAAACATTTAATTAAAGAAAATACAGAAGTTTCTATGAATGAAAGACGTCTTATAGTAACTTAAATAATCGCCAGGTAATAAAGGGTTGTCCAATAGGGACGCAGGAAAGTAAACGTCAATTTGACATAGACGCCATCTTTGTTTTCTGTCACCGATATGTCATTTTGTTAGTTGAATGTTTACCATTGATCGCTATGGAGTCGTATTCGATTGAAGACCGCATTAAAGTTATTCAAGAGCACTACAAAAATGGTGCAAAAATAAAAAACACGTTTCGCGCGCTTCGTGAACATTTCGGTCGCAAAAACCGCCCAAACGAAACAACCATCGGTCGTCTGGTGCGTAAATTCGAGGCAACAGGTTCTGTGGAAAATCTGCCAGGCTCTGGCCGGCCAAGGAGCGTTCGCAAACCGGAAAATATTGCTGTTGTGAAGGAGAGTGTGAGAGACGATCCGAAACAATCAACAACGCGTCGATCCCAAGAATTGGGCATTTCGAGAACCAGTTTGCTCCGCATTCTCCACAAGGATTTGAATGTAGACGCCTACAAGATCCAATTGACGCAAGAGCTGCGTCGGGCCGACCATTTTTCGCGCCGAACGTTCTCAGATTGGCTCCTTGAACACCGCCAAATTGATGCCAATTTTTCATCAAAAATCATGTTCAGCGACGAAGCGCATTTCACTTTGAATGGGACGGTAAACAAGCAAAACTGCGTATCTGGGCGAAATCCCCGTGAGTATCAAGAGCAGCCGATGCATCCTCAAAAAGTGACTGTGTGGTGTGCATTGTGGTCAAAAGGCATCATCGGACCTTACTTTTTCGAAAATGCGGCCGGGGACGCCGTTACCGTCAATTCTGAGCGATATCACGTGATGATAGAGGACTATTTTTTGCCGCAACTTGAAGGAATGCATATGGACGATGTTTATTTCCAACAAGACGGTGCAACATGCCACACAACCAACGTCAATATCCATCGATTGCAGTCCTTCTTCGGTGATCGCGTGATTTCGCGCAGAGGAAATGTGCCATGGCCACCAAGATCGTGCGATTTGACTCCCTTGGACTTCTTTTTATGGGGATATTTGAAAAGCAAAGTCTACGTCCACAAACCAGCCACCCTCCAAGAACTCAAAAACAACATCATTGCCGAGATAAATGCCATAGAACCGACCATGTTGCAAAATGTCATTGAAATGGTATAAATGAAACTTCAAAATAAAGTACCCAACTTGATTTGAATATCAATCTTTCTTGTTTTAATATGCGTTTACTTTCCTGCGTCCGTTTTGGACAACCCCATACAAAAAAAACATGCATATTCCCTATTGTCATACACACGCTTTCCTTGTTGGCCGAATGGTTTGTGATTCGCAAGGGGAATATCCGCTGGTTTGGCAGTTCATGCAATCTAACCAAGCTTAACATTTTATTGAAAGATAAAGTCCTTCAAACAATCCGCAAACGATTAACAACCTGAAGTAAAACATTTTTCAAGTTATTGGTGAAACTGAGCTGGAAATCTGTAGAAGATGAGCTGAGGGAAGCATTTGAAAAATAAACATGACATTTTCACTAAATTGTTGGTTTTATTTAAAAGAACAATCCTGGAGTGCCTATTATTTTTTCTAGTGTCTTTTATTTGATAATTTTAAGATGTCAAAATCGAGGTAATTTGGTCTGGTAAAAAATTCACTTACCAATGAATCCATATAGTTCGTCAAAGCAGGACTCAATGCAGCTATATTGTTGCTGAAATCCGGTGATTTTGTTAGATACTGTGACATTCTTTTGGCACCTACCATTAATAGATTCTTCCCTAATTCATTGCGATCGTTTATGGATGGAATCAATTCTTCTGATAAACTGTCAAATCCGTTTATATATAGTTTCGTGATTTGATACCTCTTGAACAAGTCTACGTCCAAATTCCAAAACCTATAAGACGGTACAAGATGAAAACATTGGGTATTTCTCACTAGGTTATAAACGGTGTCTCAAGAGCGCAGGATTTGAATTTGCCGCCATTTTTTTACAAATGGTATGATGTTTACTTGATGACAGCTGTCATGTCCAGACCACGCGATTAGGTCATGGAGCAGTATTCAAACGAATTATTCAATTATTGTGAAAAGTCACTACAAAAATTTTCGGTCTCAATAATGCGCCAAATGAGTCGACAGTTCGCTGTTTAATTACAAAATTTAAGACAAAATTCACGTTGCTGCACTGCACCTGCAACGAATTTTGACAAAAATCTGGGCTTGCATGCGTACAAGATTCAAGTGCCGCAAGAACTTAGATAAATCCACATACCAAATTTTAGTTCATTCCAGTTGACGGTTTTGAAGATATTAGAAAACATTCTTCTTTATTTTTAAACTCCTTAATGCAGCTCTCGAGGAAAAAATGTTACATAAAAGACCCCCCTTAAAATGCGGTCCTGTGTAAGATGGTTCATTTCTGGTCACGACTTGTGAATCACCCTGTAGAGCGTAGCAGAATGAACGGAATTTGTGTGGCGGAATCTTGGACACGATCACTGACAGGTTGGCGACATCGATTATATGTTCGCCTGAGGTACGATGTCTGCACCAATAGATGTTAGCTTATTAACAGCCTCCTAACTTCAGAACTCACCCAATCTCTTTGAAAACCTCTTCAAAATGTAAAAAATGACATGCAACTAACCTTGCCAAAGATAAACATTTTGCCATCCACGTAACGTGCTGTGTAGAGTAAATTTTTCCTGATTCGTTAATTGTTATACTTTCTATACTGGCCGAAATAACTTTGAATAAAAACTGTGTTCTGGAAGCATTGATTTTTATGTCTGACTTGTTCCAACTGACCTGAAATCAAAACAAAACAAGAAATAAATTGAGCAACAGTAGACAAGCATTTACAAATTTCGTTTTTGTATTTTTTTATGTGCCTGAGCATCCGGTCATTTCTGAACTTTTGCCAAATCTGCCATAATACAGGGCCAATATGTAACTGACCGGTTTGTATCTTGAATATTCGTGAAATAAAATAAAGTACATCCATTCATCTTAATCTTTTACTGAAACTTAGAAATTATGTATGAAAAATAATATCAGACAAATGTCCTCCTCTGGAAGCGACGCAAACCTGAGCCATCTTGATTACATTTACCATCACTTTTTTGAAGATTTCCGGAGGAATATTTTCAATCGCTTCCGTAATATTGTTTTTCAGCTGCTACAGTATTTGGTTTGTTGGCCCTAGTTTTCAAAAATCCCCATGAAAAGCAGTTGAATCCGGTGACCTTGGCGGCCAGTTGACATCACCAAATCGAGAAATTATGCTTTAAACAACTACTACGGCGCCACCTACTGCAATGCGTGTATCGAAAATGGCGGGCAATTTAAATCAGTCAGTTATATATTGGCCACCCTGTACTTTTTGGAATGTCTCCTCACGTTTACTTCACCAAAAGGTCTCGAGTGTTCCCGCATTCTGAACAACGGAAAACTTTCTGAATGTCTCTTTCCACTTAAGAAATTTTTTCCTGGGACGGATACAATAAATATTGAGGATCAGCAATTTCTAAGCAAGCGGTCTTTGAATTCGTATTAATAATAAATAGCGTTTATTGCCCAACAGTTAAGGAAACCACTTACAGGACAATCCTAAGATAAATCAAAATGACAAGAACAGAAAACACATAAAAAGCAGGTGATTTCATCTGAAGAAAAAAACAAACAAGTTCTCGTCACACCAAGGCACTAGAGAATCAATATCAAAGAGGAGCTTATTACAAATTAAATAATGCACAACATCATCAATAAATAAGGTAAACAATAAAGGACCAAGATTTGAACCCTGAGGCACTCCCGATTTAGTTATATACTGGTACGACTTGAATCCATTAAAAGGTATATTCTTTAATTCACCGGTTCAGCTACCGGTGCAACAGGTTAGCCAAGTTTGCGTCCTTTAATTTCCGCTAGAACGACCGGTTGTACATCAAACTTGTCTCTATATTGATGGTGGATATGCCACCGGTGCCAACAGCATCCACCGACGTTCGGGCTCGGTTGATCCACGATATTCTAACCTCTACGTTTTATCAGTTTTTGACAACTACAGTTTTGTGTGAAAAAATGGAAGAAGAAAAGATCGACGTTAGCAGCATAGGAGTCGCGTGAAATTTAATGCTTTTTTTCAACACAATTTGAAATAAACAGAGCATCTAAAAGCAAGTCAATTTGTTTTGAATTATGCATATCGACGATTTCAAATCAATACCTCGTAAATCCGAAAATGTCGATTTTCTGATTTTGTTCTGTTTTTATTCATGGATGAATACAGGAATGCTCTCAGAAAATCCATATCGATGGTTCTTATTCGGGAAGCATCGACGATCTCAAATCAACGCCTCGTATAGTGATTTGAGATCGTGGATATCTGATAATTTCTTGGTTTTCCGATTTATAGTTCTTATATTGATTCTCGGAGCGCATATTCTCTCCGCTGGATAACGTCTTCATCCGAATCATCACTCGAATCGCTTAACAAACGTCCCACGACAATACCAACTGCTGCGTACATTTACATAATGATTTTAAATGATACGGTGTTCAAATTAACAAGTATCCATTTACGATAAAACAAAGGTTAGGTTTTCTCATATGACAGCAACCTGAAGGCTAAAAATGCGTCTTTTTATTAACCGGAGTTCACCGGATCCATCAGTGATGGAATCCACCGGTGAATTAAAGAATATACCTATTGCTTCCTTTCATGAAGACAACCTTGAATGAGTGCTAAAGCTGATGAATGGAATCCATAATAAAAAGTTTATTCAAAAGTATTTACTAGATCTCGTTCACCTTGCCGATCGACACATTGCATAGCGAACTGAGTAAAGATTGTTAAATTAGTTACTGCGGATCTCTTAGTAAGAAAACCATGCTGAAAAGGGGACAGAGATCTATGAACTGCGGAGTAAATTCTATTATGCAATATTATCTCCAGCAATTTGGAGAAATTCGACAATACAGGGTGTCCGCAAAGTTGGGGTTTTCCTTTTCAGAAACAACTACCCTTGAAATAACAAAGGTAATGTGTAGGGAAACGAGGGCGACCAAGTAAAAAAAATAAAGGAAAAAGTACTCACTCTCCAGTTGACGAGAAGGGCTAAGTACGTCTCTGCCCGAAATCATACCGCTCCAACAGAAAATGAAATCAGCTGATGCGCTACCGAGCAGACGCCGGCGGTGGTGCAGACCACGAACAGATGTAACAAATATGACCATCGTGCAGAAACCACATTGATTGTCTTACACTTAATGGCACATCTTCTAACAAGGAAGGCAAAATGTTGCGTAAAAAGTCTAGGTATTGCATCCAGTGCAATCGATTTGGGAGAGTAAATGGTCCAATGAGCATACCGTTCACCATGCCAGCCCAAACAGAATAAATTGTTACCTTCGAAGTATTCACATATCTGATTCTCCAGAAGTTTTTCGAAAATTTTTGCTATAATTGGTATTATAGAAATGGGTCTGAAATTACATGGATCATTCTCACATCCTTTCTTGAAGAGTGGCAGAATCTTTGCAAGTTTTAATAAGGCAGGAAAGACATTATTTTCTATACACATGTTCATCAATTTTGTTATAGGATATACTATCAAGTTATTTAAGGTCTTCATAATTTTAACGTCGATGTCATAAGGATCTTTACTTTTAGAATTCTTTAAGGTTATGATTACGTCTCGAAGATCATTGGATGAAACAGTTCGAAAGTTGAAATGTAGTGTATCACTAGTCTGTATAAAATCTTTGAAGTTCGACTGGGTAGCTGGAATTTCAGCAATAATGGTTTCAGCAATGCTAACGAAGAAAGAGTTTAAGTCATTCGCGTTGAGAGTAGACGAATGTTATTTTGATGATTGCACACCATTGGCTTTAAAATCACATACCACATAATTGCTTGTTTATTTGACGCTCTACGTAAATTTTTTCAGAAACAACTACCCTTGAAATAACAAAGGTAATGTGTAGTGAAACGAGGGCGACCAAGTAAAAAAAAAATAAAGGAAAAAGTACTCACTCTCCAGATGACGAGAAGGGCTAAGTACGTCTCTGCCCGAAATCATACCGCTCCAACAGAAAATGAAATCAGCTGATGCGCTACCGAGCAGACGCAGAAACCACATTGATTGTCTTACACTTTATGGCACATCTTCTAACAAGGAAGGCAAAATTTTGCGTAAAAAGTCTAGGTATTGCACCCCGTTCAATCGATTTGGGAGAATAAATGGTCCAATGAGCATACCGTTCACCATGCCAGCCCAAACATTCACCGAAAATGTTTGTTGAAAATGTGCCCGACGGACAGCGTGCGGATTTTCTACTGACCAAACATGAGTTTTGCGAAAGTTATTCACCCCATTACGCGTGAACGTAGATTCGTCTGTCACCAATATGCACTTCAAAAAGTCCGCATTATTGTCATGTTGATGCAACAAACACTCACAAAACCGCACTCTTGCTGGAAAATCGTCAGGTTGAAGGGCTTGTACACGTTGGACGTGAAACGGATACAGCCCCTCTTCACTCAGCGTTTGCCACACTTTAGTTTTTGATACTTGCACTTCTCTAGCCACGTCTCTAGTGCTTGTTGTTTTTTGAAACGCAGTCGATTATACGTGTTCGTTTACCTCTACACGCGTGATCGTAACCGTCGGTTGAAGGTTGCATACTGACCTGACACACTGACCCCGACCCAGTTCTGTCGTCGGGTTGAGCTAGTGTCCTAGTACCACTCGGGGATGTCGCGAGTCGCGGCTACAGGACGGTATTCAGATATTTTTGATGTTGCAGAGCCCTTTATCTCGGTTCCCTTAAGACATTGGTGTATATGGTACTAAGAAAAATTGCTTATGTTTTCAAGATCTACACGTTGTGTAAAGGAAAACCCCAACTTTGCGGACACCCTGTATTGCCACCGCTCTATAGTTTTTAATCAGTATTATTCCCTGATTTGAAAATAGGTGTCGCTCTAGAAAGTTTCCAAGTATCAGGGAATGTGTTGGTTTCTATAGTCAGATTCTATATTTTTAATAACGGCTAAACAAAGACATGAAAACATGGTCCTAGATTTATCAACTCACCTCAACGTTCCTAGCGAAATCCGTGAACAAAACATTAACTACCGAGGCTTCAAACAGATTATTGACTGGTTTGCTATGCTTGACGCCGAACGTGGTGATCATCTGTAACACCATGCTCAACTGATAGTGCAAGTGCAACAAATCGTAGTTGGCCTGTTTTTGCTGCGCGGCCAACTCGACCAATGGTTGTCCGCCGTTTTCCCAAATGTTCTCGAATTGTAAGGGGTGGGGGCTGCAAGCGGTCTGGGTTACGTCCATGAACGCGTCCAAAAAATCTGAGGTTATGCCGAGGAAAATTGTGATTTGAGCATCGGACAAGCCGGTGTCTTGTCTACATAAGCGTTCCTTTGGGAGTTTGCCCACTTTGTTGATCAGCTTGCAGGTACTTTCGTTCACTATTTTTAGATGGGTGTTCCAGAGAAGTTGGTACATGCCTGAAAAAAGCCATTTATTTATACAACGAAAATGAAAAGAATTTATGAGCAGACTGGAAAAGATATCAAAAATGTGTTTTCGTGGCAACCTTGATATGTTACTACTACTGTATATTTAAAAATTATTTTAATATATAGTCGGAATCACGAAAAATGACGATTGCGTCATCATTTTAGTCTGTAGTAAAGACAAACGACAGAGATTTCCGATTTGTGAATATTTTTAATGAAGTTTCAGATATGTTAGACAGAGACAAACATAATTTTATTGTTCAAACAAACTGTATTGCTAATTTGCATGTATCCGACAAAGATAGACGATGTTTTCATGTTGCACGATCGATCATATTTGAAAGATGAATAGTTAGGTTATGTTAAAGCAGGTTAGGTTGTTTTCGAATAATACTCCCCACTAACATTATTATTACAGTATCACTCAAAACCATGAAATAAAATGAAAATAAAAATAATCAGTGAAATAACCTAACTTCGCAAAATCATAACAAATTTGTTGTCATTATGTTCCTGACATGGTGATTTTATCATCGACGTACGTCCATTGATTACTTCAGTATAATTTATGGTATGATGTAATAGTCATATTTCATAATTTTGACTATATATTTCGTGTTCCATAACTTTGTGCTATAGTGAACATATATTTTTTTAAAAAGAACAGCCTATCTTTTACTGCTTATTTGAATAGAGCTTCTAAGAACAAGAAGTTTGATACCGTATAACATATGGTTTCCATTGTCAATTGTTTATATATCTAAATGGCATAGAAAATGCAACACCGACTAGGAGTGATGACATTTTTAACATACAAGTTTTAGGTCTACTGATAAATAGAAGCTGATTAAAATGAACAAATGGAACCAGCACAGAAATATCACAGAATATTAAGTAAACCTGTTCATATTGTTCGGATCCTGATATGACAAAAAAAGCCTTTTCAAAAAAGTACGGCTCGGAGGGTCTTCAACATTTTATCAGCGTAATACCATGATAGCGAATATGTTTATGTTTTTTTCAAAATTCAATAAATAATTTTGGGTGTTGCATTTTATGTCACTTAGTATAAAGGGTGTAAACGTTAAGATAGTCATCAGTTTCTTCTTACTCTAGATCCTCGAAGTTGTCCATTTATTATTTCAACCGCATTAAAATTTTTTTCGCGAAGTTGTCCTTCAGTTGTTATTGGACCAGCTCCATAAACCATCCCTTTAAGTTATCCACAATACCAGAAATCCATCAGATTGAGGTCAGGAGATCTTGCTGGCCATTTTTGGATAATGTTCACTCAAATACTGAATGATGCCTCTAAAAATGTGTGGTGGTGCCCCGTCATGAAGAAACCACAAATTCTGTCTCCGTTGTAGTGGCATGTTGTCTATGGTCTGTTCCAAAAGTTCTGGTAGGTTATTGGCTAGAAAGCTAAGGTAACCTTCTCCTGACAACTTTGGGGGTAACTCGAAAGGGCCAGTTTCCTGATCGTCAAGAATACCCGCCCAAATATTTATTTTAAAACGTTGTTGGAAATGACCTTCACGAATGGTATGAGGATTTTCTTGGGCCCTCGTGTGAGTATTATGCAAATTTAATATCCTGTCTTGCGTAAAAGTACATTCGTCCGTTACTAGTGTTTTTAAAAAAATCCGGATTTTCAATATTTTTGTGCAAAAACCACTGACAGAATGTTAGTCTGCGAGGATCGTCTTCTGTTAACAAGGCCTGCACTCGTTGTACATGGTAGGGATAAAGCAAATTTTCCCCTAGGATTCTCTGGACTATGGCATGCGATAGTCCTACGCGGCGACCTAATTCCCGAGTTCTGATATATGCGTTGATTTCCACGATAATTAAAATTTGTTCCTCCTGCTCTACAGTAACCTGTCTTTCACGAGTGCGAATATTAGTGGGCTGAACACTTCCTGTATCTCGAAGTCTTTGGTACAATGGCACAAATGTCCTTCTGTCTGGGTGTACCCGTTGGCTGCAAGATTTGAATTCTGACGAGCTTCACCGTAAACTAACAACATGTCGGCGAACTCTTGATTCGAGAACATTGTAAATAAACACGACGACGTACGCGAACAAAAACAAAACAACACGCCCGATGATCTACTCGACAAAACGATAAAGTAATTTATCTATGCAAAACGATAACCAACCGTTTGCCGGTTCGATAAGAGTGATGAAAGACCGACGCGCTGTTGTTATGTGTGTTTTAAACATTTACTTTAATGAAACTTACTGACGACACATTTTGGCTTAACTTATAAAAACTTAATGCCATTTATCTGTTAATTACCCTATTTAAAAACGTTTTAGATTAGATTAAAAAATTAGTAAGATTGTGGTGATTGCGGTCGATATAAAGCACTTAAAGTTGTAAACTATAAAGCCATTTAGAAAAAAATCTATTGACTTTTGGACCATGGGTCATATGAACTTTTTGACTTGCTTTGACCCCCCCCCCTATTACCCGTTTCAATAATGACTACCATAACGTTTACACCCTGTATTTAGATAAAATCTTTATCCACGAGAATTTTATTATCATCGACTTTAAGCTGATCTGCTGTAATGTCTTTCTATTTAGACAGGGTATCTCAAAACGCAAAATGTACATTTTCTCAAAAGAAACACATCGCTAAATAGTTTTTCTGGTGAACTTTTTTTGGATATAAGCTTACATTCATCTGTCCGAACGTTTTTTGGTTATTAATTTTTAGTCCATGGATCAAACCTGCTACGTCGATAGACTGACAGAACGACAATTCTGAGAATTAGTAAAACAAATAATCAATTTCCTTTACCGTCGCAAAAACCCTATTCCTCAAGCCTCTTAACACGAAGATGTCGCGCACTCTACTGGACGGTAGGACGACTATGCGACCACGCCGCGTCTCTGTGACGTTGGCAAGGCCAGAAGAAGTCGTCCTACTGCCCAGTAGAGGGCGTGAGCGCTCCCTGTTAACAGGTTCGGCTTAAGAATTAGGGTTCTTCGCACGGCAGTCAAGTAAATTAAATATTTAATCGATGTCCGTTAAAGAATAAGCATTCTGTAATTTTATTTATTATTTATTTATGCCTTCACAGAAATTATCAAGCAGAATTTTATTTTCTATAAAGCATCCCACAAACCGGCGCGAAATATTCGCTTTGGCTGCGAAAATTTCGCGGCGATGAATTCGCGATCAGATTAAAACGCGGCGGTTTACGGACAGGCTCAGACTTGTGCGAAGCGAATGCGATTGTTCCAGCGTTTTTATCGCGGCGTATTTCAGTTCGCCTTTGACCGCGTTTTTGACGCCGTTCTTCAAAAATTCGCAATGGCAAAAACGGAATTATTGATAGAAATAGTGAAAAAGTATCCTTGTTTGTATGATTTGTCGAACGATGAATACAGGAATGTGAGAAAGAAAGACAAGATTTGGATGGAAATAGGAAAAGAATTAAATACAAAAGGTATGTACCTAATATTTTTTATTAACTTGTTAAATAATTTACAGTCTACACAAATGTGAAAACGAACATTCTATATATTGGGCATAGGCATATCAGAATTAAAATAATTTACGAATTTGTCACGAGTAGAAAATGCTAGCCTTGCTGCCCGCCGAGGATCATTTGCTATATCAGTAAAAGCTCCAAGCACGGGTTCTGGGTGATCTAAGAATTGAAAATATTTGTCATCGCCACTTTTACTTCGTAAAAAATTGTGTAAAACACATGCCGTACGTACAATTAGAGTAGTAGAATCTACTTTAGTTTCTAATGGCCTGTAAAATATTCGCCATTTTTGAGACAAAATACCAAACGCATTTTCCACGACCCTTCTAGCTCGACAAAGTCTTACATTGTATTTCTCTTTTCTGACGTCTGTTAAAGTCTGCTTATAAGGAAATGGTCTGATAAGGTATGGTTTTAAAGCAAATGCTTCATCACCAATTAAGACGTACGAGCAGATTTCATTTTGCCCAGGGAGAAATCTAGGTGCAGGGACACTCATTAAATTTTGTTCAAATCGTTTTCCCATGTTTGAGGTTTCGAAAATACCCCCATCACTATTTTTTCCGAAACCTCCAATATCAACACATATAAATTTATAGTCCGGGCCAACAATGGCCATAAGTACTATTGAATACTTATGTAAATAGCACCAGTAATTGGAGCCACTGTTGTTAGGTCTCTTGATTGTTACATGTTTACCGTCCACGCTGCCAATGCAATTGGGAAATCCCCATCTATTTTCAAATTCTTCAGCACATTTTTTCCATATATTCTCTGTTTGTTCTGGTAAATATATATGCTCCATATGTCTGCATATCGCTTCACAGACTTCGGTTACGATTGCACTCACTGTTGTAAAGCCAACTCGAAAGCTATGCCCAATGGTATAGAAGGTGTCACCAGTGGCAAGGAATCTATAAAAAAATCGTTTTTAGGTGATGAAGTAAAAAAAAGGTGGAAGAATACCAGAGACACATTCGCAAAATATATAAAATCGACCAAACCAAAGACCGGCCAAGCAGTGGGCAACATAAAAAATGGCAGTGGGCTGACTACATGGAATTTTTCCGTCCTTTTTTGGCATTTGCCAAAACGTCGTCTAATGTGAAAGATATTGACGTCATACATTATGAGACTGCCGAATTTAACTCAAATATACATCAGGAAAGTGCTGGAAATGTAGAAACCGAAAATTTGGAAGACCGCGGCCATGGAGAAGATGAAAATGCTGATGTAGATGCAGAAGATGTACAGAACGCCTCGGCAACACAGACAGCACCACCTTCTTCATTGAACACTACAGCAGTGACTACTCCAGGGCACACCTTTCCGCAGACTGCAACTACACCAAAATATAAAACGAGCAGAAAACGCTATGAACAAAAATCTTCGTCTGTACAACAGCTCATTAATTATTTTGAAGGTAAAAAACCTAAAAAAGAGAACGAGGCCATTGATTTACTTTTCTTGGCACATGCACAGACTGTGAAAACACTTCCCTTAAAGCGTCAAGCCCGAATAAAACTAAAAATAGCCGAATTAATAGCGCACGAAGAATTTGAACATATTGAAGAAATGTCTTCAGCGTCTACCCAGAATTCTGCAAGTATGTATGATAGTAGTATGTCGTCCTTCCCAAGCGTAACTATACACACCAATAATATACCCAACAGAGGAGGCAAATTCTGCCTCGAATTATTTAGCAACATTTAATCCTAGTGGCAACATGTAGTCCAATTATTACAATAAAATATTTATTTCACGATCCCTGAAGTTTTCGTATTCGATAAGCCTACTAATTTTAATACATATAATTTTTTTACCCGAGTGTAATAGCAAGTCGTTCTTCTGGCGAAATAGCTTCACGATAATTTGTGTCAGATTTTCGTATTTCATCTTTCACCAAGTTGAATATTTCATCGAAACACTCTGGAGTCATTCTAAAATATACGTAAAAGCGCTGTTCATCCAGCCGAAGTTGTGGCATCAAGGTATGGTATTCCCCAAATTTATTTCGTTCCAAGTTAATATCATGTACCCACTTTCTTCGTTTCCTAAACAAAATTGAAAATATTTGTTTTATGTACTTCGTTAAACTTAATACATACCAACTATCAAATGGCGTTAAATAAACATAACTTACCGTGCATTTTGTTCCTCTTCTAAAGCAAGAAATAGAAGTGCCTCCTCTTCTTCTGAAGACGAGCTCATTGCAAAAGGCAAAAATAAAACGTACGCAACCTGTCGAAACCTTCACGTTCGCGGAGCGAATAAGACGCTTTGGTATGAATAAACAAAATTGAAAATATTTGTTTTATGTACTTCGTTAAACTTAATACATACCAACTATCAAATGGCGTTAAATAAACATAACTTACCGTGCATTTTGTTCCTCTTCTAAAGCAAGAAATAGAAGTGCCTCCTCTTCTTCTGAAGACGAGCTCATTGCAAAAGGCAAAAATAAAACGTACGCAACCTGTCGAAACCTTCACGTTCGCGGAGCGAATAAGACGCTTTGGTATGAATAAACAAAATTGAAAATATTTGTTTTATGTACTTCGTTAAACTTAATACATACCAACTATCAAATGGCGTTAAATAAACATAACTTACCGTGCATTTTGTTCCTCTTCTAAAGCAAGAAATAGAAGTGCCTCCTCTTCTTCTGAAGACGAGCTCATTGCAAAAGGCAAAAATAAAACGTACGCAACCTGTCGAAACCTTCACGTTCGCGGAGCGAATAAGACGCTTTGGTATGAATAAACAGGCGAAACAGATTGCGAATTTCGCTCTGAATTTCGTTGCGAATACTTCGCCGCGATTATTTCGCGCCGGTTTGTGGGATGCTTCAAATGCTTATTCAATTGCTGTTATATCAATCTAGATATTGTATGAGATTTGTGTCCATCCCTTTTTTCAGCACGTCTTGACGCGTTAAACTGTCTTGGAAGATAGTGTTCCAATATTTCACACATTACCAGTTTGACATATGAGAGATGAACTTCATAGCTATGTGCGCACTTTTAACTAGAAGCGTGGACCCTCTATGGGGCTGTAAAATACCTTTGTGCATACCTTGAAAAACGTGTGCCCGCCATGTTTTGTGTTTGGATGTTGCATGAGAATGTAAAATTTATAAGTCAAACCATCTTACCTTGCTTGACCTGCACATTCTGAATACATCCCAAACATTTCATCGCAGCCTCCAATTTGCTAAAGTCTTGGATCTCCTTTTGCCAATCAAGCGCGTATTCCCAAGCCAAATTCGCCAAGAGCGCACTAGAGTTTAAACTATAAGGAAACTGTTCCTTCAACAAATTCAACTGATCCAGAATCTTCTCGCTTTCAATGTTTTCTTCTTCTTTCTCCGTCATCTCGTTCAATACTATCAGTTGCGGATCAATCCCGCTTGAGCTCAACCACCGAGCTACGATCTCACTAACCGCGCCTCTACCCTTTTCTAGAATATACTTCAAACTGACATCAATTTTATCGTGTTGCAACTTTGGCAACGCGGCATCCTTAGCTAAAGCCTTAGTTGACATGATGATGTTCAAAAGCGAAATATCCTCCAGTTTGCCTATCAAAAGAGACCAAAGCACGCTTTCCTGAGATAACACCTCCATACTCTCTTCTTCCAAACTGATGGATGAATCTTCCATTTGTTTTTCGATATTGACCTTGTGGGCAGCAGTTTTGCACAAAATTGCGGCCATCAAAGCCGGAAAGGGCCTTGAAGAGTTCGCAAGGGTCTCGCGTATCTTTGACCAAAATGTCGAGACTTGATTATAGTTACATACTGTATCTTCTTTCGATGCAGTTCTGAGTAAGGTGTAGCATAAATGCAGGAAGTTGTTCATCTCCTTTTCAAGATTCAAATTTATATGCAAAGATCGATTGACCCAATAATTGACGAGCATGCAGAACAAGTTCTTCGTATCAATTTTTGCTTTGATCAACAGGCTTTCCAGTTGCGCGAAGCTTGATAATTCTCCTGTGATGTACGGTTTCAGAAGCACCTCGGAAGTTTTAAATAAAATGCCATCATCTACTTTATCTTTAAGCGTCACTAATTCAACATTAGTAAAGTCGAATCCTGATAAGAATTCTGACGTGCTAAATGCCAAGTTTTTATCACTGAATCTAACATGGACTTCAGGTAGTTCTTTACTATCACTATCGATACTTAAATCTAATAATTTCTGCAGGTTAGTCATATCTTTCTCGTCTAACTTCAACGACGAGTTTTCAGTTTCATCGTTATCGCCGTTTTGTTTGTTTGCTACAAATAGGTATAACTCTAATAAATGACTAATGTTATCACACAAGATTCTAAAGTTAATTCCTTCATCATCAGCCGCATTTTCTACAAAGTACTTTGCGCATTTCAGTATAACGTTTGCAGGAATGTTTCTATTACTAATCAGCATGTCAACTATTTGAGACTTGATTTCAAGCGTCTTCAACTCTGTACAAATATCATAGGATTCTTTCAGTAAAGTTTCTTCATTGTAATCACCCGATTTAATGTAATGTCGTAGTTTCTTGTAAAGATGGATATCCCTCGATCGCTTATTATTTTTCTCTGCCAAAGCAAAATGGTACGGAACCATTATTTCTTTGATCTGACCATCGTTATCTATGAAAACACTGGTCCACTGACATACATATCGGCTCTTAGAAGTAGTCGAGTTAAATCCCATGAGACCATAGTTTATGTTGAATAATCTGCTGAATTTTGATGCTGTGAAAGTACAGATTTTCGAGCCTTGTAGCAATGAAAATATTTCCAGGGTTCCTTTTTTAGGGGAGTAGATTAACAGAAAATGAGCTACTTTGTTACCGTGCCTATGCTTAGATTTTTTCTCGTCAGGTACTTGGATGAAAGAACATTGCGCATCTCTGAAACAAATAATAACAATAGCATTTATTGCCCAACATAATACGTCCAGTGGGATTTGAATTACGCGGCAATCGTCTTTTAAGTTTTGCATATAGAAACATAGTAGGCCGCACGGATCGAACGTCAGTACTGAATCCTAACCTCACTCTTTAGTAAACTTAAATTCAAAGTTTCACAACAATACGTGCAGTGTTTTCACTACAGTGAATTTTTAAGTGTCACCAAGTCATTAGAAAAATGGAACTCAACCGAGAACATTTTCGCGCCATAATTTATTACAACTTTCAGAGACAATTATCGCAACAAGAATGCCTTGCTGAGTTTTTGTATGTTTTCGGCAACGAAGCGCCACATCAGTCATCAATTTCCCGTTGGTATGGAGAATTCAAACGTGGACGGGTGAATCTTAGCGACGATTCCAGGGTGGGGGCACCAGAAATGGCAGTCACCCAGGAAAACGTCGATACTGTGCGCAAACTCATCATTGAAGATAGACATGTGACATATCGCGAGATTGAGGCGTCCTTGAGGATCTCAAAGACCTCAATTCAAAAAATTTTACATGAAGAATTAGGAGTATGAAAAATAGTTTCTCGCTGGATACCCCACCTGTTGACTAAAGAGCAGAAAGCAGCCAGGGTTAATTGGTGTCAAAAAACGCTTGACCGTTTCAATTCCGGAAACTCAAAAAATGTGTACACTATTGTTAGTGGTGATGAATCGTGGATTTACTGTTATGAACCAGAAAATAAACGACAGTCGGCTGTTTGGGTATCCCAAGGTGAAGAAAAGCCAACAAAAGTCATCCGTTCTCGAAGTGTTTCGAATAAGATGGTCGCGACATTTGTGTCAAAAGCGGCTCATATTGCAACAATTCCTCTCAATGAGCAAAGAACTGTTACTGCGGATTGGTATACCACCATTTGTTTGCCAAAAGTCATCACCGAGCTTCGAAAACTCAACCCCGAAAGAAGAATCATCCTCCACCAAGACTCACAGCCCAAAAAACAAGGCAGTATTTAACGGAAGAAAACGAAAAATTTCTTTACTTTCCCGAAAATTAATGAATGAATATTTCTATTTTGAGATCTATAGAATTCTTGATTGTTGTGTTCCTAAAGTTAGAATATCTTATAATAATAGGTATCCTACTTGGTACAACAGCCATATCATTAGAACCCTCAAACAAAAAATGGTGGCATTCAAGACTTTCAGACGCACTGGTGATACTTATTATATAGAAAAATTTATAAGACTTCGCTCAGAGATAAAGCAACATGTAGCTGTTTCATATCGTCGCTACATTCACTCTTTAGAGTGTGAAATATCCAACAGCTCCGGCAAATTCTGGTCTTTTGTTAATAGAAAAAGAACCTGCACTGGTATTCCGAAGGATATGCTGTACAATGGGCTGGGATTGAATACACCTAATGATGTTGTTGGCGCATTTGCGGAACACTTTAGTGGGAGCTATAATACTCCAACAGTTCAATCTAATTTTTCTACTGACTACCATTTCACTACCACACTAGCTATGCCTAGTGTACAGGAAATCGATGTGCTACAGGCGCTCAAGAAAATTAAGCCAAAAATGACTGCAGGGCCTGATCAAATACGTGCATTTTTTGTGAGAGATTGTGCGTCCATTTTAGCATATCCACTCATGATCATTTTCAATCTCTCTCTGAAAAATAATCACTTTCCATCTATTTGGAAGTTGTCTAGGGTAACTCCTGTTTTTAAAAAAGGTGAGAGGAATTATGTAGAAAACTATCGGGCTATCACAATTATCAGCAATTTCGCTAAAACATTCGAAATAGTGATACAAACTGTGCTATATTTTCATGTAAGCAGGTCTATCTCCGTCAGTCAACACGGTTTCATGAAGGGCAGGTCCACAGTTACTAACTTGCTACATCTTACTCAATATGTTTGTGAATCAATCGATAGACAACTTCAAACGGATGTAATATATACTGATTTCTCTAAAGCGTTTGATAGTTTAGACCATAACATTCTCCTCAATAAGTTATCTAGATTTGGTCTTTTAGATGCATTGTTGCTATTTTTCAGAACTTATTTATGTCATAGGAAACAATATGTTATGTGCAATGGACATAAGTCAAGCGAATACCCTGTAATGTTCGGTGTTCCTCAAGGATCTAATTTGGGACCTCTGTTATTTATTATGTTCATAAATGATATTTCTGAAGTTATCGATGTCGATTTTCTTATATATGCTGACGATACGAAACTTTTCTGTAGAGTCTCCAACATTGACGATTGTCATCGCTTGCAACGCAACATTGTAAGGGTTGACAACTGGTGTCGTGAAAACAGACTTGTTTTGAATGCTGCTAAGTGTCACGTTTTGTCGTTTACTTTAAAAACAGAGGTAATGATGTATGAATATAGTATTGGTGACAGGAAACTTGACAGACCTAGTACAATTAATGACTTGGGAGTCACATTTGACAGAAAACTTTCCTTCTCCTATCACATTGAAAATGCTGTTGTGGCTGCATCAAAGGCGTATGGTTTTATTGTAAGAAATACCGGTGATTTCCACAACTCCTTTACACTGAAAATACTGTACTATGCTTATGTAAGATCTAAGCTTGAGTATGCGTCCCTGGTATGGTTTCCTCATCATCAAATATATATCGACCGCTTAGAGTCCGTTCAAAGAAAGTTTTTAAAATACCTCTCATACAAAGCTGACGGGATATATCCCGCTATTGGCTTTCCTCATAGTGAGTTGATAGCGAGACACAAAATCTATGATTTAGAGAGCAGACGCAAAAGTTCATTCACAAGCTCATCCACGGCATTATTGACTCCAGTGTCATCTTAGAACAACTTAACTTCTTAATTCCTAGATTAGCGTCACGAACTAGTTTAACTTTTTACTTAGCCAGGCCTAGGACTGACATACTTAAGTTTTCCCCTATATATATAATGTGCCGTGATTATAATTTAGTTAATAGCGTTTTAGATATATTTTCGTTTTGTGCGACTTTGGGAGACATTAATGCTTATTTTCGTTAATGCTTGCCGGTGTGATTGTTGAGTGCTGGGTAGGTAAAGCTAGAATGCTTTTTTCCTCCCAGTTCTGTTTTGAGGTTTTTTTGCAGCGTTTTAGCTTTCTCTACATGCATCCACAACATGCATTTCTTTATATTTTCATGTTTATCCATCCTCTAATTGGCTATGGCTGTTGGATGTTGCTAAATAAATAAATAAAATAAAAAATTAAAAACAGACTGCGTGGTCAAAGGTTCCAGTCACCAGAAGAAGCAGTTGACGCATTCAAAAATGCGATCTACCAGCAAACGAGTGGAATAAATGCTATGGAAATTGGTTCGAGCGCATGCAGATGTATATTAATCTTCACGGGAAATACTTCGAAAAACAATAAAGTTATTTAAAACGACCTACCGTGTTGCTTTATTTCCATATGCAAAACTTAAAAGGCATCCCTCGTACGCGAGGAAGTGGGGGAGAGGCCTTGATCGACGCATTCGGGGTTATCTAAAGTCAAAAATATATTCCAATAAACCACGAACACTGGTCTTTTTTGATCATGCTCAATTTGATTAATATAGCAGTTGTAATAAAGACTCCAAATTAGCGACGCATATTTCAATTTGGAACGTATGTACACGAAATATAATGCCTTTATGCAGAAAAATCTTTAATAGTTTCCAAGAATAAAACCTAGAGATCTATTGGCATTATTGACAATTTCAGAAATTTGACAGTTAAAACTCATCCTTCTAAGTCACAAACAGTTTGATGCCGTGATATTTTTCCTCCAAGGTAATAAGGATAAATAACTTTTTGTTGTTATCGATATAACGTTATCACATTACATTTAGAAATATTCAGATGTAGTTTATTCAACAAGCAACAATTTTCCGAATTTGATAGATGACACTGCAGATACTCAGACAATAAGTAATGCTGTTGATTTCAAAGTACAATTGTAAGTCATCGGCAAAGATCAAAGTTCCACAATCAATATTGCCAGTGGTATCGTTAATAAAAAGCAAACAGAGAAATGGTCCCAAGGTTGAACCCTGTGTTACTCCCGAACAAATGAATATCTATTCGGATTATTTTGACATAACAGTTCAAAAATGTATTCTGTGCCAAAATATACCTGAAACAAATGCTGAAAATGACCCCATGTCTGCGCGATGCTATTTATAATTAGGTTTCAAAAATTGCCTCCATTATTGAACTATTAGTAATGTCTGTCAAGCAATCACAAACTGTTTAATTAACTTTAGTTGTCAGTATCATGAAACGTACAAAACCGTGTCTAATCTCGACTACGTTTGTATTGAGGAAGAAAAATAGCTTTACGCAAATACTATACCTGTATCCTTTGAATATCTTAACAACTACCCCTCTTATCGAGTCTACCAGAAGAACCCTTCCTAAAGTATCACATGCGGCAGCAAACATCTTATCTGGTGAGAGTATTACGTCTGTAGCTGTTCGTCGGAGGTCACAGAGTCCGAATCGGCACCCCATAGCGTCTGCAGGGTGCGTCGAAAGCGACATCTTTTTTTCGGGCTGGGCGATAGTTCCTGTGAGCCAGCCGCTGTGTAAAACGAAACGGTATACCGGATGTTTAAAATTCGAGCCTCACCATTGGGCTCTCGGAAACGGTAAGAAAGATAGGAAGTCGCTTAAATGGAGGACAGTTGCGTAGTTAGGTAACTAATAAAATGCCGCTTAGAAAGTTTCGAAATTTAAAGTGCATACTTCCGAGAATTTTCCCAAAATCGTTTTAATTTTTTCCTAATTCTATTTGTAATGGGGTTTCCAAAAAAATGCACTTTAACATTGCCACTTTTCTCCTCTACATGATGGCATAATTAGAATTTCAATATGACGTTTTGTATCTTGTACTCCAGCATCAACTTTATTTTTTCTTAAGGACCACGGGTGAATTCTAATTCTAAAAATGTATTGTAATGTCATACACTGACTCTGCGAAATCTTAGTTATTTAAAAAACACAGTTTCCTAGGAAGGCCTTGGAATAATCAGATAGTCATTTGTCTAATATGCCAGATTCATTGCAAAATCATATCTATTTTTTCCTGACTTTATTTGGGATGGGATACAATATGGCATAGTCAAATTTTCAATTCGAGGTTTCGTCTTTCGAATTCCGTTTTGTTTTTTTATATGAAATTTTGAATATTCAAATGGGGTTTTCAGTCATAAATTAATTGATGTAGTTCCTTAGTTGGCCATGATTTGTTGTTTGAATGAAAATTATAAGGAAATAAATAGGTATGGTGAAACCTCAACACACAATACAAAAGTTTTTGATTGATTTAATAATAATCATAAATAAGCAGAGGTAAATTCTAATTGAAGAGCTCAAAACGTTGTCAGTTCAAAATAGTGATATAACTAGAAAAAAACGTTTTTTAGATATCTTGAAAAAAGAAACATGAAAAAACTTGAAATCGTAAAAATAACACACTCAATTTTTTACAGTCTTTGAAATTTTTGTGCCGTTTTTCCTAAGACGTTTTGAGCAAAATGTACATTCTGCTTTAGGTATTTTTGAAATAGAATCAACATCGCAAAAGAGATTCCCCACTACTGATGCTACATATGCTTTATAGGTTGCATACTTTCTAATACAATGATATTTTTCAAACAACTATCGCCATCTCTAGGTCAGGGCAGGTACTTCTGGGACCACCCTCGTAGAATTAAAAACTCTATTTACCTGTGCAAAAATCCAATATGGCGTCCTTAAAAATAATAAAGTTGTTACTGGACGACAAGAGACGAAACGACATATTGAAATTCTAATTATGAAACACCCTGTATACAATCCAGAAATGCTTTTAATCGCAAAGATGTGGCAATTGCCATCTACAAATGATCCGCTAAACCTTGATACATCAAGCGCTACGCCGAAAATGCAGAACGTCCCTAAATGAGCCGACCATCATTAAAAGGAAAACCCGTCAATCAGCCGGAATGCGAAGTATGCTCAAGGCTATCGGAAGTGGTGGTTCTTACATAACGTACAAAGCGTGGCACAAGCCTAAGGAGGGTAGATGTTCCCATTGGTAAGTATTATTATCCTGTTGGTACAGGGCTGTCACTTTCTAGACATTGGTTGTCAAATGTGTCAAAAGTATGCACTAGAATTATGTTATTTTGGTGGCAAACAATAAAATGTAAACATATAAGCTTGGATCCTTCAAATCTAGTCGAATTTGTTGATTTTGTCAGAGATACATGCGGTGTTGCCAAACAGACAATCCTTATTGGATGAGTTCAAAATTAAGCTCTTCTTGATCAAATTTAATTTTGTTTGCATACTTATTCATGATGGGGTAACTCATCACTCAATTGTCTACGACATATATTTTTCATTTAATCTGTACGTTATAAAACTACAAAATATTTAAGCAGAGCAATCACAAAAGATAGTCAACATCCAAATAATGTTTCAAGTTAACCAATGGATACTTTAATAAATAGTATTCTTAAAAGCTTAATCACTTATTAGATCTCGCATTCATAGTTTATAGGAAATGCGACCGTTAAAATGAGTGCTGAGTCATTTATTTGCTACATCATATTTTGGTAAATGAATGTGGTTTCTTGGCGAGTCACACTTAAACGGTAAAACTACAGGAATTATTATCAAACATCAAAATATGCCTCTATGCGCGGAGGTTCGTTCGGGTAATCTCACAGACATACATTTATTAGTTTTGTACCACCACCTTTTATGCTTGTCACTGTCAGTATGACAAGTTCCTTGCCATAGGCGTGCGATTTGAATTTGCCACTTGTTGATTTTCTATGTAAGGCCCGTATCGTCAGTCGTCCCTACAATTGTAGGGCGCCTTTATGGCCTCCTTGATTGTCATAGTTTTCTACTTCTCCGTGTCACAACACTATTTTGTGGTTATGTTTCATCAGCCTGAAATTTCCTACAATTTAAAAAGAAAACATATCTTCACAATTGGAGGGCGCTGACGCTGACACGGGACAAGTGTAATCTAGAAATTTTTGAAGGAGAGAAAGGAGTATGACAATCAAGGAGGCCATAAACGCGCCCTACAATTGTAGGGACGACTGACGATACGGGCCTAAGACATAGCAATGCCTAAAAATACGTTTGCAATATCTGTGTTAAGTTCTTTTCATTATTTTCCAAAGTAAATGGAAATAACAGTCTCATGTTCACAAGTCATGTGTGTGCAAGAGCAGCCATGTTATCGCCTCAATTCTCATTTGGAAGTTAAGCTCCGCAAGTGGTGGAGTTCAGACAATCTGCTTACTTATTTCGTATGATACTGTCACGTAATCGCCAAAAACCGTGAAAAGAACTGTATTTCATTCAGCTCAGCGTAAATGTAGCAGTTTTTAAACATTTCTGTCAGTTTGGCAACATTGCCTCGGTAGATGCCGAGCCATCTATGAACGAATCACCAATCCAAGGGCGCTTCTCTGACGGATGCGTACCCATCTATCAGCAAATCGTGAAACCAAGGACGGATCGCACATAGATCGCTGTTTTTGTTGTAAATCAGTAATCAAGGAGAAACTCAAGATCAATGAAGACGATCGGATCAAAGATATTCAACACAGTGTTCTATCTTGGCATAATAATACTTTGATTACGGAATAGGTTTACATAGTCTTGAAGACAGACAACAGAGAGTAAACAATTTAAGAGAACTCAGCATGGAGTGCGTAAAGCGGTAGCAACAGCTACCTACAAATAGTTCGCCAAAGCCTGATACATCTGCGGCGTCTAGGCGCCTTTGAACACTCAATGACAGTTACCCTTCTGCATTTTCGACGTATTTGACATCTTTAATCTTCATTTGACACCAACTCTGATATGATATTTAGTACTATAGTGCTGTCATTTTTTGAACGCAACCTATAGAAAAACAAAACTCAACTAACGGCAAGGCAGACTTAATTCTCGTAGCTACTACTTTAGCGACATCCCCCAACGCCGGTTGCGCAGCTCCTTCCGATACGTAGTGCCACCCTAAAAACGGCCTGGAGCCTGCGGCTATGACCAACGAAGCAGCAGGCGGGGCAGCTCGGTAGACGGCGTCGAAACCACCGCACGTGGAGGCGGTCAACAAGTGATCGAAGGAGGATGTGGGGCAGAGGCCTACAACGGCTGTATCGTTCACCAAGGACTGGTCGTGAATTGACCATTTTTTTAGGCATGATGGAGGTAGAGGGGGACCTGCAATGGAACATTATGACTTTCAGAAACAAATACGATTGAAATAACAAAGTTAATGTGCCATAAACAGCAAAGACAACGTACAAAAAGGAATTACGAACTGTTCTTTCGTGGCATTATCTGAAATACTGCCCTGTCACATATTGTGTAAATGGTATTTGAAGTCGTCTCTGTTCGCACATGGTTGTCATCTGTGGTTGGATGAACGAAAGCTTTATTACTAGTTTATTCAATGCTGAGTAGAGCGTATCTACTATAGAATTCTGGCAACATCCGGTACAATAAATCAAACCTTAGTTTTAAAAAGCCTTGTTTGTCCCAATCTACAACCTTAAATCCTGATTTGTTCCATCTTCTGCCCTGATTTGAAACAAATGGGCTCCCAAGATCATGCCCCAAACTTATTTCTATGCAGAGGCCTAAAAATTCAGCTATTCAACTTATCCCTCCTGAATCCCACCAAACAGTTAACAAAATAGGTAATCATGAAGAGTCAGGATTATGTAGCTTCCAGAGGCAGACATTTAAGTAAAACCATTCATGCAACACTCAATGTGTTAAATTCCCAGTGATTGAGTATGTATATAAAAATGCTTTTTCATTGAGGTTCATTGTAAATAGTTCTCAATGGTTCTGAATATCAAACTTACCTTTTACACCATCATTTCTTGCAGATCTCAGATGTGGAAATATCTGAGATCCACCGAGGATACAAACACAGCTCTGATACTGAATGTAAATCTCTTCAAGTCTCAAATCTGGGCTTATATCAGGTCTAGGGCTATGCTGAGATTGACATTTCACACTTTTTATATTTTCACTATGAAATTGTTCATCTAGCAGTAATTCGCAATTTTCAGTGTAAAATCTCACATATCCAGAGTCATAACCCACTACAATGCAAGTCCAGTCTGGACCTATTTGACTATGTTGATTCTCGCCTACAACTGGCAGGCAAAGCACTGCTTTCACTTTATCATAGTCATGAATTGTACCAGAGTATGTTATCACATAGTGGTTCGCTGATAACTGTGGGTTCCATTTTGCACTCAACACTATAATCTTCCGTTCGTGAGCTATCACAATCAGATCTCCTGTGGGGGACACAGAGGCCTCGCAAACCTGGAGCCAGCTGTCAGAACCTGCAAAACAAAGAGCTAGATTTGACAAAGCAATTTTTGGAACGGGAGGTACCTCGATGATCGTCAGTAGGGAATAAAATCCGTCTTATTTCGCTCACATCCTGTATATTTCCCGATAAACGGATTTGACACGACATTTTTCAACAAAAAAATTCTTGTTTTTGTTATGATCTTTGACATATTTGTCAAGCTGACGTTTTGATCAGCTGCTTCGGACCGCAGACATCCCTAACGGTAGAAATTGCAGTACTAATAAATAAGCGAAACAGAAAATCAGCTCCACCATTTTCCCTCCTACTAACTTAGCACTTAGTTGTACGTGTTGCCTAAACGTCATGAGGCTTGTTATCACTCTTTGGCTCCGATGAGGTGTAAAATTTGCTTCTGAGATGGCATTACTGGAGGTCTAAGCTGTAAGTTGTATGTGTTGATGATAATTACATTGGGTTCTTGTCCCAGATACACTTAATTGAGATTAAAAGCTAGAAATTAGTTGCGCATCCACTTTTTCTTATCCATTCTGGAAATTACTTATACAAATTTGCTGAATTTCAAAAATGCAAGAGATAAGAAATAATTATATTCACTGTACACTGTCGAATTACATATATACATATACATATATACATGATAACAGTAATTACACACAACGCGGGCGCGGTGATGATTTGCCGTAATTCTCAGTTTTTCGTAATTTGAAACTTTGAACATAACCTCTCTTCAGAGAGCACAACATATAAATAATCCGTCATATTCGACATATTCAGTACTGATTTTCTCACACAATAAATATCAGCGATTTTGTACACATGCAGACCAATACACATAATCATCCAGATGCGATCTTGCTATTCAACCAACTTTGTTCTCAGAGAGAAAAACTACAGACCCGGATCACTCAGCCTCACAAAACTATGCAACCAATAATGCGTAGTTTGGTTGAGTAATTCCTCCATAGATGGACGTTCACAATAATCCTAGTGAGCAAACGTGGAATGACTGAGCCCTAAAAACTAGTCTGCAAGTTGACATCTTATAGATTTTTGTTGACGTTTTATAGGTTTTTTACATAATACCCGTGCGGTTTGCTTTTTCTTTTTTTTTGCTATTCGTAATTTTATTTCTAAAAGCCTCTCCACACTGATACGAGAATCTCGCCAGAACGCGTGGAAAATATGAGAAATGTGAACGTGGAACCGATTTTCATAATCTTCGCAGGCTCTTGGCTTGTTCTCCGATTTTTGTCGTTTTTTTGGCGCGAGACAAAAGAGCTGAGAATTATCACCTTGATGGAATTACTCATTGAAAAATTAAAAATAAAAAAAAATCGTTATTAGCCAGCTACAGAGGGTATAAAAGTAAAGTCAAGAAATCGGAAACATCTGGGGCTGGTGTCGACGACATTTAATACTGCGTTCATCGTCATCGAGCACGAGAACTTTGCGAGTGTGGACCCAAAGAAGTTCTCGCCGAGATTTTAGCGTGGGTGTGGAGCGGCTTTGAATTGTGAACGAAAGGTTTCTTGTTTGGCGTTACTATATTGTGCAATGATTTAGGTAATTCCTAAATAATGGATTTACGCAATTCGGATGACTGAATATGGCGGCTTATGTACGTCTGGATAAGGAGCTTCAGCTCTTGTGGCTCTGTTTTCTATGACAAGCACCACAAAATAAGTGTCAAGATCGTCAAAGTCACTAAGTCAGACATAACCTTAAAAATTTCTAAACTCACGTTCGTACCCAACTTTATGATTTCATTTAAATTTATTTTCCCTTAATTTTAGATTTTGCAAACAGCATGTTACAGAACAGTCGACGGTTCAGATATTTATGTGCAGCTCTCCAAAGTTTCCATTTAAATTCATCACATATTACCATTAGAAATGGTGCAAAGTGTACCAGTGCGTTTCAATTTCAAATTCGAGGCAAAAAGGACGATTCATCTATATCTTCCTTATTTATCCCTGTTCAAGTCAAATCAACGCCAGACGACATAAATGTTGGCGAGGAATTAACAGGGACCTTAAATAAATCTGATTTGTTGAAAGTGTTGAATAAGTTTTACCAAAATAGGGAAATCAAGCATCTGCTCATGGAGAATGGATTGGATAGTGAGTCATGCTGCATAGTCAGTCTAATATACTATATGAGCATATTTCTGAAGTGCTAGTTAAATAGCATTGTACATTGTATTTTTATTATCTGTAGAGTTACAGTGAAGGGGCTTACGATCAAAGCAAAATTTGGAACTCAAAAACAGCCTAAAGCTCCCTTCACACTATTTATTTATTTACAGCTTTTTAAACATCTAGTCTGGTTTGTTCAGCATTTTTGATCTGGTAGCACTGTTTGGGCTCCACTTATTGTTCTACCTTAGTGCTCAGTAAAGCAGCTAGTATGCTAACAATATGATTCTCTGAAATACAATTTTTCATGCTTATAGGTCCTTGGAGTCCTATTTTGGGGCCATCTAACTCTTACCCAATCATTTTGACTATTAATCGATGATCTGAACTTACAAGATCCTAAATTCTGTCAATATTTTGATTTTGATTAAATATGAAGGTGTCCTGCTTCATTTTTCATCTTCAAATGACTCTCTCTTTTCAGAAAATGCCTTAAGCCACTTGACAAAACACTATCTCCCTAGGCCTGCTGAAGTTTAGCAAGAGTTTCTATTGCAATGTGCCCAAGTGATGTCACTCATGTTTGGAACAAAATGACCTGAGCGAGTTCAAACTTGTACTGAAGGCGGATCAAGTGTCATCAACACTTGGGTTGCAAAAGTTCCATGCGAGGTTGCCTAAACGTTCCGATTTTTCATGCAAAAAGGATGTCTTGTGAATATTTTGCCATTTTAACAAATCATATTTTCAAATAAACACAGCATTAACAGAGTATAATTTTTGAGTTGTTGAACTGTTTCAGGCTCAAATCGAAAGTATTTTTATGGTATTGCCGGTATTTCTTTTAGTAAATATTAGAAAATTTGGAAAATAAATCCTTCTTTCTGAAAAGTTCCGCAAATCGGAACTTATTCCGCCGCTTTTAAGCCTGGCGCCTCCAGTGTTGCCAGATCGAACGCTGCGTTGCCAGTCTTATCACTTAATTTACAGACCTCGTAGACTTCACTTTTTTTCAACTGTTTTACACTAAGATATAGTATTTATGCATTAGTTTCATTAACCTGAATTCTAACTTGATGCCTTGACCACTTCAATAAATGAACAGGCTGGGAAGACATTAAGGCAGCACTATGAAGATTTATGACTCAAGAATTATTTTGACCGTACTTTATTTTGAAGCTGCTGCAGTTCGAAACAAACAGTTTGCATGTTTTAGATTATCTGCAACATCAGGCATACGTTAGTTTCCGAAGATTCTGCTTAGAAGCACAAAACTTGCCTGTAGATATTCATGTTGTGTTCAGTGACATCTTACAAGGAGCAGGGAATGAGACGGATCTGTTCCCATACTTTCTTAGACATGCAAAGTTAATGTTTCCCCATTTGGATTGTATGGATGACTTAAGGAAGATATCAGATCTGAGATCACCTGCTAATTGGTACCCTCAAGCCAGAGCTATGAACAGAAAGGTCATTTTCCATGCTGGTCCCACAAACTCTGGAAAGACTTACCATGCCCTGGAAAGGTTTCTTACTGCCAAATCCGGAGTGTACTGTGGGCCATTGAAACTGTTAGCCAATGAGGTTTTTAATAAGTGTAATACTAGGGTAATATCAGTTAATTCATTTGTAAATTGGAAGAATAAGGAAGTTTTTTATAGGGTACCCCATGTGATTTAGTTACAGGAGAGGAGAGGAGTTACGCAGACCCAGCTGGAAATCCTTCGGGTCATGTTTCATGTACTGTTGAGATGACCTCTCTAAGTAATCCATGTAAGTTGCAAATGAAGTTTCAGACTGACTTGAATCACATAATAATAAAAGGTAGCTCCAGATAACACAATATTTTGGTACACACAATGACAAGAACTGTTGCGCGACAATTAGCTAGATGGAAGCTTGTTTTCTAGGTAAATCGGGTGCGTAGATTTCGAATTACAAGTCAATTCAGTGCTAGGATTCGCGAGTAGCCCAGGATAACCAGTTTTTTACGAATTTTTCACCCCAAATCCGGTCCAATGACACGTTAGAATTTTTTCACTATGATACTCGTATTCAGCATCCCAAATTACCATGCTGCGCAAAGTTTCGCTCACATTTAGCCATCGGTAATAAAGGTAATTTTTTAGCAGCTCAAAAACGCAAAATGCAATTTCACGCCAAATATTTTTTTTTTTATACTCCAACTACCACGAAGGCCTAAGGCCTAAACACCCATTGGGTACCGTGGGGCTATAGGGGGATACAGAGGAAAGGGGGAACGCCACACGGACTCTGGCGCGGGAACACGTGTGCATGCGACATGCACACATTCTGGCTCCGCCTACGAGATCCGCCGGGTGGTACCTCCACGTTCGACAGTCAGAGACCGTCTACCACCTACGGACAATCACAACATCCATAGCCAAGAGAAAAATTTCTCCTGGGACGGTACTCGAACCCGCACAGCGCACGGCGACTGATCAGGAGACCGAAGAGTCTACTACTGCGGCCACCGCTGCTGCCTAATTATAATAATTATACCTAATGATAAACGGATCAGATACATACGAAACGACTTCGGATTCGGTTTTAGCGACCCAAAACACGCACAATAGGTATTGTTATAAAACAGGGAAAAAATGGGTCAGTCGGAACGTGAGCTCAACCATTCCTATTATAGATTTTTTTGTGTCGCTAAAACCGAATCCATTGGGAAATGCCTCGTTTACGAGATACTCGCAAGAATTTTACTTTGCCAAAAACCACTAATAAAAAATCTACAGTAAGTGTTGCGGGTCTATGATCTAGATGGAAGCTTGTTTTATAGGTAAATCGGGCGCATAGATGCCGAATTCAATGTCAATTCAGTTCTAGTATTTACAGGTAGCCCAGGATAACTATTTCTTGACCTATTTTTCACCCAAAATCTACTTGACACTAATTTTTGAGATGCAGGATATCATATTTACCAATTTATGTTAGTCTGTTTTGGGAAAAACTTTTTTATGCTCTGAAGTATAGGTAGAAAAAAGGAAAAAGATTTATAAAATTTCAAAATAAGTTGTATTATTTTGTGGTAAATGTTTTTTATATTATACTGTCCTCACCAGTTCAACTAACATAGAAAACAATGATAATGCTATAACTTTAGTTTTTGATCTTTTTTAGATGAGGTAGCTATAATCGATGAAATCCAAATGATCAAAGACCCACAGAGAGGTTGGGCTTGGACGAGAGCTCTTCTTGGTATCATGGCAGAGGAGATACATCTTTGTGGAGAAGCAGGAGCAGTAGACCTTGTTCGACAATTGACCCTAACAACTGGTGAAGATTTAGAAGTTAGACATTACAAAAGGCTGACGTCACTCAAAGTTGAGGACTCTGCTTTAGGTATCTCTCACTTTGATTCCATAAAATCTCTTCTCCGTCCAGTGCCTATTCCGAATTTTAATTGTATTAAAATATATTTTCAGGATCACTTGACAATGTTTTGCCTGGGGACTGCATAGTATGCTTCAGTAAAAATGACATCTACTCGGTATCCAGAACCATTGAAGCATCTGGAAGGGAAGTAGCAGTAATCTATGGTGGCTTGCCACCTGGCACCAAATTAGCTCAGGCAGCTAAGTTCAATGACCCGGATAGTAGTTGCAAAATTTTAGTAGCAACCGACGCTATCGGTATGGGACTTAATTTGTGCGTAATAATTTGAACGAAGTTTCACGACCATTAATTTTTGATTGTTTTAGGAGTATAAGAAGGATGATATTTTATTCTCTAATAAAGCCTATAATGAATGAAAAGGGCGAGAAGGAGATGGATACAATCAGTGTATCGTCTGCTTTGCAGATAGCTGGTAGAGCTGGAAGGTAAATGGATAGAATGATCCTACGTTTTTGAAAAATCTTTCGGCAATGGGAGCTGAGTAATTTTAAAATGGTTCTACAAATGCTTAAATGCCCATCAAATTTCGTTTCCGTGTGTTCAAATCTAGGAGTTACGATGACCTATGTTTATATGATATCAGAGGTAGTGTCATTGTTTTTTTTAGAATCTCCCTGTATATTATATTTCAGATACGGTACTCAATGGGAGACAGGTTACGTAACAACCTTCAAGCCTGAAGATCTAAAGACACTAAAAGTTTTATTATCATCTCAACCAGAACCCATAACCCAAGCTGGCCTACACCCAACTGCTGATCAAATTGAGCTTTATGCATATCATCTGCCGAATTCAACACTGAGCAATTTAATGGTAAGTGTGAATTTATAAACAATAAATCTCGCCGGTAGCGAGTCAATCGTTATACTAAATTATTCGCTTATCTCCAACAGGTAAATTTTGACTATCACATACTATCAAATAGTCATCCATACAAAGTAATGATGAGATCATTTTTCGGGACCTGTCGCTGTACCGCAGCATATAATATTATATGGTGGCTATTTACAAATGCATAGTAAATAGATAATATATATTTATCATCTAAATATTGTTTCAAATATTGATTATCTAAGATTAAAAAATCAAATCTGCATCAAACCAGCTACCAAGGAGTTTAACACTGTCTACCAACTGCAGTGCAAGTTGATTATTTAAAGCTGTTGTGGTGACTGAAGGAATAATTCGCTTAAATGTGAAAATTGGTTGCAGTAGTTTTATTTTTATTGCGAACAAAAAACCTCTATCTCTTCAAAAACTATCAAGATGTTCTTATAAAGTTCGTCAACAGAACTGTCAGAACCCGTGATTGTAGTATCACCTGCAAACATGGTGACTTTCCCAGTCGAAATGAAATTTGGAAGGTCATTTACGAAAAGTATGAATAACAATGGTCCGAACACTGATCCTTGCGGTATACCTAGGTAAACTGGATATCTGTCGGACATTAATCTATCAATTCTTACTATACTACTTCTGTTCTATAAATATGATTCGATCCAGTTTAAAATAAGGCCTCTAAGACCAAGTGAATGTAGTTTGTCTGGTATTATGTCCTTATTCAATAAACTTTTCAATAAATCGAACATGAGACTTACCTTGATCTAGATCTGAATAGATATAACTTAAAAGTTCAGAGCTAGCCGTCTCCACAGACTCATTATGCCTGAAACCATGCTGGGTGTCAGATAAAATGTTGAAACTTACAGCAAAGTCAGAAATAATTGTATACATGCTCAATTCTGATAGGAGTGATATTTGTCTGTACTTTTCTATATCCTCTAGATTTCCCTTTTTGTGAAGAGGCATAATTAGAGCTACCTCCAACAGATCAGAAAAAATCCCTCTGCTTAAGGAAACATTTTTTATATGATTCAGCTGTAGCAAAATATGTGGTGCATTAGATTTTCACAGTCTGGGAGGAATTTGATCCATACCAGAACTTGTTTTGACCTTTAAGCTTATTATCATCATTTTCTTTAATCTATTTAATTGGAGGGACGTGAAACTGCTTGAGTGCAGGGTAATACCATGTTTTGACCAAAAGTATCTGATTCCAAAACAATGACTAATAACGCTTTTATCTGTTTCGATCTTCCAACTAATTTTTTCTGTTAACATTCGAACTCTTTTCTGCTCGTATCTTCTGGTGTACCTACTCATTCAATGATAGTATCATTCGACAATGTTTAACATTCGGGTGTTTTACGATGTGACACTGTTGCGCGTCACAAATTGACTGGATATTTTGCCCTAATTACCGTTTTTCTTTCAGGATATATTCGTGAACCTTTCAACAGTTGATGATTCACTGTATTTTATGTGCAATATTGAAGACTTTAAATTCCTAGCCGACATGATTCAGCACGTTCCCCTGTCTCTAAGGTCACGATACATATTTTGCTGTGCTCCAATCAATAAAAAGATGCCATTTGTGTGTACGATGTTCCTAAAGGTAAGTTAATGTTACGTTAGCTTACCGGAAATGAAATGAGTGATTGTTTCTTTTAGTTCTGTCGACAGTACAGTAAAAACGAGTCAATATCGTTTGACTGGTTGTGCAGGAATATAGGTTGGCCATTACAACCAGCAAAAACAATAATAGATTTAGTTCATTTAGAAGCTGTTTTCGACGTTTTGGACCTATACTTATGGCTGAGGTTAGTATTAAATAATAATAATTATAATAATAAATCGGTTTTATTGCCAAGATAAATACACAAAAAATACAAATTTCTCTAACAAATTCTAGGTAGTTTCTTGGCATTTGACAGAATTCTAATAAATTATATAATGTTTGTATCTGTATTTGATAGTCATCCTTGTAGGTTTTTCTTAATAACATTCGGTTTTTTCTTATCTATGATGGTAAGTTATGGTATAATTTTGGACCTGAGTATACGCATGATTTCATCTTAATTTTTTTTTTTGGCGTTGCATAATTGAACTGCGGGGACTCTAAATGACACACGGGCAATATACAATTTCTAGACCCACACTAAATTTAAATCCCTAAGTACTTATTGGGTACACATCACAACTGGCAAAATTCGACCCTAGTGATTTTTTCTAACGAAAAAATTGCAGAAAAGTTCATAGCATGGAATGGGGAAGCCCGATTCTCGGGCTAGTTTGCGTTTGAGCGGTATATCTAATAAATTTTTTTTAGTCCTCAAAAAATCATAGTAGTTAAATGTTGGTAGCTCTTAAGGTACCACCTAAAATAACCAGGTATTTTTTTGTGACCTGAATGTCTTTTTCAGTTACCGATTCAGTGATATGTTCAATCAACCGGATCTAGTTAGAGATATGCAACGCGAATTAGACCAGATCATTCAAGAAGGTATTGTTCAACTCACCAAATTGCTCAAAAATTCCGAGACTGGTATTAGCTCTGGTACAGCAGTAGCTGATGACGATCAGTTTGTGATGAATAGACAGAAGCAGCATTATTTGAGAGGTACGTTCAAATAGCACGCACGCTGTAATACAGGATGTTCCAGAATGTTTGGGCAAGTCTCTTAAAGAATTTTCTTCGACACAATCTACCACGACTATTAGAAGATGTTCCTCCAAATGTGAGTCGGAATATGTGGTTTCTACATGATGGGACTCTATCATATTTTAGACGAGAAGTTCTTGAACATTTAAATGATGTGTTTCCGAATAGATGTATACGGCGCAACGGACCAATTTCTTGGCCTGCTCGCTCCCCGGATTTAACGCCTTGCGATTTTTTTCTGTGGGGCTATTTGAAAGAATCGGTGTATCATGATGCAGCAGTAAATATTCTGGAAGAACTTCAACAGCGCACTGAAAATGCTTGCCAGGTCTAATAATCCATAAATAGTTTTCTTTGAAAACTTTTTGTTTGGAGACATACTCCGACCTAGCTTCGTTGGGTCACCCTGTTTATGGTGTTCTATACGCATCTGAAATACTTACATCGCTCGTTCTGGCGCATCCTGTATAATTAATTTTTTTTTAAGTCAAGACTAATATTGTCTATTCCAGAACCGAAATTGTCAGGCATTGGAAGGGGCAGACTGACAGAACGACTCTTAGCGCAAGGTATTTTAACCCCAACGATGTTGCAAGAACTCAAGAAAGAATGGAATAGGAAGTCAGAGAAAGATTCGTCCCAGGACAATGAGGGAAGTGATCCTAGAAAACCTAGGAGGAAGAGGAAATTTTAATAAGGACATAGTGTACTTTCCAAATATTTATTGTGCAAAATCACTGAAAATGTTTTAATTTGCAGTGTAAATATACTTTTAAATATTTATGGTAGATATACATTTATTATATACACCTATTTTATACGTTTCTACAAAAGCATAACGTGATTTTCGAAGTGATTTTTTTAAATGATGAGTGAATGAGATTTCCCCTAAGATTGACATATTTAACTGGCAGATAAAGGTAGCTAGAGACTGCCAATTAACTGCCAAATCATTGACAATTAAGTCACCGAGCATAATTATTTCTGAGACGGGATAGCAGTTGAGTATGCATAACTTACCTAGCATGCTGTGAAGACATTCAGTTTCCCCAGAAAGACTGGAAGAAGACAATATCCAATGTGAAAATACAAATAGATGCCTCACTCGCCTTTTATGAACAACTACAATTGATAACAGTCCCCCGATGTCACCAGGAACTTAAATATAACTGCAGAACTATGCAGAGGAAGGAAATAGAAGAAAGAATGCACTACACTTTAAAATTTTTATTGTACAAAATAAGTGTCCAAAATTAATGAAAATGTTTTAATTCATAGTGTAAATATACATTCAAATATAGCTGGTAGACATAATTATATACACCTATAACCTCCTAAGGTTCCATCTTGCTACAAACGCATAAAGTTTTGAATATTTACAAAATCGACGTGTCTTAAGTACTCTATTATTTTTGAGTAGGAAGTGATTTTCATAAATAATAAATAAATAAAATAATAAATGGTAGTATTTATAGAACAGAAAGATTTTTGAAACATAGTAAAAATATATCTCAGATGTAATGATAACATGACTTGCAAATACGCACCTACGCATTGATATACTTTACCGCGCTTTTCGGAATGGTATTATTTTTTGGTTTAGGTACTTTCTGCCCTAAAAATATTTTCTTTGTTTTTGAATAACTCTGCATACACATTACACATGTCCATAGAGAGAAGAAGAAGAACACGTAACAGGATATTCCTTTACAAAGCTAGTAAGTCTACAATTTTAGCGGAAATGTGTAAATGGATACCTTATGCAATACATGAAAACAATATTTACAAAATAAATACCTACTATTTAATTCTCTTAAAATATGCAAGAAGTTAAAGCATTTACAATTAAACAGTCTATTTAATCAGTTTTTATGACTAGATTACTGAACATACAAAGAAAAACTAGGTTGCGCCCAAGTTGAGAAGTTTAACCTTTTTGTTCAAATTATGAGATTATTCGGCTTTCCAGTACGCAAACGGTATATAATGGTAAGTTTACTTACAGCGTCTATTTACTCTGCAAACTGTCTGCGAATTTCGTCACTTCCATTATCAAAGAAGAAAATAATTGCGATGCATCGCTACGAATACTGTGGAATAAGGAAAACACATTTAAAATTGTGGGTATTATTCATGAATAGGCTAGTTGACACTTTTTTCAGTAGGTGTTAGATATTTGATAATTGTTCTGTTAGACCAAAAACAAATAAAATGTATTTTATTTAGACCTTAAAGACTGTAAAACTTATTTCTCTCAAACAGGAGAAAATGGTTCCGCCTTGTTTGGCCGATAATGCCGATATTAATGTGCTTTGACGTTTTGACAACTGCATCTGGCAGCAGCATAACCTCTCAAAATTCTAAGGCTGACACATGAGGTTAGTTTTGAATGACTTTTGAAAAGGAAGAAAATAATCAAATCCAAGCGAATAACCAAAATTTCTGTGTTATGTGCCGCGGTTATAATATGGTTCAAGATGACACACGGGTTGATGACGTCAGTTACACGAATCGCTTGAACGCGTTGGTTTGAACCGCGGTTTTGTTGCAAGTTGTTTATTTTAGAAAAGCGCGTATATGATCTCTGATTATTTTTATTATCACTTAATAATCGGTGCTATTTCGTCTACAACTGTGTATGGAAAGTTTAAATAAGGAACCTTTCATATATTCATGGGAGAAATGTTTTTTTTCAGGAATTTTTTTTAATGATGGAACCATGGCTTTGTAGCTATGATAACTTTCAATTCTCTAAAGTTTTCCGCATGTCAAAGAAAACATTTATTGATTCAGCAGAAATGATGAAAAAAGAAATTAGCAAAACCGTATACAGGTGAATATCATCTAGTGAGTTTATATGGCCATATTTTAATATTCTTGTGGTATATGGCTACACAGGATACTTTGTTACGCTTAGGAACTACATTTAAAGTGTCAACAACAGTAATGAGTATAACTAATAAGGTGCTCCACTTTATGGTAAAATTGAAGTCAGCCTGTATCAAGTTTCCCAAAAATGAAGCTGAAGTGCAATAACAATGTCCAATACCCGGCAAAATTCTAACTTGTCACATTTCAAATAATAACCAGAAATATAAAACTACTCTTGAGTTGGGTAAATACCACAATTTTGCGGTGATAACTATGACATATAACAGCTGATTCATGACGTCACGGATCTTATAACCAAGCTGATAACCACACTCGCTTGAACGTATCGGTAAATACCAACCCAAAATGGTAAATACCATTTTCATTTAGTTATCCGCTTGAAATTGATTTATGCAACTAATTCTTCCTGTTTATGTCATCAGATGTACTGTATTTACACAGAAGTCTTGATGTTCCTCAGCTCAGTAGAGCAAAAATATGGATTGAAGGCAAAAAAAAATACCAATCATCAATGTGTCAATTGTCGGCGAAGTTGGGCTTTCTGCTTTTACGAATCCGACACCTATGATTGTTTTTTTCAATAGAACGAGAAAACGACAACTTTTTACATTGATAAGGAGTTCTTTGGAGATATTTGAAGAAAAACTTTGACATACGGATGACGTTTCTTTGTTTACAATTTCTATGACGTCACACCATGGCCGATAGCATTTTACACCGTTTTGTATTAAAAAGAATATCCCCATTCAGTACTCTACATTCAAGAAATTTTATGCATGAAGCTCACGATCATTCTCCAGATATCAATTTGGAAGTCCTAAACCTAAGAACATTTAGATTCTGTTAACGGTTATGTCATGACACAAAATTGCTATTACAGTCGTGTAAGAGGTCATCAAACAGTTGTTTCGACCTTCCTTTCATTAAGTTCTTTACGGTTACTCTCCAGGAAGCTATTTGAAGGTTCTGGACTGTAGAACGTATAGATGAGATTGATAGCGTATTTGATCCAATCAGGCGAGAGAAGTGATATGGAAATCAGCGTTCTAGAAGTGGTCAATTTCCGGAAACCTAAGAACATCTCGATTCTGCTGTCTCATAGACCCGCAACCATCTACCAACAGTCATGTCACGAGGCAGAATTGTTATTTCAGTCGTACAAAGGCTGGTACAGGCACTCGTGCTACTCGTACGTTCTACTTGGGGGTAAATCGCCATCCAAGATGTAGTGTCTGATATCATATGGTCGTCAAGCATATAGATACACAGTCTTGGAAGGAAGTATCAGTATTGCACAAAGAGGATAACAATTACAGAAGAAAGGTAAAGGAATCGGCGTATATAAAATTAAACAACAATTGTCTTCCTATATGGATCCCAATTTGGTTGAGCATACTTGAAGCAAAGATCAAAATTGGATTCTTCAAAACGACATCATGAGTTATCTTCTTATAATTTATTTCTCAACATTTGTTATTGGAGCGTATTATGCTTTCGATCCCTCTTTCAAGACTTTTGTTTTGAGTGCGGAGTGAAAAATAAACTAGCGAGTGTCGTGAACAGTTCACACGGTCACGATTTAGGTTATTCCGTCAAGCCGACCATGAAAGAGTTTCTGATTGATAGTTGCGCTCTTTTGAGTTCAATTTCAGTGGTATGTTAGCCACGTGGACAGATAAAAAGAATAAAAGAAAAAAATTGTTGGGTCATGAAATGGATACAAGTATGAAGAAACTTGGGAGAACACAATTTGGCAGTCGCTGAATTATGAAAACAACCCCCTGGAGATTCTATTGAAGATCCAGGCACAAAACATATGGAAAATGTATCCCTGCCGATTTGTCTCAAAATTCGGTATGATACATTTCGTGCATTCCCGAACAAAAGTGTTCGTGGGACCAAAGCAATCCTACGACTAGTTTCTGAGAGATAGGCGGAAAAAGTTTGCCTGATTTGCAAAAATGGTAAATGTGCCTGTTGTAGTTATCAGCCCAAAAAGTCGGAGAATCCGTATACTAAAAAAAATATTTCGGTAAAAAACGTTGTTGCAACTTGCGCTGTTGATCGTAATCGAGGCCAGTTTCAGTGAAAATTGTTTTTTATATGTTTATGCTGAAATAGATCTGGCACGAGTTGCTCAAGGATTCAGGGAACGTTAAGGACAGGGAACAGAAAAGTCGTAGTTTTACAGGGTCGAATTAAGGGAAAGAAATAGTGCACTAATGTGAAGGTAGTTTCAGGGTATTATATTTTATTGACTATAAGTTTGAGTTTTCTTGTTTTGGTCTGCGACATGTCGATCAACATGCCACCTCCCAATACCTTCCTACAACGTTTTTTCACAAATCAGACAAACTTTATCCGTCTATTTCTCAGAAACTAGTCATACGATTGCTTTGGTCCCATGGACACGTTTGTTCGGGAAGGCAAGAAATATCATACTTTAGACAAATTGAGTTGGACCAATTTTCCATATGTTTTGTTCCTGGTCCTTAGCTACATATGTTTGAAGTTCAGTTTGATTTCCTTCTGAAATGCGTTTCACCACACATTTCAAAGGCAGATTACGATCTACCCCGCTTTCGACTGGCGTGGACTTACGTCTCTTTCGAGTTATGTACCTTGGCTCGCTCTGTACAGTATAATTATTACATTGCAGAAATCTGGAAATTAAATGAATGGCCGATAATGCACTTTTTCAACCAATGCTTCACCAGGAAATGATGACCCACCGGAATTTCAAGAAAAGTTCCGCAACCAAACCTACACAAAAGGATATCACTGGTTGCCTATGGGTAGACCTCAGACCCGTATTATTTTACAAAATAATGTTGAGGGTAAAGAACGAGGAACCAACAATATTATATGAGGACATTTCTGAGATTCTGAGTCGTTAATAAAATATTATACTATGGTTTGGTAGTTTCGAGTTCATTATATCAATAAATTATGAAATTCGTCAAAATAAAATCATTGAAAACGGTTTGGTCTAGGAATCGGTACTCTATCATTACTAAAGAGAAATTCAAATTACTGGTGAGTAATCAAAATAGTAAAAAAAAAAGATTACGTGATTTTGGCATATTACACGCTGTTAGAAAACTTGGAATGTATCCGATCCATGCAATTTAATATGTCCTACATGCTTATCCAAAATGAGCTTTTGTTCACATTTCTATTTCATAATTTTATTAAAATAATCCTTTGTTCCGTCATCATACAACCAGCAACTACTATAGTAGTTGTTAGATTCTTCTGCGAAAAACAAAGTCATTTTTTAAAACTCCCGATGACGCTAGCATGTCTCGCTCCGTGAAAATGCAGCCCAAAACTGTAAAAACTTAAACAGTTCCAGCAAAATTAGTTTAAAAGAAATACAGAATTAAGGGATCCTTATCAAACTTTCGATGGCCTAAATTATAAGTTAGGACCAAGATATCGAGATACGGTTTTCGCGAGCATGTTTAGACATCATTTAGCTACATTTTTATAAGAAAAATCAAACCAATGCATTTAAATTTTGAGAAATGTCGAAAAAGGACCTCTGGCGGCCACATGTGCAAGTAACTAATCTTCAAATATTATAATATTTTCAGCCCAGGAATAGCTCATTCAACTAGATACACGGTGTTTTTTACGGAAACCTTTGAATACCCCCCACCACTTTATTTTTAGAGATACAGCAAAAATTGTCAATCAAAAAAAGTTCTCATTATCCTCGACTCTAAAGATCAGATATTTTTTTTATCAAGTTAATATATCGGAATTCACAGAAACATCACTTTTTTAGGTTCAGGATTGCAGTTACACCCATTTAAGAAGCTTAAAAATATTTTCCAGGTATTTCTGTTGGAAGCTTTAACTGTGTTTGCCTCTGCGATAGATAGGTTCCCAGATCCAGAACCTCGCATTCTTAGTTGGCCACCCTGTACATCACAACAACACCTATGCCAGCCTTAACAGGCGTTTGACATTCAAAGTGCTATCGCGAACCAGTTCAACCAAAAGCCTTCGCTAATTTCAAACGGCTGCTTCCTGAGGCGCAAACCTTATAGTCCCCCTGTCTCATTTATGCTGTGACGCGAAGTCGGCCCTTCTGTTGTTCGAGAAGTGTTTCACGGTCAGTCTCCAGAAGGCTATTCGGAAGTCAGGACTGTAGAACGCGTAGATGAACGGATTGATAGCGGAGTTGATCCAGCCTAACCACGTCAGGTAGGACATGATGAGTGTCGTTGTTTCATTGGTCGTGATGAAGGGCGTTAGCAGATAGAAGATGAAGAAGGGCAGCCAGCAGGCTATGAAACCGCCCATCACGATGCTCAGGGTCTGGGCGGTCTTCGTCTCGCGCCGGAACGATGAGACTCTCGACGCTGGTTCGTAGTTCAGCATGGAGGCATCCAGATGGAGCGATTCCGGGCGAGACGAGAATTGGAATTTGAAACTGAAACAGATAGAAGGAAATAACGCTTAAAATGTAGATATGGGCTGGTGTCATCGATGAGTTGAGTTCTCTTACTCTGGTCAAAATGGACTTTTGCCTTTAGTTCAATTATACTAAGTGACATATAAATCCGAACACCCAGTTTAAATGGTTTTATTTTAATAAAATTTTGTATAAGTACTTAATGAAGCATAATAAGTAAATGATAAAAATTTCAAAATGATTGCACTGCTTTAAAGCCCTTTGACCTTTAATAATGTGTGGATGCACCCTGATGTGCTACGCATTCTCCAACGAACCTAGGCATGCTTCTGATCAGGTGGTCAATGTCCTCCTGTGGTATCTCATTCCAGGCAACCACCAACTCCTCTCGAAATGCTTCTAGAGTCTGAGGAGGACGTTGCAAATTGAGCAATCTCCTACCCATCATATCCCACACGTGCTCAATTGGGGATAAGTCGGGAGATCTTGGTGGCCATGGTAACAATGTGACATCATTATGTTGAAAGAAGTCTATTGTGACTCTTGCAACATGTGGTCGGGCATTATCTTGTTGGAAAGTTGGATCTGCCAGGGTGTCAAGATAGGGTAAAAGATGGGGTTCTAGAACTTCGTGGATATAACGCTGCGCGTTCATGTTACCTCTGATGAAGATTAAAGGTGACCCATAAGCTATAGCACCCCAAACCATAACTCCAACAGTGTGATGAACATGTCTTTCAACAAAAAACTGTGGATTCCTCCTTTCACCACGTCTCCTTCTAACCCCGGCACGACCATGGTGCATGCCTAAACAAAATCGAGACTCGTCACTAAAGACAATACTGTTCCATTCCTGATCCCAGAGTGACCGTTGTCTGCACCACTCAAGGCGATTACGTCGGTGTTCTCGAGTTAAAGGGAGGACCCAGTGTGGCCGGCATGAAAACAAGCCAAAACTTCTCATTCGTCGGTAAACACTTCGCATGCCAATAGGTGTTCCGTGTTCTGCAAACCATTCATTTGCAATGGACCTGGTAGTGGAGAAACGGTCCCTTAAGGCCAATAATCTTAGGCGGCGATCTTCACGGTCTGTTGTTCTACGGTAGCGTCCAGTGCCCCTTGCTCTTTGCGTACGGCCTTCTCGAAGCCATGCCTGACAACATCTAATCACAGTGTCTACACTTCTTTGCACTCTAACTGCAATTGCCCGAAAAGAAAGTCCAGCTTCCCGAAGTCCCACTATACGGCCCCTATCAAACTCGCTAAGTTGACGAAATCGTACAGGTCTCCGTACTCTAGGCATCGTAACCGATCGTAAAGGATGTGAAGAACCAAAATCCGCTAACGTTGATTCTTTACTGCGGCTGAAATATTCATTTTTAGAGCGTTAGTGAATTAAAAAAAAGCAGTATAAAAACCGGAATGTCCAACTGATAAGGCTGAAAATTTTTTTACTCTTTATTTACAGTAAGATAAATACATTCACCAACTTTTATTAAAATAAAAACATTTAAACTGGGTGTTCGGATTTATATGTCACTTAGTATATTATAATATGTTCAAGTCATAGTAGTGAAATTTTGTATAAAAATATGTAGTCTTGAAGACATAATATATTTTGTGATATACTGTGTAATATGGATATTATGGACATTGTAGCATTAATGCTAAATAAATCTGAAACAAACAAACAAACAAAATTACAGGGTGGCCCAACGAAAAGGTCGCACCCTTATTTGTGACTCTTCTGATACATTTTGGGAAACACGCTGGGACACGTTAATTTTGATTTCTAGCCATCTATAGCCGTACAATACAGGGTGATTCAAAAATAAGATATTGCGCTACGCCTTAGATTTTCAAATGGAAACCCCCATTTTTTTGAATTTCTAGATTTTATATGAAGTTTTTAGTAACTTTTGTATAATTCAGTTTTTATTGTATATATTATTATATTACATACCGGGTGTGGCGTAAAGAGTGGATAACCTTTAACCTGCAGTTAGAGGACATCATAAAGCTTCAAATAATTAAAAATCATGTCTAGTAAAAGTTGTATGGTTTTCGAGTTTTTTGACGCTTTTGGAGGAAATTGGTTCCTTCACACACTGTTTTAAGTCTCGTGATAGCACATGAAGGTTTTTTCGCATTCTTTTTTCAACATAAGTCTTCTTGGATACATGTGTCATTAAATATAAATTGCCATTTCCGTGCTACAGGTTTCATTGCTTTTTTAAAAAATCATTAAAACACGGAAAAAAATAATTTTTTTCCTCTTAAGTTTGACCACTTGTGGTGTCAATAATATCGCGGTAATCCAGTAAAACATGACTTGAATAATTTGCCTAATTCATTGAGGTTGCAAAATGATACAATACACCGTATTTCCTGCTGTCAATTCAAAGGATTCCTATTGCTATAGCTGAGACGCCTACTTTTCCAAAGAAAAGTTCAACTCAAGTCCATTGTTGTTGATTTAGCACATAATAGAGGCATAACAAAAGAGAATATCAATTTTTGAAATCTCAATGAACTAGGTAAGTAATTCACGTCTTGTTTCACTAGGTTACCACAATATTATTGACACCATACGTGGTCAAACTTAAGAGAAAAAACATTTTTTCCGAGTTTTAATGATTTTTTCAAAAAGTAATTAAACCTGCAGCGCGAAAATGGCAATTTATATTACGGTATATGACACATGAGTCCAAGAATATTATGTTGAAAAAATGATGAGAAAACCCCTTCATGTGTTATCACGAGACTTGAAACAGTGAGTGAATGTGCCAATTTTCTCCAAATTTGAAAAACGTCACAAAAATTGAAAACCGTGCAGCTTTTACTAGACACAATTTTCAATTTTTTTAATCGTTATGATGTCCTCTAACTACAGGCTAAAGGTTATCCACTCTTTACGCCACACCCTGTATATTAGGATGTAGTATGTCTTTGAAGACTCATTTCGTTGATTCCCATCTAGCTTTTCCCCGAAAACTTGGGTGCGGTAGCTGCTAGCGCGGGGAAAGGTTGCATCAAGGCATCATGACGATGAAAAATGGATACCAGAGAAACTGACCGCCGGAAATGCTTGCAGATTTTTGTTGGATATTGAAGTGAGATCATCCGTCATATATTTTTTTTTCAAATTAATATAATATTTAAGTACGAAAAAATACCATTTGCGAACAAAAACTATATTTGATGTAGTGTTATCTGGGTGTTATTAAATACAACGCTCTTAACAGTATTCTACAGAATACGACCAAAAACCTACCTGGATCGTATGGGAAGCCCAGATCGACACAAACTGGCAGACCGCGTTGGAGTAAGAGGCTCATGAACATGGTTGAATGTGTAGTTGATGTTGGATCTGATGGAACGCGATGGAGTGATTGGAACCTTCTTCGGGTGCTCGTTGTGGTTCGACTCCGGCGAATGAGCGCTGAAAGGTAAACAATACACATCAATGAGTAGGAATAGTCGTAATGGAGGTTTCAGCGATTTGGTTATAAAAACAAAATTAGGTTATTCATATACTAACATCAATCTAACTAAATTGTGACCAAATTACTGTTCCCTTTCATTGTAAACATGAAGCACCGTGGCGTAAACGCATGTTTTTGTGCTTAACATTGAGTGTTGATAGCTTTGAGTGCTGAGTGCAGCTTTTTGAGTGATTTAGTGTTGAGCTTTTAAGTTTTGAGTGTCTTCTGTGTTGAGTGTTTGGAGTGTCTTGTGTGTTGAGTGTTTGGAGTCTCTTGCGTGTTTCGAGTGTTTCTGGTGTTTCGGATGTTTCGAGCGTGTCGAGTGTTTTGAGTGCCTTTAGTGTTTTTAGTGTTTTTAGTGTTATTTGAGTTTTTAGTGTTTTTAGTGTTTTTAGTGTTTTTAGTGTTTTTAGTGTTATTTGAGTTTTTAGTGTTTTTAGTGTTTTTAATGTTTTTAGTGTTTTTAGTGTTTTTAGCGTTTTTAATGTTTTAGCGGTTTTAGTGTTTTCAGTGTTTTCAGTGTTTTTAGTGTTTTTAGTGTTTTTAGTGTTTTTAGTGTTTTTAATGTTTTTAGTGTTTTAGTGTTTTTAGTGTTTTAGTGTTTTTAGTGTTTTTAGTGTTTTTAGTGTTTTTAGTGTTTTTAGTGTTTTTAGTGTTTTTAGTGTTTTAGTGTTTTTAGTGTTTTTAGTGTTTTTAGTGTTTTTAGTGTTTTTAGTGTTTTTAGTGTTTTTAGTGTTTTTAGTGTTTTTTGTGTTTTTAGTGTTTTTAGTGTTTTTAGTGTTTTTAGTGTTTTTAGTGTTTTTAGTATTTTTAATGTTTTGAGTGTTTTGAGTGTATTGAATCTGTGAGTGTTGAGTGTTAGAGTGTTTGAGTGCTGGAGCGATTGAGAGCTTGAGTGTATCAGCTGTTAAGTGTTTGAGCGTTTTAGTGTTTGACTGTTCGTGTATTTGAATGCTTGGGTGTTTGAGTTTGAGTGTTTCGAGTTTTTCGGGCGTCTTGGGCTTTCTAGTGTTTTGGTTTTGAACTTTTAATGATTAGTGATTAGAGCGTTGAGTGTTTGAGTATTTTGAGCATCTGTGTGTTTGAATGTTTTGAATTTCTTAATGTCTGTAGTGTCTTGGGGGTTTTGAGTGTTGTGAGTGCTGAGTGTTTTGAGTGCCAAGTGCTGGGGGTTAAGCGATAAGTGTTTTGCTATGAGTTTTGATAAACGTTGATTTGTTTGCTAGGTCCTCAGGTACCAATGTGTCGATTTTTAAGATCGATCAATTCGCAGAAAAACAAAGATGCCGACAGATATGAGTGGGGTTGTGAAAAATCCGAAAAGCGAATTATGAATGTTTTTTGTTAAAATATACCTCTATTTCATCATCTATTGTTTATGCATAGAGCCATGTGACTTGATTTAGACGTTCTGATTATGACGATGTTTTTAGACTACAATGCTACCAGAATGAAATGCGTTAAAGCTTCTATAAAATTGTAGTAGTGGAATTATTATAAAATGTAAAAGGAAAGAATACTACTGTTTTTAAACGTATTTTTTCAAGTCGTTCCAGTGGGCAATGGGGGTGAAGTAGCTACTGGGTTATCAAGATTTCGATTTTTTGTACTATATTGAAACAAAGTATGTTTCATGACATATGATTAAGTGAGAATGAGTTTGAGTTGTCCATATGTTATTATCTGTTTGCCTATGAATGGCTACTTTACTACTATGGTTATGCGAGTTGTTTGAAGCCGAATGTTTATTTGCTATTATTTTAATGACCAATTTTACTTGATGACCCTCATAAAAAGTACTGATACATTTTGTTGATACAAAGCTTTCAATATATGACACGTGCCACAGTATTCATAATATTTACGTCGCCTAGAACCTTTTAAACAATTAGTAAGTCATAAAATGCAACAAATTGCAACTCACGAATGTTAGACTTGATCGAAATTTTATAGTTTTTGTTATTCTGCAACTAGAAACTAATATACAGTGCCTTTTATTCTCATTTTTCAATTGAGAGTAATCAGCACTTAAGCGTAGAGCTAAATTGACTGGATGATTAAGAAATTGCTCTCCTTCATCCAAAACCAAGTCATCAACTGTTTATTTTACTTTTACAGGTGGTGGAAGAAACCTACTGTCTAGTAATCTAAATATGCCACTTCTTGGACGACAGCATTCTGTATTTCTACATTTTACAATTTGAAGCAAGTATTGGCTCTCACGCACATGTTCTGAATACCATTTAATGTCTGGAAAATCAGGAAGATCTTGTTCATCTGCCCCAATATATTTTGCATTAACATTATAGACATCAATTTCCATTGAATTCCATACTTCAGCTAATACATTTCCTGCAAATTCGAAATTAGATCTTTCTAAATGTTCATCAATTGTAACGCCACGTTCATCCAAATGAGACCCAAAACGGTCATGAGGCAATATTAAATCAGCCAGTTCCCGACTAAGAGGAGCCATTCTGCGCTCTCCTCTGTTATACGCACTTCTTCCAGGAGCATTGGCAGCTAAAAACAATGCATCGAGATCATGTCGCTTAAAGTGTTGTATAGCAAACCCTATGACTTTTTGATAAGGTGGATTTCAACCGTCATGATTACCACTGGTTTTACTAGTCCATGGTCAGTTTTAGCTAATGGTCGAAACTCTTCAGGTTCGAGAAGCGTCTCGAAATCCTGAGCATGAGCATTAGCAGTATGAACTATGCTTTCCACTTCGAATAGCGATGTATGTTGGTCCAGAATATCCAACGGCTTGCGGTTGTCCTAGCATATTGGAAGTGATTTTGATACCAGCATAAACAGATGGTATTAATTTATGACGCTCAGCGAATACCCAATCGTGATCAGGAAATTTGATTCTATATTCCATGTGCATTAGAAGAGGTGCTTGCTTATTTGCCGCAGTTACGCCAATAGGCACTCGAGCTTTATCATCTTGAGATATGAAAAATACTTGATCTGGTCCAAGTATGGATGCTATGTTCTCTAAATAGTGGATTGATGTTTCAGCGAACTTGCTATCTAAGTGGCTCTTGTGGTGATCAGTTTGAGTTCGAATGAGCTTAACAGGGACTGTCGATACATATCTTCGTCGCTCTGCAGAATTAGATTTTCTGGGAATCAAACGAAGATATGTCCCACTGCGACTAATGTCAAATCCTATTTTACATAATTCTTGTGTGAGTTCATCAAGAGTTTTTACGCTGCGAATATGATTCCGTTCGTCTTCTATCATCTGCTGCACTCCCAAATAAAGATATATCCGCGATTGTTTTCAATAGTGAATGTTGATTGCTTTGAAGATTAGGACGTCCCACTCAATCCCTCAGAGATAGTCTTTTTTTTATTTATGGATTTTCATGACAAATATCTTCTAACTTTCTTTTCATACCATCCCTGTGTTTCTTCTGGGCAATTGCGTTTTGAACCTTCCTGTGTAAAGACTGTTTTGCTGTTTTTATTTCCTCGCGCAACTTAATGATCTGTTTATCAACTTCAGCACGGCTTGGCATAGTATCTCGGGCAGAATACAAAGCATTCAGATTTTTTTCGAGTAGAGCAATCTTATTTTTCATAGCTTCCCGAGAAGGTTTTGCTCTCTGTTTATCTGTATTTTCATTAATTTCTTGTTGTGATTCATTACCGGGTTTTATTCTATCTTCTTCCCCTTTTTTAATATTTGAAGCTGACTGTATAATTTGTGTTTTTTCTGCAGGTTTACAGGTTGCCTAAAAATAAAAGCTATCTATGGCTTTTGCTAAAGACTCTTATTAAGCTACATAAATACAAAGTATGGCAATATAATGGTAAATACAAAACCCTATGACTTTAAATCTAATATTTTTGAACGAGCAATTCGTTCCGGTCACAAAATACAGGGTGTTAGTTTTCTGTATATACGTATATGTATAAAACTAACATCCTGTACTTTGTGACCGATTGACGGAATCAATCATAAGAAATAAATCTATAATATAATGAATATTACCTCTATACTTTGAGATAGGCCATAATATTTTCTAATCAGTAAAGAGAAACTTTTTGCCGTTTTCTGATATTTCTAGTACTCATAGGTACCTAAAATGATTTCGTCACTCACCTTAGAAAAAAAATTTAGTAGATTGGATTTATTCTTAGTCGCCGCTCGCAATTCTTCGATTCTCTTAGATACAACAATATCTAGTTCCTTGTCGGATTTTGCTTGTAATTTGTAATTTCGCCACACTTCGTTAACTAACTTTTGTACATTTTGTACTTTCGTACTTGTATGAGATTTTTAAAACTTTCTAACAATTTTTGGTATAACTTGGATTTGTCTATGTGAAACGACATCTTATTTAAACATTAAACTTTGGCTAATGGAATCAACGGTAACACAAATGTTAACTTGCTTTACTATGCTTACAATACGTCATCCAAATGAAACCATACACTGATAGAGGAAATTTAGAGAAGTGATCACCTCGCGGTAATTCCCCTACTCGCTTTAGAACCGAGTAGGGGAATTACCGCGCGCTGTTCCCTAAGTATGCATTATTTGCGGAAATCCCCGAAAATGCGTTTCGTTTTCAAGCAAAGACAATGTGAGGGTTGCCATTCGTGTAAAAAAGTAAATAACTACCGATGACGTGATCATCATCTAGACTCCCCTACCCCCCATGTCATCCAAAATAAGCAAAGCAAAGACCCGCCCATAGTGCTCACGTAATACTTGAACGGCCCCTTGATGATGAAGAACAAAACACTGAAATTGCAATTATGCCACCACGTAATGTGAAATGTGGAAAACCCCCTTGAATAAAGCCCGGAAAAAATAAAAAGGTTTTAGGAAGATTCTTTTTGTTCTTCTACCTCCGGAAATATTCTAAATTGCGAGTCTTTGTAAGTGTGATTTTCTCAATTTCTTAAATTCGCAACTTTATCCACGTTTAACCGAGTTTGCATCGGTGTTTCTGAGATCGCAATGATGAGGGTCGAATTTGATGCAGATATTAATTTACTGCTTAAACGTGTTTTATTGGGGGTAATATTAATAAGTAGATTGATTAATAAAGTAATTTAATCAGACAACCACGTTGCAAACGTCCTTTTCAATTCCGTCAGCATAATATGTAAGGAGTGGCCTTCTGCTTATATGAGTAATTATTACCATTAGGATGATTATGGCTAAATTTACTTTTCTGGCTGCTAACCGCTATTACAAGAATTTTAACTGAAATTAATAGCCTGTGATCATAATTTAAGCAGACAATTGCTTAAACATTACTTTGACGATCTTAAGCAGGTTCTTATGGGAAATTGTGCAATCAAATATACTAAGTGACATATAAATCCGAACACCCAGTTTAAATGGTTTTATTTTAATAAAAGTATTTATCTTATTGTAAATAACAAGTGAAAAAATGTTCAGCCTTATCAGTTGGACATTCCGGTTTTTATACTGCTTTTTTTTAATTCACTAACGCTCTAAAAATGAATATTTCAGCCGCAGTAAAGTATCGACGTTGGCGGATTTTGGTTCTTGACATCCTTTACGATCGGTTACGATGCCTAGAGTACGTAGACCTGTACGATTTCGTCAACTTAGTGAGTTTGATAGGGGCCGTATAGTGGGACTTCGGGAAGCTGGACTTTCTTTTCGGGCAATTGCAGTTAGAGTGCAAAGAAGTGTAGACCCTGTGGTTAGGTGTTGTCAGGCATGGCTTCGAGAAGGCCGTACGCAAAGAGCAAGGGGCACTGGACGCCGCCGTAGAACAACAGACCGTGAAGATCGCCGCCTAAGATTATTGGCCTTAAGGGACCGTTTCTCCACTACCAGGTCCATTGCAAATGAATGGTTTGCAGAACACGGAAGACCTATTGGCATGCGAAGTGTTAACCGACGAATGAGAAGTTTTGGCTTGTTTTCATACCGGCCACACTGGGTCCTCCCTTTAACTCGAGAACACCGACGTAATCGCCTTGAGTGGTGCAGACAACGGTCACTCTGGGATCAGGAATGGAACAGTATTGTCTTTAGTGACGAGTCTCGATTTTGTTTAGGCATGCACGATGGTCGTGCCAGGGTTAGAAGGCGACGTGGTGAAAGGAGAAATCCACAGTTTTTTGTTGAAAGACATGTTCATCACACTGTTGGAGTTATGGTTTGGGGTGCTATAGCTTATGGTTCCAGGTCACCTTTAATCTTCATCAGAGGTAACATGAACGCGCAGCGTTATATCCACGAAGTTCTAGAATACCATCTTTTACCCTATCTTGACACCCTGGCAGATACAACTTTCCAACAAGATAATGCCCGACCACATGTTGCAAGAGTCACAATAGACTTCTTTCAACATAATTGTTACCATGGCCACCAAGATCTCCCGACTTATCCCCAATTGAGCACGTGTGGGCTATGATGGGTAGGAGATTGCTCAATTTGCAACGTCCTCCTCAGACTCTAGAAGCACTTCGAGAGGAGTTGATGGTTGCCTGGAATGAGATACCACAGGAGGACATTGACCACCTGATCAGAAGCATGCCTAGGCGCGTTGGAGAATGCGTAGCACATCAGGGTGCATCCACACATTATTAAAGGTCAAAGGGCTTTAAAGCAGTGCAATCATTTTGAAATTTTTATAATTTACTTATTATGCTTCATTAAGTACTTATACAAAATTTTATTAAAATAAAACCATTTAAACTGGGTGTTCGGATTTATATGTCACTTAGTATAATTCAATCGATGATTATTGTAATTGCGAGACACTTCAAAGATGTTACGTTTTTTGGATGTTACCTGACACGCACATCATGAAAAACTGTCACTCATTTCCGTCGGTGTCTGTCAGTCTGTTTGTCCATCGGTGTATGTATCGGTCTGTCCTTGACCTCTCTACAATTTGGGAAGTATCGCTCGGATTCTGATGAAATTTTAACACAAGGTTATTACTATGCCAAGCACGAAAAAGCTTTGTACTTTTTCAAAATCAATCCAATGGCAACGAAGCTACAGGCAAAAAGAATAAATGAATAAAAATCGCTTCAGAACCTCTTATTTTCAGAAAATGTTTTAATCGAGTTAAAAATTAGTGGTTGTGGATTGTTGGAGGTATTCTCAATATTTGACGGTAGCTTATTTATGACAGATCATAGATTTCCCCTTAAAATGATACGGCACATTTTCAACAGACGCGTCGTGTATCGGTACCACGGGAACGCAGCAAACGTGTGCCTGTGTGCAAAAATGTGGTGATCTCACGTCCGATCGCTCACCGCTGGCTTTTGGCTGACTGGAATGGTTCAGCAATGTTGCCAGACGGTCGATACAGTCGGTAAGACAGGGGAGAAATTTATAGATTGCCGCGTCCATTTCACTTTTTTTTGTTCTACATGCTAGTAGCTAGCTTTTTGCTCATAAAGGCTGACTAGTACCGAACATAATACTTTACAAATTTATGACAGCGTTAAGCGTGGGACGTACGGGTGGTCCCAGAAGTACCCGGCCTGACCTACAGATGGCGATAGTTGTTTGGAAAATATCATTGTATTAGAAAGTATGCAACCTATAAAGCATGTGTGTCAAGTTTGAAGACGCCAAGTTGTTTAGTATTTGTTTGGCAGCCATCAATACTGATTGCTCTCAATCGAGCAAAAACAGTGTCGTGAAGATGTTTCAATTGAGTGTTTAACGAAGTTTCACAGTAACAAAGCAGATTTTTTGCATCAAAACAATGAACTCAAAAGGGACAACCGGCTCCAAAGAACGCGAAGACCGTTACATCTGCAGGCAAGGCTATGGCGTCGGTTATTTGGGATGCGCGTGGGATAATTTTCATTGACTATCTTGAAAAAGGTAAAACTATCAACGGCGAGTATTATGCGAACTTATTGCAAGGTTTGAGCGATGAAATCAAGCAAAAACGGCCGCATTTGGTTAAGAAGAAGGTGTTTCATCAAGACAATGCACCAGCTCACAAATCCGTTATTGCAATGGCCAAAATTAACGAATTAAAGTTTGAATTGCTACCTCATGCATCCTATTCACCAGATTTAGCCCCCCCGGATTATTTTCTGTTTCCAAACTCGAAAAAATGGCTCAGTGGTCAAATATTTTCCAACGATGAAGAAGTGATGTCGGCAGTTTAATGGCTATTTTGAGGAGCAAGACAGTTCTTATTATAAAAAGGGTATCGAACTTATTGAACATCGCTGGGAAAAGTGTATAGAGCTCAAAGGACATTATGTTGCAAAATAAATACATTTTTTTACAAAATTTCTTCGTTGGGTCGGGTACTGTTGGGACCACCCTCGTACGTAGTCAAGCGAATTTTTGTGTGGATTTTATCGTTACATTACATTACCACAAATGTTAGTCATGCGTTAGATTAGAAGCCGTCTAGATCTAGATCTAGGGCATGCTAAATTAATGATATATTTACCATGCATTTACTTGCCGAAAATACCTGGAACATTTCACGTGTGCCTCCTCACACTCAGAGGACCTGTCTACGTCTGATTCTTCTTTGGCATTCAGTATCAACTTAGCACTTTTCTGTAACAAAAGTAAATGCAGGTAGTGAAAAACAATACACAACTTATAAGAACATCAAGCTTAGATACGTGTGGTTATTTTGAGATATTCTTTCCGAAAATGCAAAATCATGTTCGATTTTGGCTCAATTAGCTCCTATTCCATCCCTAAATGGTGTGGTCGGGGTCAATACTATTGAGCCTGAAGAACCTATTATATTCAAAATTAAGCCAGCCTACATGTAGCTGTATATTTTGTCTAAAATGAAAGATTGTAATGGAGAATTCATGAAAAAATATCTAGTCACCTTTCAAGTTAAGTTCAAAGATATTTATCTCGGAAACTGTTTAACCATGAACACGAAATTTAGCATGGAGGTACTTTATGGACAGGACATGTCATATTTTAACGGATTTCGCGACAGGGCTGGATTGAGAGGCAACTAAGAGCAGATATACAAACTCACGCAGAATCATACGGGTAAATCTGCGCTGACGAACATTTATGTTTTGATCCCTTTGGAGATTTCCAAAACCATTTTCAATTATTTGGCGATGCACTCTTACAAATACTGAGCGAGTTGGATGTCGTCTGTTTGGAAATCTTCGTGCGTATTCTCTGGCTGCTTCTGCTGCGTTTCCATTTACAAAACCCTACACAAAATGAATATCCGCTAACTCTTGATTGGAGAATAAAAATGGCATTTTTATAAAACTTACAAAAAAAAAAAACAGGTAAAAGAAACTAAATTTCGTGCATTCACAATTGCAAAAAAACGTTTCAGGTTTCAAAAGACAACAAAACTGTCAACTAATTGACGTTTAACCTTGTTCTGCTTTCAATTTCAAAAATATTTGCAGGCACAGCCTACTTCTAAAAATTATCGAGATACTGACTTTTTAACGTTATCTTATCATAAATAATTAAAAATGCATCGAACCTTAAAAATCGAAATATTTCAAAAACGGCTAACTATAACGAAAACTCACCGGAGAGCTTTTTTATGTTGAAAAGTGCGAAGAATCAGTTTTTTTATTCAAAAAGCAAAAAATTGCACTAAGAAAATTTTTTCGGTCATTTTAATACACTGCAGGTACAGTAGAGAGCGCCCTCTAGCGGCTACAGTAAAACTATGCCCATGGTTCGTTTTGTCGTACCAAAAAACCCTTGTGTACATTAAATATTGTTCGAAATATTAAAAAAAAACTATTTTAGAAAGTAAATTTAAACACCCTGTATTTCGGAAGCCTCGCATTTTTCGACCCATGTTTATATAGACTTTATGCATTAATTTTACAAGTTCTATCGAATCTTAAAGTTATGCAACAATAAACTGAAACACCCTGTATATACAAAGGTATTAATCACCAAATCTCAAAAACTATTCTACCTATGAACATGAAATTTGACAGAAAGTTTTATGGACATGATATGCAAGCAAGGAATAAATTTTGCGGCAGGCCCGGATTAAAGGGGAATACAGGCATTTACAGGTTTGTACTGTTTGGATCGGATCTAGCGACAGGGCCGTATTAAGGGGGTTGAAAGGTACTTGTAGGTTAGTTTGAAAATTCTGCTAGATACCTAAAATTGGCAGTATTCTAAAGGTAGGGCTATACAGGGTGTTCGTTTGAAAACTTCCCACCACGGATTTATGGAAAATTTAGTTAAAAGAAAAAACCTTTTCTTACTAGCGACTAGGCAGAAAGGTATTTCTTACAATGTAAACTTCGGTTTGAACAATTTTAACCGTACGAAGTCTCGGGTAGCAGCTAGATCTTGATGAAACTACATTGTCAACAAATACGAGGGATGTCTTTTAAGTTTTGCAGATAAAAACATAGTAGGTCGCGTGGATCGAACGTCAGTACTGAATCTTAACCTCACACTTTAGTAAACTTAAATTCAAAGTTTCACAGCAATACGTGCAGTGTTCTCACTACAGTGAATTTTTAAGAGTCACCAAGTCATCAGAAAAATGGAACTCAACCGCCATAATTTATTACAACTTTCAGAGGCAATTATCGCAACAAGAATGCCTTGCTGAGTTACTATCTGTTTTCGGCAACGAAGTGCCATATCAGTTGACAATTTTCCGTTGGTATGGATAATTCAAACGTGGACGGGAGAGTCTTATCGACGATTCCAGGGTGGATGCACCAAAAACGGCAGTCACCCAGGAAAACGTCGATGCTGTGCACAAACTCATCATTGAAGATAGACATGTGACATATCGCGAGATTGAGGCGTCCTTGAGGATCTCAAAGACCTCAATTCAAAAAATTTTACATGAAGAATTAGGAGTAAGAAAATTAGTTTCTCGTTGGATACCCCACCTGCTGACTGAAGAGCAGAAAGCAGCCAGGGTTAAAAAACGCTGGACCGTTTCAATTCCGGAAACTCAAAAAATGTGTACAGTATTGTTAGTGGTGATGAATTGTGGATTTACTGTTATGAACCAGAAAATAAACGACAGTCGGCTGTTTGGGTGTTCCAAGGTGAAGAAAAGCCAACAAAAGTCATCCGTTCTCGAAGTGTTTCTAAAAAGATGGCCGCGACATTTGTGTCAAAAGCGGGTCATATTGCAACAATTCCTCTTAATGAGCAAAGAACTGTTACTTCGGATTGGTATACCACCATTTGTTTGCCAAAAGTCATCACCGAGCTTCGAAAAATCAACCCCGAAAGAAGAATCATCCTCCACCAAGACTCACAGCCCAAAAAACAAGGCAGTATTTAACGAAAGAAAACGTGGAATTATTGGACCATCCTCCATATAGTCCCGATCTAAGTCCTAACGATTTCTTTACTTTCCCGAAAATTAAAAACAGACTGCGTGGTCAAAGGTTCCAGTCACCAGAAGAAGCAGTAGACGCATTCAAAAGTGCCCTTTTGGATCTGCCACCAAGCGAGTGGAATAAGTGGTTCGAAAATTGGTTCGAGCGCATGCAGATGTGTATCTTCGTGGAGAATACTTCGAAAAAGTCATTTAAAACTACCTACCGTGTTGTTTTATTTCCATATGCAAATATTAAAAGACATCCCTCGTATGATTCACTTACAAATATTTGTTCACTACTAACCTGAAAACCACCATTATTGACCGTAATGCCTTATTTAGAAGTAGCATTTCTCTCTCTCTGTGATTGATGAAAATAGGTAAATAATAATGTCATTTGAAATTGCATCCTGGACAATAAAATCAGGCGAAAGCTGAAAACTGAAACATGTAGAACAATCGTTTTTACAACTGCAAATATCTTTTTTACAATCGCTACTCTAATTGAGAGTATTCAGCATAACAACCAGTGTAGCGCTTAACGTCAGGGTTTTAGGATAAAAAGGATAAAAGAAAGGTACTTTATACAAAAAAATTTCAGTATCCGATGCCAGCCCGAATAAAATAATGTTATGCAAAGTTTGCGTTATTATATTGATATAAAAATTGTAAGCTTTGTTACTAGAAACAAAATATTGGGTACACAATATTATTTATCATTATTTATGATACTAGAAAACCGAACTAATACGATATTTAATACTAATTGCTTTGCAATGTTTATGACAACTAAAACTTTGAAATATTTTAGAACGATTGAGAAGCAAGTAATTTTGAGGCTAGCTCCCGTTCTCCTAGAATGCCGTTATCGGATACCAGCTAGCTGCATCGAAGCATGTGCTCCTTAATAAAACACGACATTATTTGTAGGTAACTGCAACTTTCCCATCCAATAACCGGCTTGGTCGTAAATCAACGTTAGGTAGGAAATTAATCACATCCGCTAAACTTTGAACTTTCGCAGTTATTTATGAGTTAATAGTGACTATATTTTCAGTAAAACTGTTTTGACGCCGCATGATAAGGTATTGTGTAAATAATGCGGTAGTTGAAAGCAAAAAGTACAACTTTTAGACTATGCATACTGGTATGCACATATACAGTTCAAATTATTTGGGAAACGTTATGATCTTTGTACTTTTTACCGTTCACCAAACAGTGATGCGGATACATTTTTAACGTTTTTTGAAGAAAAATGCGAAGAAATGTGGAATTTTAGAAACAATATAATACTTTTAGGTGATTTCAATCTAAATTATTATGGTAAAAGCATGAAAACAAGAAAATTGAAAGAAACCATAAACAACTATGGGTTCACGCAAAAAATTGAAGAGAGTACCAGACTAACATCATTATCAGAGACTTTGTTAGATCTTGTTATTGTAAATTTCGAATGTGCAGGGATTAAAGCTGTACATACACCTAAAGTTAGCGATCACAGTTGGACAATGCTGCCCTTGGTAGGGCATTTTTCTGATACAAAAATTAAGAAAATCGTAAATACTATTAAGTACGAAAAACTTGAACGAGAACTTGCTGGCTGCTATTGGAATTTTGGTGAGAATATGGAAAAAAAGGTATGACAACATAATAGGAAATATAAAAACTTGTTTAGATCTTGCAACTGATAAAAAAGTGATTTGCTCGACAAAAAATACACCCTGGTATAACAAGAATATTAAGGCAGCTCAAAATTTGAGAGACAAACAGTACAATAAATGTATATTCACAAAATCAAATGATGATTGGGAGGTATATAAAACTCTTAGGAATAAATGTGTATATGTAATTAGAGAAGAAAAAAGGAAACTCTACGATAAACAAATCGATAATAACAAGTGCGACAGTGTAAAGATGTGGAAGACTTTAAAAAGACTGATCAATTCGAAGCCGCATGATTGTGTAAATCAAGTTCAATTCGAAAACGGTACCGAAACAAATTCTTTGGTGATTGCAAACAAACTAAATGAATATTTTGTGGAAAGTATTGTTGATATTGTGGGTACTGCCAATGCTGCACCTGACTATATGAAAATCAGTTTCCAGGGGGAAATGTTGCGTTCAATTTCAAAATTTCACAGTGTATCATTGAATTATCTAAGAAAAAAAGTAAACAGTTTAAAATCAAATAGCAACTGTGTCGAAATCACTACTAAAAACGTGCTGAAAAACTGTTTCGAAATTTTGGGATATCCTGTATTAAATTGGATCAATTGTTCACTGAGAAGCAGTTCTTTTCCTGAACATTTGAAATGCTCTACAATAACACCAGTTCCCAAAATAAAAAATTCTAAAAGATGCAGCGATATTAGACCAGTAAATGTATTACCAGACATTGAAAAATTATTAGAGTCCATAGTGCATGACCAATTAATGCAGTTTATAGAGGAAAACAAAATTTTAGTGGAGGCGCAAGCAGGCTTTCGAAAAAATATTCCACAGAAACAGCTTTCCAGTTGGTAACTGAGAATTGGAGAAGAGCCATAGACTCAGAAGGAGTTGTCATAGCAGTATTTTTGGATTTGAAGAGGGCATTTGAAACGATTGATAGAGATATTTTGTTAGGTAAATTGAAGGCATATGGTATAACAGGAAGTGTTTTAGATTAGTTTAGAAATTATTTGTCTAAAAGGATGCAAGTTACAAAAGTTAATGACACTATTTCATCAAAAATTGAAAATACGTTGGGTGTTCCACAGGGCAGTATCGTGGGACCACTTGTTTTTATTTTATACATAAATGATTTACCTGCCATAGTCAAAAAATGCAAAATTCAGATTTTCGCCGATGACACTATGATTTATATAAGTACTAAAAATATTCAGTCTGGTATCTCTTATATAAATGAAGACTTGAAGCTTGTCTCAAAATGGTTAGCATCTAACAGACTAAAATTAAATGCAAGTAAAACGAAAGCCTTGTTAATCGGAAAAAACAATGTACAAATGTTCAACTGAATATTGATGGTGAAGATATTGAATTTGTAGAAAATTTTAAATACCTGGGGGTTTTTGTTGACTCTCGATTAATTTTTGATATTCATTATGAAAAAGTTATAAATAAGATTAGTAGTAAAGTGGGATATTTATCGAGAGTTTCTGGATGTCTGAGTTCATATAGCAGAAAAATTATCTATAATACCATCATTCTTCCAAATTTCTTGTACTGTTCGACTATTCTACATTTAGCAAATAATTCCATTTTTGAAAGACTGCAAATTTGACAAAATAAGTGCATGAGAATAATACTAAATAAATATAAATATACTCCAATTAGGCAAATGCTTAGCAAATTAAAATGGCTCAATGTAAAAAATTTTATCAAATATCTTGTAATGATATTCATTTATAAAGTAAAAAATAATATATTTCCATCAAGTCTAACTAATTTAACATCATCAAATGTCGACCATCATTTACATAATACCAGAAATAAAGATGACTTCCATTTAATGACCAAAAAGTATAACATATGCTACAAATCTGTATTCCATCAAGGGTTGATTGAATATAATAAATTATACTCGGAGATAAAAGAGCAGAAAACTTTGACAAAATTTAAAGTAAAATTGAGAAATCACTTGTTAAATCTACAATTATAGGTTGCCCAGCATTTACATCATACACCATATGGCTTGAATTTACTAGTTCTAAGTTGTTTACAATTGTTCTGTTTATGTAGCCAAATGTGCTAAATACATCTTTCTACTACTACTACTATTTAGTTTGTACGTTTAAATATCCCTTTTATTGCGCAGGGTGTTCAAGTTATCTAGGCGTGAGGTTTTCGAACTTCCCAGTGTACGTTTAGAACTACAAGATATGATCTTACGTGTAAACACTGCCATATGGCACTTACATGCATTTTCTATACACATCCAACCAAGCTGAAATCTCTTTAAGGAAACACGATCATACTTCTTGAGATTAAATACAAATCGACAACAAGTATTTTGGAGTCTTGTTTTTGTGATAGACAACGATAGAACACAGTTCTACAGTAAAATAAGCTAGGAAATATAATAGCCTCACAACTTTAAAATTCAAAATAGAGCGACTGACATAAAAACACTTCAAAGTTGCATAACATTTTTTTAAGATAGACGAAACATGCTCCTTAAACCGTAAAGTATAATCAATAATCAACCCTAATTTTTTTGTGGTATTTACGACAGTTAGACGCTCCTGACCGATTTTTATATCAAGCAAATTCAATAAAGTGTTACGTTTGACAGCAGGACAAAAAAGCATCACTGAGCACTTATCCATATTGAGCTTAAGATTGTTACCATTTGAGTATTTTACTACTGCCTCCAAATCATCATTAAGCTCATTGATTGAGGTATGTAAAGTGTTACCATTAAACCTCTTATACAGGGTGGCGCATCGAAAACGAAACAGACGCATTTACTGGCAGCTCAGTTTTTTTGAAAACCGCTCAGACCCGTCGATTTTGTGTTCGAGAGCGACACAAGTTTGGGAAAAAATCACGTTAGCACGTGCAGCCCCCTAAGTGGGGGTGACACCAACCCCAAAATCTTAAATGGAAAGGGGGGTCGAGTGATACCTTATTTTAAAGGTCTCTCAATTCCCTTTATAGCGATATAAAATTAATGTACTTCAGTTCAGTAGTTTTGAAGATTTATTTGGAGCAAATTAATTTAAACATTAAGAATGAACTGACACGTTAGGCAAGTAAATGTTGAAAATAGCCACCATGACTCTCCATGCAATAATAAAGATTTTGCTCAAAACGTTGCCGCACATTTTGCAATATTTCAGGAGCAATTTGAAGGCACTCATTCACAATTCTTTGTCGCAGGTCTTCTAATGATGTTGGCTGAGTAGCTTAGATTTTGCTTTTTAAATGACTCCACATAAAGAAATCCAAGTTGATAAATCTGGCGATCTTGGGGGCCATTCAATGGCACTTCTTCTACCAATCCATCGATCTGGAAACGTCTGATCTAAATATTATCGAAAACGTAATGCGTAATGTGGCAGGGCACCATCCTGTTGGAACATCAACCTATTCGCAATGTACCGCCGATCATTCTGATCTTCAATTATGGCTGTTAATGCAGGATCTATGGCGTCTTCCAGTAATTCCAAATACATTTCACCGGTCAAATTTCCAGGTAAGAAAAAAGGACCAACTAAATGATCGCCAAAAATACCAGCCCAAACATTTAATTATTGTGGCTGCTGTGTATGAACCTCATGATAAATTCTGGGATTAGAATCGGACCAATATCGGCAGTTATGACGATTTACTACGCCACTTAAGAAAAAGGAACATTCGTCGGAAAAGCAAGTGTTGAACAGAAAATGTTCATCGTTTATAATTCGTTCACTCATATCTTCACAAAATTGTAATCGCCGATCAAAATCGTCTTCATTGAGTTCTTGTACCAGGTGAATTTTATACGGATGAAAACTATGGGCCTTCAGAATCCGTTGGACAGTACGTCGACTAACACCACACACAGTCTCCAATTTGCGGGTACTTAACGTAGGATCTACATAAACTTGCCCTAAAGCCCCCACTTCTATTGCTTCGTTCCTTATGGGATTTTCAATGTTGCGTTTTTTATTGGCGACTGACCCAGTTTCCCGAAATTTATCTACAAGTTCTAGAACATATTTTCGATGCACGTTACTGTTCTCATGTCCTTCATTAAATATTTCTGCTGTTCTATTAGCGCACTGATTATTTTCGAAAAATATTTCGATAATTTCAACTATTCCTGCTGTAGAATATACCATGGTTAATTTATGTAATAAAGCGTTACAAGTTATTTTAGCAACAAAGTTTGGTCAAATCAATCGCAAACTATGTACTAAATTCCTATTTAAAATAAGTACGAGATATTTCCTTATCTTTCTCCAAGAAATAACCTTTTTGCCACAAAAAACGCTCCAATAGCTATTTTCAACAACAAAATGATAAACAAACAAACCATGGGCGAAGTTATTAAGTAAATTCTTTTAGTCAAATTTCTTCTGAAAGTAGTACAAACTAATCTGATGTACCTATTAAAGTCTACTTTAAGCTTTAAATCAATAAATCTTCAAAACTACTGAACTGAAGCTCATGTATTTTACATCATTATAAATGGAACTGAAATACCTTTAAAATAAGGTATCACTCGACCCCCCTTTCCATTTAAGATTTTAGGGTTGGTGTCACTCGCGCCCAGGGGGCTGAACGTATTAACGTGATTTTTTGCCAAACTTGTGCCCCCCTCGAAAACAAAATCGACGGGTCTGAGCGTTTTTCCAAAAAAAAACTGAGCTGCCAGTAAATGCGTCTGTTTCGTTTTCGATGCGCCACCCTGATATAATATATATCTGTGTATTATCGGCATAGCACATCATAGAAGGGTTTTTCACAGAGCTACCTAAATCTATAGTATAAATTAAGTACATCAGAGGCCCTAAAACTGAATCCTGAGGGACACCTGAGATTATAATCAATCTGACTGGATATAGTATTGTCTAACTCTACTACTTGTTTAGGATTTGAAGGATATGTTACAAAAAACATAGGAGGTATGTCTGAAAAACCAAAAAACTTCAATTTAGCACATAAAAGCTCATGATCTATTTTATCGAACGCCTTAGAATAATCTAATGATACAAGTGCTGAAGCATCTCCCTTATCTAGCGAAGCAATTATGTCATCTAAAACCTTTGCAAAACCTGTACTAAAACCACTGCGGAAACCAGATTGACACTTGGGAAAGAAATCATCATTAGAAAAATAATGATAAACCTGATGTTTAATCAATTTCTCCAATATCTTAGATATAAGAGGAATCAAAGTTATAGGTCTTAAGTCTGAGAGACTTTACGGATTTTTACATTTAGGCAAAGGCTTGACGAGATATAGCTTCCAAGCATCAGGGAAATTTGTCAGATCAAAAGAGAATCCTCGACTTCAAATTTAAATTATTCCCAAGATCAAATCCTAAATGCCTGTTATTTTAAGAGGATAATGTACGAAAGTTCGATCTTGTTCTGATGAGACTTAGGCTATGGTCGAAAAATACATGTCTAACATAAACCAATACGACATACTAACGGAATATTGTTTAAAAAAGTGAATTTCAAGGAGCTTAATACACATGTGTTCGAAGTGTAACATTGAATTGACGATGTTAAAAGGCAGGTAACCGGATATGATGTAATCTCTAAACGCCTGGAGTGCGCAAATTTGCAGGATTCAAGAAGCGTTGGAATTCGCTCATATTTCATTGTAAGACAAGCTCAATATCGTGACAGCTCTATTAAAAATATACCCATTAGACTTTGGAGGACCTTCTTCAAAAAGTTGAATGGTCTTCGGCCTGTTGATTTTTTTATATTTGTGGGCGACATATTCGTTGCTGGTCTAGAGATGAGCAAAAACTCGCGAACTGCGATTTACTCGCAGCGATTATACAATCCCAATCGCAACCTGCGAGCCCGTTCCGTAGCTGGTGGGTACCGTACAATCGCGGCAATCGCTTTGGGAGTGACACATGCGAGTGGCGATTGGCGGTTAAAAACGAGCGGATTGCGTTGCTTTTATATGGTTGTGAGTTGTGACTGTTGCGAACTACGAATACGAATTGTTAGGATTGTTATTATTATTATTATTATGATAATTGAGATGAGCAGAGTACACAGTACTATAAGCTCATGCAGTAAATATAGTGTACGGACACGTAACACAAATACATCAAATAGAAAAAAATGAAAAAATACAGTTCATAGCTATAAAGTTTGTACACTCCTCCAGCTATCATACTGCACTTTGAAGCTATTAACTGAAGTAGCACCAATCACACTTTCAGGTAAACTATTCCAGGTGTGGAGTATGCGGTTGGGAAGAAACCACTGTCGGACTGTTGTTTTAAATGGCTCCTTATGCAGTTTGAAGCTGTGTCCGCGTAGATTGCTGCGCGACAGATGGTATAGATGCATGAGGTTGGTGCCTATCAAACCATGAAGTATCCTGAACGTAACTATAAGATCGCCACGAAGTCTTCGCTCAGAGAATGAGGTCAGGTTGAATAATTCAAGGCGATCTTCATAGCTTGGTCTTCGTGCTCCAAAAGGGATACGAGTAGCCCGACGCTGTACTGATTCGACGAGATTTCTATCGCGCAGAAGCACAGTGTCCCATACCGGGCCAGCGAATTCAAGAATTGGCCTCACGAATGCCTTGTAAATGTAGGCGCAAGTGTTGACATCGGATCCTTTGAAAGACCTCTCCAGCATGTATAGAAGTTTATTGGCTTTTGATGTAACGTGGTGAATATGCTCTGACCAGGAAAGACGATCGTTGACTACAACGCCCAGATCAGTGTGGCTCGAAACTGCTTCGATGTTGTGGTCAGAGATCTTGTATGTAAATCGCGGATTTGTCTTCCCGAGGTGAAGGTCACAACACTTAGTTAGATTTAAGGGTAAAAGCCAACTGACTGACCATTGACAAACAATATCAAGATCTCGTTGAAGCATAGCAGAATTTAGGACAGTATTGTAAATCTTGGTGTCGTCGGCATAAACTGAACAAGTGGAGGAAATCAATGCGGGCAGGTCACTTGTATACAGAAGGAACAGCACTGGCCCCAAGACAGAGCCTTGAGGAACTCCACTTGCTACATGATGAAGGTGAGACTGGCTATCACTGACGCGCACAGATAAAGTCCTCCCGGTGAGAAAAGCCTTAATCCACAGTAACAACTCGCCTCTTATTCCCATACATTCCAACTTAAACAGAAGCCTTCTATGTGGTACGCGATCGAAAGCCCTAGAAAAATCTAAGTAGATTATATCAACAGGAGTCTTTGTGTCCAGATACTGAGTCCAATCGTTGAGAGAGTGGAGAAGGTTGGTCATTATTGATCGACCAGGGAGAAATCCATGCTGATTCTTAGGGATAAGGTCATTTTCGAAAGCAAATGACTGGAGCTTATCTAATATGATTCTTTCAGCTATTTTGGCGGCGATAGGAACGAGACTTATTGGTCGATAATTTTTAGCGGAGGATTTGTCGCCCTTTTTGAATACAGGGGTAACAGAAGCACTAAGCCAGCATGAGGGTAGGGTATGAGATCTAAAAGACGATGTGAATGTCAAGCTTAATGGTAGTGCCAGTGCTGAAGCGCAGTTTTTAAGTACAGCAGCCGTCATCCCATCTTTACCAGGGGAGGAAGAGGTCTTCAGATTTCGCAGGTGCATTAATACATCTTCAGGCAGGAACTCAACTTCGCAAAGGCTGTTGGGACACCTATGGCAGATAGTGGTCGGTAGAAGGTCTCCATTAGGCTCATCGACGAAGTCATCACTAAAGGACTCTGCCAGTAAGTTGGCAGATTCGGTGGCATCCATGTGGAGATGACCGTCAGCGTCGTGGATCTGAGGTGATGAAACTTTGGAATTCAGGTTTGTTCTTAGATACCGAAACAGCTTCTTCTTATTTTTGGAGGTAACGAGTTTTCGTTCATAAGCATGTTTGGCATTATGTAACGTTCTAGATAGGAGGTTAGAAAAGGATCGATGAGACACGTAATCTTGTGAATGGCCACTCCTCCTAAACCGTTGCCACAAAGATCTCTTGTGACGAAGCATCCTCGATATGTTAGAGTTGATCCAGGGCTTTGAGGGGTCACAGTATACCTTCTTTTCAACAGTATTGTCAGCCGTTTCGCTTAGGACTCGTTGAGCGAAAGTGTCCCACATATCTTGGTGGTTTCTATTTTCAATCTCTAGGTTTTTTTTTGTTTGACTAGCCAGTATTATTTTATTCAGTTTCAACAATGTTTAAAAAGAGGAAAATAAGTTATTTGTGGAATTTTTATCCGAAATCGACGAAAATTTCGCAAAATGTAATATGTGTGCAGCCAAAATATCATATAAGACTAGTACAAAGAATCTGAGAAGACACATGGAGTCTAAACACCCAGCTGTAGCTGTAGCTGCAAATAAACCAACCTTGTTAAGTTCTTGAAAAGAAATGTTTGCAGTTTAACATATTACCTGTTGGGTTTAGTTTTTGCATTCTTCTAATTTAAATTATAATTATAAGAGACATTTGTTTTCATTTTTAATAAAATCTAAAAATTTGGAATTATAAGATTTAATAAAAGGTATTATCATTTCTCCTAATCTTTATAACACACATACAATGTTATTTCATTTTTTATGATAACAGTTGTTAACACATAACACATAAATATGACCAATTTAATGTAATTAACATTTTATAGAAGGGAAATAATGAAATAACACAGTCCCACAATTTCAAATCCCAATCACATGTTGCACTCGCAGTGAGTGGTAAATCGCAATCGCAGTTTTAACTGCAATCACAAAATCGCAACTTTGATCATCTCTATGCTGGTCTAGGGTCTTAAGCCGATTATGTGAAAATCTGGGAAAACATCTTTCAGTGGAGGCCTTCTCCAAAAATATCAATCGTGGATCGTGGTGAACATCTATCATATAAAAGTAAGCAAACTTACCTTTATGTCATAAACATGCTCCGCTTCCGTCCGTATGACCACAGACAGCCAACCACGGACAGCTGTTTCGTGCTTTTTAGCTGCTCATCAGCATGGTTAAGGCTTGGGTCTCTCGGACAACGAACGAAAGCGTGGCAGTTATACACTATCCAAAGTGTGTGACCTATCGTAATAAGACAGCGCGAAGCGCCATCTACCGTTTGAATCGACCTCTGTGGAACTTACCTTTGAATGAGTGGCATCAGACTGTGCCAGTTGGTCGTGCCGTTGTGCCACCACGCAGGATATTTTTATGTAGACGTACAACATTACCACCATTGGTATGAAAAAAGAACCCATCGCTGAATAGATGACGTAGCCGGTATTCTTGTTGTATCTGCAGGTTTTGTTCGCATGTTTGCCTGGTTCGTACCTGTAACAACAAATACCAAATTCGATAATTTCATAGAGTACTGATGCAGATTGAGCAAAAATAATGTGGAGTCGAAACATTCTTTTCCCCCAACCCCAATTGTCGAGAACGTATTTTGATCGCGAAATAATTCAAAAGCGAGGTACTATACAGGGTGTCCGAAAAGTTGGGGTTTTCCTTTACACGACGTGTAGATCTTGAAAACATAAGCAATTTTTCTTAGTACCATATACACCAATGTCTTAAGGGAACCGAGATAAAGGGCTCTGCAACATCAAAAATATCTGAATACCGTCCTGTAGCCGCGACATCACCGACTGGTACAAGGTCACTGACTCAACCCGATGACAGAACTGGGTCGGGGTCAGTGTGTCAGGTCAGTATGCAACCTTCAACCGACGGTTACGGTCACGCGTGTAGAGGTAATCGCGTAGACGAGAATCCCTCAACAAGCACTAGAGACGTGGCTAGAGAAGTGCAAGTATCAAGAACTAAAGTGTGGCAAACGCTGCGTGAAGAGAGGCTGTATCCGTTTCACGTCCAACGTGTACAAGCCCTTCAACCTGACGATTTTCTAGCAAGAGTGCGGTTTTGTGAGTGGTTGTTGCATCAACATGACAATAATCCGGACTTTTTGAAGTGCATATTGGTGACAGACGAATCTACGTTCACGAGTAATGGGGTGAATAACTTTCGCAACACTCATGTTTGGTCAGTAGAAAATCCGCACGCTGTCCGTCGGGCACATTTTCAACAAACATTTTCGGTGAATGTTTGGGCTGGCATGGTGAACGGTATGCTCATTGGACCATTTATTCTCCCAAATCGATTGGACGTGTTGCAATACCTAGACTTTTTACGCAACATTTTGCCGTCCTTGTTAGAAGATGTGCCACTAAGTGTAAGACAATCAATGTGGTTTCTGCGTCTGCTCGGTAGCGCATCGGTTGATTTCATTTTCTGTTGGAGTGGTATGATTTCGGGCAGAGACGTACTTAGCCCTTCTCGTCAACTGGAGAGTGAGTACTTTTTCCTTTATTTTTTTTACTTGGTCGCCCTCGTTTCACTACACATTACCTTTGTTATTTCAAGGGTAGTTGTTTCTGAAAAGGAAAACCCCAACTTTGCGGACACCCTGTATTTTTGAATGTTAAATGACAGGGACATCCTGAAAAACTATCCCATTTCCGTCTGTTTGTCTACCTGTCTGTCGGTCTGTCTCTCCGTTAATCCTTTGCCTATAACTTGAAAAATACCATATAATATACAGTGACATATAAAATGCAACACCCAGTATTATTTATCGAATTTTGATAAAAACTTGTAAACATATTTGCTATCATAGCAATCCGAGCCGTACTTTTTCTGTAAAGACTTTTCTGTCATATCAGGATCCGAACAATATGAATATGTTTACTCAACATTCAGGGATTTTTCTGTGTTGATTCCATTTGTTTCATTGTTGTTTCATTGCATTATCATGCCTGGAGTTTGCAGGCGCGCTAATTTCACTCAACTTTCCGAGTTTGAGATCGGTCGTATAATCTGGTTACGTGAAGCCGGATCTGCTTTTAGAGGAATCGCTAATCGGGTGAATCGAAACGAAGCTACTGTAATGAGATGTTGTCGAGCGTGGCTCCAAGAAGGCCGAAATCGACGAGTTAGAGGTATCGGACGTCAAAGACAGACTACAGAGCGACAGGATCGTTATTTGAGACAACTAGCACTTAGAGATCGAAGTGCAACAACCATGAGGACAGTTTATCGCCTAATAAGGTTTTTCTCCGTGTTTTCCTCGCTTCAATTTAGCATGTCATACCAAGTTCTGGCCAATGGTGGTTCCAATGCATTGCTCCACGTTTGAACGCGCCATTATTCCAGATTCCTCTGGTCTATAGGAGCTTATTGTTAGTGCGTTGGCTACAAACATACGCATACGGTAGTATAAAGGGTGACAGGTAAATAGGTGTAAAACATTTGCTATCAAAATTAGTATATAATACCATAACCTATATTCAAAGGTTAAAAAGTTATGGAAGATGTAAAAAACAACCCAGATTACAGAGTAAAATAGTTGAGATAAAAAAGGGTTGGTGATTAAACATTCTTTTTTTGGTGGTTTCAGGTTATTATTTAAATAAATAATTCTCATAAATTAAAAAACATATGAAAACACTACTGAAAACGTATTTATTTCCATTAAAATGTTGAATCAAAATTTTATTTTCAACTTTCACATTAAGAAGTCTTTATTTTTCAAAAAAATCATAATAAAGAAAATGTACAAATAACTGCAAAAACTTCCTCGTTTCATTAGGTTTCTAAAATGGTATAATAACATATCAGTAAGTAAACCATTTAACAAAACAATATTACTTTGCTAGAAAGGACCGCTAAGCGCATTTCATTGTACTGAGCAGGTAAACCAAGCCTTTCATGGTTCGACCCTTGTTGTATTTTTTGTGCCCTGTGCCGTTATTCGGGTTTAAGTATTCGGAATCTGTCGTCGCTCCTCGGAAGCAAGCTCTGCGTGTGTTATGAATTGACACAGCTGACGGATCAAGGAAAGAGAACTAACGCTTAGGTTAGTTAGTAGAATATCAACCTTTAACGCGGTAGGACGTACTTTTACTTTTTTGATCAGTTTTAATAATGGCGCGTTACCGTAACGAAGAATACGCTGATATTCTGTTTTGTTATGGTTTAAGTGATGGAAATTCCGTTGAAGCCAGGCGAGAATACGAAAACCGTTTTCCGAATCGGCGAATACCGAGTCATCGAGTATTTGCTTCCGTGTACCAACGCGTCAAGGAAAGTAGACAGGTTCATGAGAGATGTCATGATGCTGGTAGACCTCGGTGGTTTGACGACGAAGATCGAGAGGCAATACTGGAATGCTACGGCAGAGACCCGACGACGTCTATACGAGTTATAGCAAAGCAGCTTGGTTTAACTCAATGGAAAGTTTGGTTCGTTTTGCATTCGGCGAGACTTTACCCTTTCCATTACACACCGGTTCAAATATAAGAAGAAGGAGATCCCGCAAGAAGAATTGATTTTTGTCGATACATGCTTCATCGGGATCAAGAAGAAAACGACTATTTAACTAAAATATTGTGGACCGACGACATAGAGGGGACAACAAATTATCACAACTTACATTATTGGGCCCCACGAGAGGCAAATCCCCACATGGCAAAGCCAAGAGCCCATCAAAGAAGATTTTCGGCAAACGTGTGGATGGGAATCATTCATACGTATCTAATTGGACCAGTTTTTTTGCCTGACAACCTGAATGGCGAATCATATGAAAACTTTTTGAGATCCGAACTCTGGGAGTATCTCGAAGACCTGCCTCTGAATATCAGGATGCAGATGATCTACCAACACGATGGCTGTCCCGTCTGGGTGTTAGACAGTGGCTGGACGAGAAATATCGTTGTCGCTGGATTGGCCCAGGTTGACCGACACCGTGGCCAGCGAGGAGCCCAGATTTAACACCACTATTATTTATGGGGGCACATGAAGTCACTGGTGTACGCTGAGCCCATAGACACTCCTGCACAGTTGAAAGAAAGAATTATTGCTGCTGCTGACACTATCAGAGGACAACTAACTGGCCGCATCACGCGTACCAACATGAGAAAAAGACTACGGGCTTGCATAAGAAACGGCGGGCGTCAGTTCGAACAACAATTGCAATGCATTTTACCTTCAGTTCATTATTGTATTTTACTTACCAATTGTAGTAACTTTTAGTCAGTTTTTATTATTCTGTAGTACAATTACAACTGTGTAAATAATCTAATCGTGTAACTTAACCGTAGTTTAAAATAATAACTATCCCATAGCTTACAGTTACATTATTTTCACAAAAACACTTTCTTATCAATCAGAGAGTTGTGAAAATAGGAGACAAGCCATTGGTAAATTTACTCCCTATTGTTGTATTACAATACATTATGTTTAGTTTCACACAGTTTTTGTGCACTTATCATACCAATTTAGATTCCTTATGAAACAAGGATATTATTTAAATTGTTTGTACGTTTTTTGTATACTGATTTTTTTTGTAAAACACCTTACTTACTGTAAAACGTTATTCGTTTTTCTTAGTTAAACATTTCTGAATGAAAATAAATATGTTGTTTGGTATTGTTTTCGAATCTTTTTTAATTTATAATAGTTAATTATTGAAATAATAACCCAAAACCACAAAAAACAAATGTTTAATCGCCAACCTTTTTCTCTCTCGACTTTTTTACTCTGAAATATGGATTGTTTTTAAAAAAATCTTAAATCTTCAATAACTGTTCAACCTTTGAATATAGGGTATGGTATTATATACTAATTTCGATAGCAAAGGGGCTGTACTAACACCTAAAATGTTTTACACCTATTTTCCTGTCACCCTGTATAGACACATTCGAAATCATCGTGGAGTTACTTAACGGGGCTCTGTTTACAACTCGTTTAACAATATTATTTTAGCATTTCACTTGTATGGCTTATCAAATCAAACGTTCTTCCGTACTTTAGAAAACGCATATTATCGACGTGTATTGCGCAACATATCAAGCAAACTCAATCTGCACGTGCCGTGTTTCCAGGATTTCGAGATCAAATGAGAGCAAGGGAGGGAGAGAGGGAAATCTATCATCAAGATCTCTCTTCCTTTCGTATATCAAATCAAAGTGTACAGAATGAGTAAAGTAAAATCACTCGCAGAAAAGCCTTTTCACTTTCATAAATATTCCTGTCTGTAGCATATTTTCTCACCTGTTCCATCACTATCATCTCTCTTATTTTTGAAATTCAGCAAATTTGCATATGTAATTTTCAGAATGAATAAGAGACACTGGTATTTAGCTCTAAATCTCAAGTAAATGTATTTGAGACAAGAATCTAATCGAATTATCATCAACACATTACACTGGACAACAAATTTTAGTTTTTTAATTGTATCTTGTGGGAAAAGTGCACTTCTTTGTTAATTTTGGGGCGCTGAATCCAAAAATGACAATGAGTCAGTCAATAGTTGCGGTTTAGAAAAACAACTTTTTATTTTTAAGGATATATTAAAAAAAGTAACAGGATTCATATACTTATAAGAATCACTATATGCGCTGTCTTTTTGCTGTTCTTTTATGGATCGTTTCTGGAGCATCTCCACCAAGAGTCCAACAGTAGTCTGCAAGCATGGAAGGATTCCACTTTCCCTGGTACCTTTTTTCCATTGTTGAAATATCCTGATGAAAACGTTCGCCGTGCTCATCACTTACGGCTCCGCAATTGTCAGGAAAAAAGTCCAGGTGTGAGTGTAGGAAATGTATCTTAAGAGACATATTACAGCCCATCTTTTGATACGATGACAGCATATTTTTGACAAGGGTTTTATAGTTGTCAGCTTTTCTATTTCCCAAGAAATTAGTGACCACCAGACGGAAATCATTCCAAGCAGTTTTTTCAATACCTGTTAAAGTGTTTTCAAACTGTGTATCTTTCAAAATATTTCGAATCTGTGGCCCAACAAAAATACCTTCTTTAACCTTTGCCTCACTTAGTCTTGGAAATTTCTGACGCAGGTATTGAAAAGCTGACCCATCTCTATCTAATGCCTTGACAAAGTTTTTCATTAAGCCCAACTTGATATGCAGTGGTGGTAATAAAATTTTTTTCGAATCTACTAATGGCATATGCTGTACATTTTTTTGACCTGACTCTAGGAATTGACGAACAGGCCAGTTTTGTCTGGTGTAATGAAGTGCCTTTGCCCGACTGTCCCATTCACACAAAAAACAGCAAAACTCTGTGTAGCCTAGCTGCAGCCCAAGTAAAAGTGCAACAACTTTCAAATCGCCACAAATATGCCATTGGTGCTCATCGTATTTTGTGCATGTCAATAGGTACTTCATATTGTCATATGATTCTTTCATGTGAACTGCATACCCTACAGGAAGAGATGGTAAAATATTTCCAATATGCAATAACACTGCCTTTAAACTCAATGTTGAACTGTCTATAAACAATCTCCATTCTTCTGGGTTATAGTTTATATTTAAAGCCGCCAGTAAGCCGTTAGTGTTACTGCAGAAAACCAAGTTATTCTCCATATTGAAAAATGGTTCTAAGTCTTTGTGGCGTTTACGAAAAACGCATACCGAAGCATCGTCTTCTAACAAGTTCCACTGCTGCAGTCTTGATCCAAGTAACTCTGCCTTACATTTTGGAAGTTCTAAATCTCTTACAAGATCATTTAATTGTGACTGTGTTATTTTGTGCGGTTGGTGGCATGACGTGCTCGGTATAAAATCGGGATCTCTTGACGTTGATGGCATATCTTCTTCCTGACGAATCACTCGATCGCCATGATCTGATTCGTTTTCTGATTCGCAAGTGTAGGATTCTGGGGGTTTTGGAATAGGATTTTCGTCGCTGTGAGGCACAGGCCTCATCGCAGATGGTATGTTTGGGTAGTTAATAACCGATTTTTTTTCTTGGACATACCTGTGGCTTGTCCAACACAAGGTACCATGCAAAATTAACAATTATTAATATGATTTGTAGGCTCTCTCCAAACCATTGGGACAGCAAAGCGCATAGACCGTTTTTTGCCATTTAACCAGCTCCTCAGACGCACATGTATTACAGCAGATGTGGGGTGCCCACTGTTTGTCTTGATCACCTAGTTTACAACCGAAATAAAGCTGATATGCCTTTGTTATTAGTGGAGTAATAGACCGTCTCTGAGACGCAAAAGTCACATCACCACACACGTAACAAAACTGATCTGGATTGTTTACACACTTTCGAGACATCTTGCATGAACGCTGTCAGCCAACTGAGGAAAAAGTGGCTAATATAAAACAATATAATGTACACCTATGTATAACGTAACACAATCATGCCGATTACATCCTTGCCGAATATAAAAATGTAGCACGTGCATTCTTGTGAATTACAGTATATTAACACTGTCACAACAGGAACACATATAATTACCGTATCTCTAAAACTTGAACTAATATTGAAAAAATAAGTTTCATTCCGGTTTTAGAACATTAAAAATAGTAATATTTTGTTGATTTTATTTAGGATATTTTTTGGCTGTTGATCAGTGATTATTAGCATACAAATCCTCACTATGCACCTATGCATTGCCGTTTCCTTCTAGCTATAGTATACAACTTACAGCTTAGACCTCCAGTAATGCCATCTCTGAAGCAGATTTTACATCACATCAGAGCCAAACATTGATAACTAAAGCCTCATGACGTTTAGGCAACACAAACAACTACAAAGCGAGTTCACAACCAGTGTCCATCAGCTATTGCTAAGTTAACATCTAGAAAAACCTACATAATGCCAAAAAAAAAAACGATACAATGTCACGTTTCAAGATACATAACACCCGTACGGGTGTAAATGCGGTAGAGTTCAGGGTTGTTGTTCACATATGTAAAGTTTGTAAATATTCGAGGTACACATAAAATATTTATTAGAACTTTATTATAGTTCACCAATCACTGGCGCTCCCACGGGGTGGGCGGGGGGTGGGGGTGAAGGGGGTAATTACCTCCCCCCGCCAGACGACTCGAGCAGTCTTTGAAAAGGTGGTATAAAGTAAACGTCTCATAAAAAAATCTGTAACTTTAAGAAAGGACAGCGGCAACACTGCCAACCCGCTCATTGCGCATGCAGCTAGCTACTACTCGCCCACCAACAGCAACGGTGTGCGCTTGTTTCTGTTCGAACAGGTATAGTCTAATCTTTTATGGTCTAGTCTAGTATCTAAATTCTGTACCAGTCCGCAACAAAATTTGGCTGAGAAGTGAACAAGCGGAGCTTTGTTGATCTGGTTGGTATATATATCTGACCCTCTTCTTAATATCCTAAATACATCTCTCAGTGAAGGAGAATTCCCAGAAGCATTAAAAATTGCACTCGTATTACCAATCTATAACAAAGGCGATCCTGATGATATGGACAACTACCGTGCTATTAGCTTACTGATAAATTTTTCAAAAATCTTTGAAATTGCTTATAGCAACCGTTTTATTGTTTTTTTTTCCACTCAAATAAATACTTCACCCATAACGAACATGGCTTCATGAAAGGTAGAGGTGTGAACACGGCACTGTTCGATTTCATCACAGCAATCCATGAATATCGAGAGAATCAAGGAGCAGCATGTGGTTTATTTGTGGACCTGTCAAAAGCATTTGATTGCATTGATCACGAAATATTGCTAAACAAATTATATAAATATGGTATACGCGGGAATGCGTACTACTGGCTTAAATCTTATCTCCGTAATAGAAGACAGAAAGTAATTTTGAACAAAACCGGGAAACGAATAACATCTAGTAGTAGTAGTAGAGCTAAGAGAGTTCCACAGCGGAAGTGAGATAAAACAGCCGATGGACGGTTGCAGGTTCGCGTTATCAGCGCGACGACGTTCCCATGCGGATGTGTGTCCGATAAGGTGAGGTGTAGTGTATACAGGGAGAGTCAAGAAGGTTGTATACAGGGTGAGTCAAAAGGTTGGGAGCGTTAAAAAAAAAAGATGGCGGTGTATGGACGACGTTCCCATGCGGATGTGTGTCTGATAAGGTGAGGTGTAGTGTATACAGGGAGAGTCAAGAAGGTTGTATACAGGGTGAGTCAAAAGGTTGGGAGCGTTAAAAAAAAAAAAGATGGCGGTGTATGGACGACGGTTGCAGGTTCGCGCGTTATCGGCGCGACGGCGTTCGCATGCGGATGTGTGGCCGACGATATTTTTGCATTACATTTTATTGCTCTCCAGACATGTGTAAGGACTTTTGAGTACAAACATGAAACAATTATTACTATTTCATAATTTTTTAACCATCTTATTTTATGGTTTATCTAAATTTTAAACTCGGTTTTATCACTTAGTGTTTTACGTTTGTCTTATTTTCGTACTGTTTGTTGTTTTTACTTACTCTTTTATGTTCTACTCTAACTGACCTGTGCAAACACATTTTTATGTAATAGTACCAATAAATTATTATTATTATTAATAGTTCCCTAGAGCCTAGAACCAACTTAATTAGGTGTGGCAAGTAAAAATGAGACATGAAGTTTGCACAGCTATTGTATAACTTTCATCATAGTTTTTATTTTACTTATACGTGTAAGTGAAATTGTATAAACAGAACACATACTGACTTACCATCCGAATATCGGAGGACAGGATATAAGCATGGAGCTAACCCAAACAACGAGGATCATGCCGAATGCGAGCCTCTTGGATCTCCTGTTTCTGGAGTACCGTAGGGGCTGCGTGACGGCCAAATACCGATCGATGCTGATCGCGCACAGGCTTAGAATCGAAGCTGTACATAACAGGATGTCCAGAGAGACCCATATGTCGCAAAGAATCCAGCCGAGCTCCCATGTTCCTGCAACAAAAAGCAGCGATGTAAAAATGAAAATTTCTCTTGAGTATCTGTTTCCAAGAAGCACCTGTTCTACAAGTTCTACAGAAACAAAGAATATACAGGGTGTTTCAGTTTATTGTTGCATAACTTTAAGATTCGATAGAACTTTTAAAATTAATGCATAAAGTCTAGATAAACATGGGTCGAAAAATGCGTGGCTTCCGAAATACAGGGTGTTTAAATTTACTTTCTAAAATAGTTTTTTTTTTAATATTTCGAACAATATATGATGTATAACAGTGAAAATTGGTATACAAGGGTTTTTTGGTACGACAAAACGAACCATGGGCATAGTTTTACTGTAGCTGCTAGAGGGCGCTCTCTACTGTACCTGTAGTGTATTAAAATGACCGAAAAATTTTTCTTAGTGCAATTTTTTGCTTTTTGAATAAAAAACTGATTCTTCTCACTTTTCAACATAAAAAAGCTCTCTTGTGAGTTTTCGTTATAGTTAGCCGCTTTTGAGATATTTCGATTTTTAAGGTTCGATGCATTCTTAATTATTTATGGGAAAATAATATTTTTTTTTTACATTTTCGATTTGGCCATTACAAGTAATTAAGATGATCGTTTAGATTGTCTTTTTAAACACAGCAATAATTCCTAACTCCAAATAAACACAAAAAACAGAATATTAATTTGTTTAATTTTCCAATATTATTTTTAACAAATTAAATTAATTATTTACAACTAAAATGCTTTTGCATAGTTAGGACAAACATACAAAATCTAAAGTAGTTGCTCGAAATGTAAACCCAATTGTTCAATACACAATTCACATCTACGAATGATCGAACGTGGTATAGCATTATTCAAATAAGGCCTTATTTCATCACATGCATTCCTGATTCTGTCTATTAGCATATCTCTTGTGGTTACGGGAGTCTGGTACACTTTTTCTTTTAGAAATCCCCACACAAAGAAATCTAATGGATTTTGGTCAGGGGATCGTGGAGGCCAGGCGACTGGTCCTCCACGGCCGATCCATCTTTCTGAATAAGCCAGTTTCTAACTACTCGCGAATAATGAGCTGAACAACCATCAAGCTGGAACCAGGCCAATCTTCTTAAATCCAACATAACATCATCCCACATATTTGCATGTTCAGCCTTTAAAAATTCGGTCGCAGCATTTAACCTTGCAGGCAAAAGGTAGGGTCCAAATAGTCGATTACGGTAGATACCAATCCACACGTTCACACTAAATTCATGCTGACAATATCTTCTTCTTTCCCGAACTGCATGCGGATTATCATGCGACCAAATATTTTGATTATGAAAATTTACCACTCCACGTCTAGTGAAGCATGACTCATCGGTCCATAAAACGTTACTTAAAAACTCCCTATTATTATCAGTTCTATCAAGAATCCACTGACAAAATGTGATTCTTCGTTCTTCGTCCCCTGGCTGTAGTTCTTGCACAGGTTGCAAATGGTAAGGTATGGTCATTTCTAAGAACACGGTGAACATGGTTTAATGAAATTTCCAAGGCACCAGAAACTCTCCTAACACTTGTGGTCGGATCTCTATCAAACTCACGCAGAATCATACGGGTAAAACTGCGCTGACGAACATTTATGTTTTGATCCCTTTGGAGATTTCCAAAACCATTTTCAATTATTTGGCGATGCACTCTTACAAATACTGAGCGAGTTAGATGTCGTCTGTTTGGAAATCTTCGTGCGTATTCTCTGGCTGCTTCTGCTGCGTTTCCCTTTACAAAGCCATACACAAAATGAATATCCGCTAACTCTTGATTGGAGAATAAAAATGGTATTTTTATAAAACTTACAAAAAAAAACAGGTTAAAAAACGTTTCAGGTTTCAACAGACAACAAAACTAACTATCAACTAATTGACGTTTAACCTTATTATGCTTTCAATTTCAAAAATATTTGCAGGCACAGCCTACTTCTAAAAATTATCGAGATACTGACCTTTTAACATTATTTTATCATAAATAATTAAAAATGCATCGAACCTTAAAAATCGAAATATCTCAAAAACGGCTAACTACAACGAAAATTCACAAGAGAGCTTTTTTATGGTGAAAAGTGCAAAGAATCAGTTTTTTTATTCAAAAAGCAAAAAATTGCACTAAGAAAAAGAAAAAATTTAGCGGCTACAGTAAAACTATGCCCATGGTTCGTTTTGTCGTACCAACCCTTGTATACCAATTTTCACTGTTATACATCAAATATTGTTCGAAATATTTAAAAAAAACTATTTTATAAAGTAAATTTAAACACCCTGTATTTCGGAAGCCACGCATTTTTTGACCCATGTTTATATAGATGGAAAATGTATCAATAATCTGTTTCCGTGTCAACCTTGTTAGTTACTACGGTCACACCAAAATAACGAATCAATCAAGAGCAATTATAGACGTGATATTAACGAACGAACAAAATTTAATTGCAAAAGTTATGCGTACTCCTAAAGTCAGAGGCAATTCATGGATATGTTTTGAAGTTGAAAGTACAGGGTGACTTGTAATGTCACGTATTCGTGTTAAGGGCTGATAGATTAGGTCAAAAGGAACCGATTTTGTCCTATCCAGAAGTTAACCGTTTTTGAGTTATTTGAATTTTATTTTTTTTATTTTTTATCCCGATTTCAGACGGTTAAATTTGAAATACAAAAAAACTACATGTTTGATTTTGAGTTTTTTGTTATCGTCGCATAGCGGACATTCCAATAGTTCATAATAAGTAATGAAATGTTGAAAAGTTACAAAAGTTTTAAAATTCCACTTTTGAAATGTATTTTTTAACTAACTTATTCCATAAAAATACAATTTTCTGTAAAAAATCTCCTAGTAATAAAATGTGCAAATTATGTAAATATATATATAATAATATCTCTAACAAGCTTTCATTTGAGGTATAAAAGTTACAACTAACTCAAGTGCAAAGACATAAAATTAAAAAAAGATGAGTCAAGTTGTACGAACGATAATTACGTAGGATAAATAAAAGGCTTTTATTTGAATTACAGTTTTATTTAATTACATTTCCTTTAGTATTTTCCAGATTCTGCTCAAATTGTAATCCCCTGTTACGAATACAGGCCCGCATTCTCTTACGTAATTCACTTTTGGTAACTCTAGTTGTTAAGCGGCTTTTTATTTGGTCAGCTGCTCCTTGTAATTAATTCATCGCGCGTTGGTACGGGCGAAACATCGTACACCAGGCTTTTCATGTCCCCACACATAGTAATCCATCGGTGTGAGATCTGGGCTTCTTGCTGGCCAGGCAATGGACCCGCCTCTGCCAATCCATTGATTTGGAAATTAGAGTCTAAATACGCCCGTACTAATCTACTGTAGTGTGCGGGACAGCCGTCGTGCTGGAACCGCATATTTTGTCTCGTCGCCAATGGGACGTCTTCCATCAATGGAAACAAGTGATTTTTCAAGAACTCTTCATAGACTTCTTCATTTAAATTCGCGGGCAGAAAATGAGGTCCAATTAAATATCCATCAATGATGCCCATCCACACATTGACTGAAAACCGGCTCTGAGACCCCGTCGGTTTTATTTTTCGGGGGTTTAAAGCTTCTTTATCAGTCCAGTAATGAGCATTATGGTAGTTAGTGATCCCGTCCTTACCAAACTTCGATTCATCGGTCCACAGAATTTTCTTAAAATAGTCCGGATCTTCTGTATCTGCATGTAACATGTACCTGCAGAAATCTAATCGTCTTGCAGGATCGCCCTCTTCAATCACATGCACAGGCGTGTAGTGATAAGGGTATAATCTTGCAGTATGCACAGCAAACCATACTTTGTATTGTGATATACCCAACTGAGCAGCCACAATGCGCGTAGACGTAGTAGGGTCTTCCTGAAACACACGAAGGATTTCCTCTTCATCTTCAGGAGGATAGACTCAGGGTCGACCAGCATTACTATGTTGCCTTTGAACACGTCCGGTTTGGCGGATGCGCCGATACACAGAGTCAAACACAGTAACATGAGATGTTCGGCGATTCGGGAAACGTTGCCGATATTCACGGCGGGCAGCTGCAGAATCGCCGTTACAAAGTCCATAACAGAACATTATGTCTGCGTATTCTTCATTTGTAAAAGTTTGCCAGGGCTCGCTATGGCGAGGTCCTGGCGGATCTTCTGCGTCTGCCATAATGATAAAGAAACTACTCGAAATGAACTGGGAAACTCGAAAATAATAATCGTGCGTAAAACGTGTGCGCGTACGCCGTAACTAAACCTAATTCTCACTCGGCGTGCGGCGATGGAGTATCTACAATGATGAACATTAACAGCTCTCTCTCTCTCTCTCTCTCACTCCTCCACTAAGTCAGCTCTTCTCGCTCGCTTCCTCGTCGAGCCGATGCCATAAAACAATCATGGCATGCGAGTCCTTTGAAGACAGTAACGACTTGTTCAAACAGGTAATACAAATTCCTTAAAAATCCAGCCTCTGTGGGTGTCATTGTTGTTTCTCTGCATAGACTTCAGATAATTGAACGCTTAATACCTCAAATAAAAGCTTGTTAGATAGAGATATTATTTACATAATTTGCACATTTCATTACTAGGAGGTTTTTTACAGAAAATTGCATTTTTTATCGAATAAGTTGGTAAAAAAAAAGAAGATGATACATTTTAAAAGCGTAATTTTAAAACGTTTGTAGCTTTTCAACATTTTATTACTCATTATGAACTATTGGAATGTCTTCTATGTGACGATAACAAAAAACTCAAAATCAAGCGTGCAGTTTTTTTGTATTTTTTGTATTTTAATTTTAACCATCTAAAATCTATCACCCCTTAACAGGAATACGTGACATTCCAAGTCACCCTGTATATTTGATGCTCACCAAGATATGACTGAAATGTGTGTTGATATTGATATATGCTATGCAAGCCTATTGGATAATGTTGATGTGTGCATGAAAGAAGACAACAATCTATAAAAGGAAAAATCCAACACCCGAAGTTCAACAATTCTAAATTAAAAAGAGACTACGATTATAACAAGTTTATGATTACTGGGAGTGAAAATGACTGGCTAGAATACCCAAAATTAAGAAACCAATCTGTAGCAGTTCTACGAGATGAAAAAAAAATATTACAATACCAAAATTGATGACAGAAAAATAATAGTAAACAGTAGTGGAAAAAATTGAAAAAAAATTGGTTCTCCTATTAGAAGAAATACATTATCTAAAATGAAGTTCGACAATGGGGTAATACCGAGTGAAAAAATAATAGCAGATCGGATGAATACATATTTCATAGAAAGTGTCAAGGATATTGTAAGATAATTATGGACGGGGATCGCGACCAATGTCCCATTAGATCAGATTCTAATGTATCATTCAGTGAGTTTAGAACAATAAACATTAATCATCTCAAGAAGATTATACCAAAATTGAAATTTTGTCTAAAAGGATACTTAATAAACGTTTTGATATTATTGGAACAAGAATATTAATCCTGATAAATTACTGTTTAAAATATGGCGAATTTCCAACAAAACTAAATTCTGAGTAGTAATTAGTTAATTACGAACATTTAGGAAGAAACACTCAAACACAACAAAACTGAAACGGCAATACAAATGGTTTTAGAGGACTGAAGGAGGTGTATGGACAATAGGAAATATACAGTCACAGTGTTTTTGGACTTTACTTTTGAAACTATTGACAGCGATATATTACTTACAAAGTTGCATCTCCATGGATTTAACTGATCTATATTTACAATTTCAGATTATTGTTCAATTCAGATATTTGCAGCTTATACTAATATACGAGTACATATCAGATGGAAATATAGACACTGCTTCAAAGATGCTAAATTCTGTCTTGTCAAAAATCATAAATTGGTTAAATGTAAATAAAGTAAATTTGAATGTTTCTAAAACAAAATGTATGCTAATAGGGAAATAACTAAATGAAAATACTATCACAGGATAAATGGTGAAACAATTGAAAGTGTTGAATCAATTAAATTAGGTTATATACCGATAGTAAACTAAAGCTGGAGGATCACTATGAATATTTATTTCAAAAGTTGCAAAAAAAAACAAATTACTCTTCTAGGGCTTCTTATAGTTTTGATACATATTAAAAAAAATATAGTCTTTAATACAATTTATTTACTATGTTGTTCATCTGCCTTGTTCACTGCCAATAAAGTTGTATTCTCCAAATTACAGCAAAATAAAACTATGAGAATATTGGATAAAAATATGCACACCAAAATAAAATCTCTGTTACAAGAATGGCAGTCGTTGAATATCGAGAAATTTATATCATATTTGGTTCTTACTTTTATATTTAAAATAAGAAAAACATCTTTTGCTACATCACTACATAGAAGTGAGTAATCATAACCTCAAGTATTATTCAAGGATTACTTGAATTTTCTAAACTAAACAATGATATAAAGTGTACTTGTAATTTGAAGATTTTCAAAAGAAAATTGAAGGAATATTCCATGGACAGTAAAAAATCTTAGAGATGCAAATTTTGTTTTTCTAGATATCTGTGTGCTATGTAATTGTTGTAGTTTTTCAAAAGAATGTAATTGTAGCAATCATGATAAGTAAATCTTAAAGAAACAAAATTGTTTAAATATTTGGTCAAGCGTCTGAAAAATGCGCCATTTTTGCAGATATGTAGATGAACCTTAGTTGTACAAAAACTTTATCATCGATTTTTGCTGACCTGACAGAAATTATATTTATACAGGGTATCTCAAAACGTGGTGATTTCTTGGGTAACTTCGTGAAAAAAAATCATATAAACGTGGGTTCGAAAATAATTCGCTTTGATGACACTTCATCTAAAAGTCATTTTTTCGTAAAAAGGCTTATTAATGTTTTGTTTGTATTGTTTAAGATTTGCTTAGCATGCCTGTTACAATTACATTCTTTTTACAAACTACAACAATTACACAACATACAAATATCTAGAAAAACAAAACTTGCATCTTTAAGAATTTCCACTGTCAATGAAATGTTTCTTTCTTTAGTTATATTACTATTGCAATTTTGTAAATGAAAATCTATATTTCCTTTTGCATAATAACTGAGGTAATCATTAGTCGGCTCTATGTATGAAAATAAGAATCAAATATGATATGATTTTTGTTATATTCAACCATTGAACCATTGTACCATATATTTTATTTTGGAGTAGATAAATTCCTTCAATATTACTCTCATAGCTTGATTTTGTAGGACCTGTAATTTTGAGAATACAGCTTCATTTGCAGTGAACAAGAATCCTTCAACATCTCTGAGAACAAAAAATTCCAACAATTTTTCTTTTAGAAATCGTTGTCCTGTCTGTAGCTTCTTTCATGTAAACTTCAACAGTATCCAATACGCTTGCATAGTAGCTATCAACCTTAATAAACATTTCAGTCATATCTTGTTGTAAACGGGCTTCTCATTATTTTACATAGTTAATATTAGTAATTTCTTCCACTATGTCAGTATCAAATATACTTTCAACTTCAAAACATATCCATGAATGATCACTGATTTTAGGAGTATGTATAACTTTTGCAATTAAATTTTGTGATGAGAGACTTAGGGACTTTCTTTAATCAGCATCAATGGAAGACACTAAGACTGACCTCAGAAAAAACGTCGATTTTTTGTTGCGAAGGTGATTAAGTAAAAAAAATAATACAACATTTTTTCAACAACACCATCGCTTTGGGCTAATCTACACATCTGCCGCCGTAAGATAATGTAGCTTCAGACATTGTCGGCTTTTCACCTCACAGGCGCTATTAAAATTACAGCCACCCCTTCTACTACGGCCTCGATTTCCAACAGCCTCATCACCATCGCTCTACTTTGAAAACATTCAAACTATGAGCAAGGGAAATGTTAACCTAATATATCCTACAAAATTTCGCTTCTCCTTTGCCTATCCCTTTATGCTCAAACAATCCACGATGTCTGAGAAGTTTCTGATTTAGGCCCGTGGGTAAAACCGAGCAAAAAATTGCGAATTAATTTGAAATATTTGCAATTAATTATTATCATGAGTGATAAGGTATATTTTTGATATACTAAGTGACATATAAATCCGAACACCCAGTTTAAATGGTTTTATTTTAATAAAAGTTGGTGAATGTATTTATCTTACTGTGAATAACAAGTGAAAAAATTTTCAGCCTTATCAGTTGGACATTCCGGTTTTTATACTGCTTTTTTTTTAATTCACTAACGCTCTAAAAATGAATATTTCAGCCGCAGTAAAGAATCAACGTTGGCGGATTTTGGTTCTTGACATCCTTTACGATCGGTTACGATGCCTAGAGTACGGAGACCTGTACGATTTCGTCAACATAGTGAGTTTGATAGGGGCCGTATAGTGGGACTTCGGGAAGCTGGACTTTCTTTTCGGGCAATTGCAGTTAGAGTGCAAATAAGTGTAGACCCTGTGGTTAGGTGTTGTCAGGCATGGTTTCGAGAAGGCCGTACGCAAAGAGCAAGGGGCACTGGACGCCGCCGTAGAACAACAGACCATGAAGATCGCCGCCTAAGATTATTGGCCTTAAGGGACCGTTTCTCCACTACCAGGTCCATTGCAAATGAATGGTTTGCAGAACACGGAAGACCTATTGGCATGCGAAGTGTTTACCGACGAATGAGAAGTTTTGGCTTGTTTTCATACCGGCCACACTGGGTCCTCCTTTAACTCGAGAACACCGACGTAATCGCCTTGAGTGGTGCAGACAACGGTCACTCTGGGATCAGGAATGGAACAGTATTGTCTTTAGTGACGAGTCTCGATTTTGTTTAGGCATGCACGATGGTCGTGCCAGGGTTAGAAGGCGACGTGGTGAAAGGAGGAATCCACAGTTTTTTGTTGAAAGACATGTTCATCACACTGTTGGAGTTATGGTTTGGGGTGCTATAGCTTATGGTTCCAGGTCACCTTTAATCTTCATCAGAGGTAACATGAACGCGCAGCGTTATATCCACGAAGTTCTAGAACCCCATCTTTTACCCTATCTTGACACCCTGGCAGATCCAACTTTCCAACATGATAATGCCCGACCACATGTTGCAAGAGTCACAATAGACTTCTTTCAACATAATGATGTCACATTGTTACCATGGCCACCAAGATCTCCCGACTTATCCCCAATTGAGCACGTGTGGGATATGATGGGTAGGAGATTGCTCAATTTGCAACGTCCTCCTCAGACTCTAGAAGCACTTCGAGAGGAGTTGGTGGTTGCCTGGAATGAGATACCACAGGAGGACATTGACCACCTGATCAGAAGCATGCCTAGGCGCGTTGGAGAATGCGTAGCACATCAGGGTGCATCCACACATTATTAAAGGTCAAAGGGCTTTAAAGCAGTGCAATCATTTTGAAATTTTTATCATTTACTTATTATGCTTCATTAAGTACTTATACAAAATTTTATTAAAATAAAACCATTTAAACTGGGTGTTCGGATTTATATGTCACTTAGTATATTTATATCACATACACACATATAGCAGGGTCTCCAAATTCAATCGCCTTTGAAAATGCGAGAATCTGAATTAACCTTAAGTTTCATTCCCCACCCCTACTGGCGAGGAAGTATTGTTATGACGAAAAAATTAAAAAATGACATATTGCCCATTTTCTGAAAAAAAAAAATGTATGGGTTAAAAATCGGGGGCGGGGCTTGCAGGAGGTGGGTGAAGGTATATCCCATTTTTTGCGGTAGTATATATATGGTCCAAAAATGTTTCATTCACACCCTTAAATATTCGCCTATCATTAAGGAACATCATGTATGAAAAAAAAAAAAAAGATTTACATGCTTTTGCATGCTGACTTACCCATAAGCGTATAAGCCACAGCCGGTGGCATAACGCAAATCCCCACCAACCAATCAGCCACCGCCAACGACATCACAAAACAATTCGTGACCGTCCTCAACCTCCTCGTCGTAATGACCGCCAGTATGACCAGCGTATTACCAAATATGACGATGACGATGACCACGCTGAGCAAGATGGCGAGCGCCACATGCTGCACGTGATTGGCTGGCAGCGGCAGCGAGGAGGCGGAGTCGTTAACGGCGAGGGCGCCGTCTGGCGGGGACGATGCGAAGTACAGGATGGCGTAAGCCGTCGAGTCGACCGAAGAGGCGGGGCTCGATAGCGGGAAGGCGGGGCTTGAAAGTGGAGGGGCGGTGCTTGGAGACGAGGTGGGCGTGACGCTGCTGTTGGAGCCGGTCGACATGCCGCACGGTCATTTCTGCAACAAATAACAAGATTAAAATATTTTTTGTGACATGGACAAAACAAGGTGCCGGAAGCAGTGTGTGAGGCCTTGTTGCCGTCTTCGGTAAAAAGTAAAGTTAACATCACCTTTTAATCTTGACGCTAAAAGTTCTGACTGGGATTTTGACAGATTTAATTCTCGAACGTAGTCATTAAGTTAGCCCAGTGTGATCAAATGCGGCGCTGTTGAACATCCTGGCAGGTCAAACGAAGGTTCGTAAATGTTTACGCTTCCTGTACCATCACTTTCAGAATCGGTGGATTCGACTTTTTCATCCAAAGACCAAGAGTCTGGTCGAACTGGGACAGAAAGGTCATCACTATGCTTAACGGGCCGCAAAGCTGATGGTGAATTAGAATACAGTATGTTTCGATTTTGGTCCAATACCTTTAATATTGGTAAGGCAAAAATAGCAATCAGTAGTAGTATGGTCTCTCGGTTCCTTCCAAAAAATTGGTTCCGCAAAGGGCATTTTACGATTGTCGCCCCATAACCAACCTGTTAATATTGTTACACAAGTCTTACAAGATATATCAGAGGCCCATAGTTTATCTTGGTCGCCAACTTTAATTCCAAAATAAAGTTGGTATGCTTTCAACAAAAGGGGAGTATAAGTACGTTTTTGGGATTTAAAAGTTAGCTCTCCGCACACATAACAAAAACTGTTCGCACTATTTACATAATTTCTAGGCATTGTCCATAATAATCACAATAAACTAAAAACAACACACTGTTTTAACAAGAATTAACAGTACCCTTCAACACAGAAAACGTAACTGACTCGGCTGCTATTAGTCTACTAATAAACGCAATATGATCTCTAAACATAGCGCTCGCATATAATAAACAGGAATAGACAGGTCTTAACATTGTATATGTGCGTCATCGTATAAACGCCGACAAATGCAGCATTATGAGATGTTACGTATTGTAATTCATAAAAGTGGATGTTACCGCATATCTGTGGGTGATAGAAAAATTCTGTTTTTTGATTTGATTTAAGGGCCTAAAAATACATGAGATACACCCAAAAATTGTCATGTCACAAATCATGTGATTATCAGTGATAATTGACAATTTTATTATTTTATTTATATAGTTCTTGTGAATAGAAACACGTTTGCGTGTGAGGGTTACTCCATAGTTTTAAAATAACCGTCTAATAAGATTTGAAAAAATCTACGATATTCATATTTTTATATCATTCATATTTCTCAATACATCCGATTACAGAGAAACACTATACATGATATGAAAAAGAAATAACACACAAACAAAAAATACCGTTTTAATTTTTTTCGGACTTAAAATATATCGGAAAACTAATGAAACTTTTTTATTTTTCACTTTTTAGGCACTACATGATGGCGTTTTTAAATTTTGTACATGACGTTTCGTTTTTGAGAAACCATCATCAACTTTATTTTTTATATGATCCGAAAAAAGTACACCCTGTATCTGATTGCAACTTTTCCTACGAATGCAACAATGTTTCACATGTAACATTAATTTGTTTACCTAGTTATAAAGAAAAATGTGTTTTTTTATTTTTTTCTTATTTTATTTAAGTAGGCGTTGCAAACAAATGCCTGATTGGACACAAATACCTGTCAGCCAGTATTACCATTGTGTATTGTTAATATTGGTTTATTATCGTCAAATATGCCAGCCGGTCATTTTATCAATGAAGAAAAGTTCGACCTGCTGACGTGATACATATTGTTGATACAAATATACTAAGAATACTGCAGACATGTATCTTGATAAATTTCCCGAAAGGAAGCAGCTGAGCAAATCCGTTTTCGCAGAGTTGGCTCGAAATTTCAGGGTTACGTCACTGAACAGTTACTAAATATAACAATATTTTTCTTTTAGATATACTTTGAAGTTGAGTCATTAATTTTCAGATAATGATTGTAGAAGGAAGATAAACCAAAATATGTGTGTAAAAATAAAAAAAAATTAAAAAAAATTACCTTGTTTTATAAAGTATCCTCCCGACAAGTATTTCAGTGCGGACCTGTATTTGATCGTGAGGTCTTGGAGCACCGGCATGCCGTCCCATGTGAGGTCTTAAGTCACCTGATTCACCGAGCCCGTTGCACTACATTAACAAAGGCACGAGGGGTTGGTTGCACTCGATTGGGAAACCGATCCGCATAAACATGTGCCATTTTTTATTTCGTTTGAGACACGCAGCAGACACCACTATTCACTCACGCGTTACCGACTGACACTGACTGTATACAACTGAATAAAATAATTGTAAAAACATCGTTCCAAATTCTTTCGCTTTTTTGTTTCCGATGCGATGAACTGATAAGGCGGATTATATCCGTTGTTGCCAAACACGAGCACATAATATTATTATTGAGACAGGGCGGTACTCAAACTTCCAAAGGGCTATAACTTTGTTACTTTAATTTTACCAGAAAAATGGTAAAGGAAAAAACATTTCTTTTGATCAGATCTACTCACTGTTAAAATAAATGACTCAACTTCGAAGTCACCCTGTATATATATATTTATATATATACAGGGTGTCCGCAAAGTTGGGGTTTTCCTTTACACGACGTGTAGATCTTGAAAACATAAGCAATTTTTCTTAGTACCATATACACCAATGTCTTAAGGGAACCGAGATAAAGGGCTCTGCAACATCAAAAATATCTGAATACCGTCCTGTAGCCGCGACCCGGGACATCACCGATTGGTACAAGGTCTCAACCCGACGGCAGAACTGGGTCGGGGTCAGTGTGTCAGGTCAGTATGCAACCTTCAACCGACGGTTACGGTCACGCATGTAGAGGTAATCGCGTAGACGAGAATCCCTAAACAAGCACTAGAGACGTGGCTAGAGAAGTGCAAGTATCAAAAACTAAAGTGTGGCCAACGCTGCGTGAAGAGGGGCTGTATCCGTTTCACGTCCAACGTGTACAAGCCCTTCAACCTGACGATTTTCCAGCAAGAGTGCGGTTTTGTGAGTGGTTGTTGCATCAATATGACAATAATCCGGACTTTTTGAAGTGCATTTTGGTGACAGACGAATCTACGTTCACGCGTAATGGGGTGAATAACTTTCGCAACACTAATGTTTGGTCAGTAGAAAATCCGCACGCTGTCCGTCGGGCACATTTTCAACAAACATTTTCGGTGAATGTTTGGGCTGGCATGGTGAACGGTATGCTCATTGGACCATTTATTCTCCCAAATCGATTGGACGGGATGCAATACCTAGACTTTTACGCAACATTTTGCCTTCCTTGTTAGAAGATGTGCCATTAATTGTAAGACAATCAATGTGGTTTCTGCGTCTGCTCGGTAGCGCTTCAGCCGATTTCATTTTCTGTTGGAGCGGTATAATTTCGGGCAGAGACGAACTTAGCCCTTCTCGTCAACTGGAGAGTGAGTACTTTTTCCTTTATTTTTTTTTACTTGGTCGCCCTCGTTTCACTACACATTACCTTTGTTATTTCAAGGGTAGTTGTTTCTGAAAAGGAAAATCCCAACTTTGCGGACAAACTTGGCAAACTTTAGGCTTAGTAAATTCTTTTGACGGTAATCTCGAGCTTTCGGCACGCTATGGTGCCATCATCAGGAGCTAAAACACAAATATGAAGCTAGCAACCAATACAGAAAAGATTTAAATTTTATACCTACTCGTCGCTGAGGTTGCACCCAAATGGCGTTTTAAAACGAAAGAGTGGAAGAGAACACTTGTTGCAAATGTAAAACCAAAGGACCGGACACACTGGGTTTGTTGCTAATGACGGAAACCATAGCTAGGTGTTACCACTATATATCAATCATCCCGAACAAGTTAAATATATGTTAACTCATATAAGAACCAACCAGATAGTTAACGTCAATTAAGCATTTCGATATTCTTTATGAAGCATAATATTTGTTAAGGCATTTGGAAGATTAAACATAGTGTAGCTCCTACTAGTTAACCTAGGCACAGTAAAATTTAAGTTGGACCAAATTTCAAAGTGATCTAAAATAACCTTCTCAAGATAGTTGAATAGAATTACTGGGGTTAGAAATGCATAAATACACCAAAGCCGGAAAATTGAGATATACTCTGACCCCCAATTGTTTACCCCTACAAACTTTCTTCCCAAAAATGATCAGGAGCCTGTGAAACATGAAACAACAAAGTTTGAGCGATTTTGTTTTTTTTGTTTTGTTCTCCTCGTTCAGCCTCCACAGGAACTATTTTCAAAAACTTCAAGGTTTTTTCGTCGTGTGAAAATTTTATCAAAAAACCCGCGGTACTTTCCAGCTTATACAGGGTAACTTTGAAGTTGAGTCATTAACTTTCAGATAATGATTGTAGAAGGAAGATAAACCAAAATATGTGTGTAAAAATAAAAAAAAACTAAAAAAATTTTTATACCTTGTTTTATAAAGTATCCTCCCGACAAGTATTTCAGTGCGGACCTGTATTTGATCGTTTGGTCTTGGAGCATCGGCATACCGTCCATATGTGAGGTCTTAAGTCACCTGATTCACGAACCCGTTGTACTACATTAACAAAGGCACGAGGGGTTGGTTGCACTCGATTGGGAAACCGATCCGCATAAACATGTGCGATTTTTTATTTCGTTTGAGCCACGCAACAGACACCACTATTCAAACGCGTTACCGACTGACACTGACTGTATACAACTTACTAAAATAATTGTAAAAACATCGTTCCAAATTCTTTCGCTTTTTTGTTTCCGATGCGATGAACCAAACACGAGCACATAATATTATTATTGAGACAGGGCGGTACTCAAACTTCCAAAGGGCTATAACTTTGTTACTTTAATTTTACCAGAAAAATGGTAAAGGAAAAAACATTTCTTTTGATCAGATCTACTCACTGTTAAAATAAATGACTCAACTTCGAAGTCACCCTGTATATTGGTCAAAGATCAGCGGACAGACAGACGGAGTGACATGGTTTTCGTAAAAAAACATCTCAATATGGAAACTTTTCGCGAGTACAATACTTCATCGCCAGCAGGCGTGCGAAGTAACATGAAATAACATCTATTACACAAGCCGTAAAATGTTACTGTGCAGTATGTCCCTGTTGGACGTCATCAATAAAAACGTGTGTGAGTGCCGTGCGCCTGGGTACGAGTGACGCAGATACAGTCAGGTCGTAGGTCATATATTACACAAATGACCTTATATATATCGCAGGACTGGCGCCGGTGTCTAGTGGTGAAAAATATGATCATGCTACCATTTGTCTGACCACCAATAAGATGAACTAGAGATTCGCATATGGGGACTATACGAGCCCCTTCCCACTTCAGTTGGCCCACTTCAAGATTTGTATCAAAATATGCATTTATAAACTAAACATGACGAAACTATTTACTTCTAAAACAATTTATTTTCTCAAAACCATTTTAGATACACTCTAGCCGTAAAAAATACATATTTGAAATCTCGTAGACCTATAACTAATAGAACACCCGAACAAATAAACAATGTGCGAATAAATGCGCGAAGTTAACAAAGCAACAATTGAAAGATTAGCATTGGGTAACATCACCTTTATTTTTTATTACGGCTGAGATTCTTTGGGGCATAGTGTTAACCAAGCAAAAATTTGGTGTAAAACAGTCTCATATTTCTTGAAGCTTTTGTCTCAGTTCGGTGATTGTACGAACAGGATGTTGTCGTAGAACCTTTTTCATCTCGTGCCACAAAGTTTCAATAGGTGACAGATCGGGACTGCTAGAAACCCATTTCAAAAGTGGTACATTATTTTCTTCCATCCATTTTATAGCCTTTTTTGAGGTATGGCACGCTGCACCATCTTGCTGAAACACAAAATCTTGGCCGGATGTCAAACATTCTTCCATCACTGGTAAAAGCTATTCTTCTAAAATTGCCAAATATTTGTTTGTATCCACATTTCCATCAATAAAATGAAATTTTCCTACTCCTTTTGATGACATACTACCCCAAACCATAATCGATGCTGGAAATTTCACTTTTCTCTTCAGAGAGTCAACATGGAATGCTTCATTTTATTGCGAATAACTCTACTGCGACTGTCACCAACACAAATTTCGAATCGGGCTTCATCACTCCATTGTATTGCAGACCATTGTTGAGGTGTCCATTGTCTATGTTCTTTAGCCCATCTAAGCCGATTTTTCTTTTGCAGTGGAGTTAATAGTCTCTTTTCTTTGGCCTATAAACAAATTGTGCAACTTTAAGGTTTTTGCTTCACTTTTTTTTATAAGAAAACTTACCTTGCAAGTGCTAAATCCCAGTTTGTGGGCCTCTATATGAGTTGTGGACCTCGAAATTCTCCTTCCAACAGCGTCACTCCACAGAGCACTTAATTGTAAATAATTGGCACGCCTGTTTTTCACGATTATTCTTCTTAATGCTCTTCGGTCGGCATTTGTGATATTACTTTTTTCACATATCGTGGCGTAATATTAACTGAACCAGTTACGTTATATCTTCTAACAATATTTCTCACACTGTACCGTGATAAGTCTAACAAAGTTTGATTTCCCAGAATTAAAAAATTTAATTATCAGTAACCGAATTTTCTCACTAATAACCTTTCCTTCACCCATTTTGAAAATCTTAACTACCCAAAACTATTTTAAACGTATTCTGACAGCTGTGATTAATAAAAACAATTGTCATGACTTTTATTTTTCACAGCCACCTATGCGTTATAGACTTATTTTGCATTGAATTGGAGGCACTCGGCATTGTGGAACTTTCTAAGTTGTCACAATTTTCAGTAATTCTTTTTTTTTCGATCTGAAGCGTTATATGCACATATTTGGTACATAACTAATATGGTTTATCCTTTGGGAACACTATGTAAAATCGATAAGGCTGTAAAATAATTCACAATTTTAAATTAAAATGTTTCAAAATATAGAAACAAATGTGACAACTTGCCCCTTGCTGGGGCGGGATGTCACATTGCTTGGGGTTGGTGGTCACGTGTGTTTTAGATCATTAATAAATTATGATATCATACTTTTGAACATATTTATTATTACAAAAAATGCTTATTAAACACCAAATCTTTATGAGAAAAAAGTAAAAGAGTTTTTTTACAATTAGTCACTATCGCAGTTATGACATTTGTAAAGTTCGCGTCGATCAGTGCACGCATCATGAGACCAACCATTACATGATGAGCATTTCACCCATTCTTCATTTGGCGCGCTGTTAGAAAATGGTTCAAGACAAATCAAGCGAAAGCATTCTTCTCCATCAGTTTCATTATTTGAACAGGACTTGCGTTTTTAAATTTTTTTAGATTTCTTAATTTTTTTTTCTGAATCAAAAACGTCTCTTTTCACTGTTTCCCCGTTCCTCTTTTTCTTGTTCCAGCATTTATTTTTCTCTTTCTCTAATTTGTCTTTTACTGGAGTGTCAGTGAGTATTGCACTCTCCCGTTTACGACGGGAAACTCGATTAATATTTCTGGCCGATGTCTTTGGATAAGGTCTCAAACTTTCTGGAAGTACTATATTTACCGTATGCAGCCTTACTAAACTACTACAGCAGGGATCATCAAAACTAGTTTGATTAGCTGTTTTGCCGTCTCGTATATTATCTATTGCTTCCTGCGTGTTAATATTTATCAGACTTACAGTTTCATCTTCCTTCAAGATGGTTGGATTTGGCCCACCTTCCTTTTCGTTTAAGGTTTCTGGGTTAGATCCAGTTATTGCTTCGTTCAAGATACACGGATCTGGCCTATCAGTGACAGAGCTCGGAAGAAAGTCATCATCCGTGAAAATATCTCTGTAGTAAGGAAACACACCCTACACCCGAAATCCAGACTGTATATTTTTGGGAGTAAATGCGAGGGGGTATGCGATAGAGACCACTGAAGGTATGTCGTATATAGTCATGGTCTTATCGGGATTATTTAAAACCCAAGCATCGCAGGAGTATTTACATGTCTTAGGGCCGAAAACGGCGCGGTCAAGAGGTTGAAGTTTATGTGGACAGTGAGGGTAAAAAGAGAGCATGACAATACCATTTGCTTTGGCAAAATTCAGTTCTTCTATACTCAGATGTGATCCATGGTTATCTAGTAAAAGCAGGCACGGTCTTTCCACAGTACTTTTCACATGAAGGTGAAAAAATCTAAGAAACTCCAACAAATGTGACTCTTTCATCCAACCTGATGGGTTTGCAGAATCTTGTGAGGCAAGAGGAGCCGAATTTAAAAAATGTGGTTTGAAATGTTCCCGTGGAAAAATGAAAAAAGGAGGTATGGAATTTCCAATAGCTGATACTGCACTTGCTAAAGTAAGTAAGAGTTCTTCTTTCTGATAAAACTATCGAACCAACCTGTTTGAATCCTCTTCTGGCAACAACGCGGTCGGGCCCTTGGCCCAGTTTCGTCCATGTTCCAGATTTCGTGAGGCTCAAATTTATGTTTTTCCATAACTGAAGCTAAATTATCAAAAAATGCGTTGACGTTCGTTTTATTGAAACTACTGGATCTTGCTAAACTAGTTGCTTCCGGTTTGCGAATAGACAGTACAGGATGACGTTTTAGAAACGCACTAAACCAGTCAGGACCAGCTATTTTATGGAGCCCCAATTTTCCGGCATTTTCAAGGAATTAGCATTAGCAAATTCATATGCTAGTCCACGTACTTCCTTGGATGATAATCTAAAATAAATATCAGATGCTTTGAGTATATATTCCACTAGATGATTTTCAAGTTCAGGCGCAAATACTAAATGATTTTTGATGTAGCCAACTGAAATTGACGGCGCAAGAACTCGATCATAAAGTAATTCAGACTCTGGAATTTTCTTACAGTATCTTGCTAAAGTACGGTAATTTACATTGAAGTCAGCTGCCGCTTTTCTTATTGAGGATCCTAATCTCACTAATCTAGCAGCTCTTAAAAGTACGCCAGGCGGCGCTTTGCCCTTCTCAGTCTTCCTTTTGAAATTTCGAACCATGCTTATGTAACCTGAATATATTAAAAAAATACATTATATACATATACCTACGTAGAATGATCTGCAAAGCTAATCGTCTAGTGTGGGGGCTGGTTGTCCCATGTGACAAGAGGCCCCCGCTAATTTGAGACAACCTGCCCCACCAGATAATTAATTTTTAAGCTTAGATAGCGTCACTAAATTAACAAATTCAAAGTCAATACTTACGTTAAGTCGTATTCCGATTATTGAAGAGCAAAATAAATTCAACAATTCTTTTTATTATCAAATGTAGTCTTGAAAACACAAATTATGTGGTAAACGAAAAATTTACTCAGGTTAGGCGATTTGTTTATTTTTGTGTGTGTGACCTTAATCTACCAACGAGAACTTTCGTACTGAATACAAGTGTTCTGTGCGGACGCAGAAACGATGTGTAGCGCGCCAGGCCACTACATCCTGCGGAGCTGCTGAGATTTAAGAATTGTGACAACCAACCCATGTGACAACCAGCCCCGGTCTCCCCTCATTTTCTTACTTACCCAAATGTACAACTTTGCCCTCTTATTGGTTCCTAGATCCAAATAGTGAAAGTCGAACTTTAAACACCTGGTATACGTATGTAACATATTTTATGCACTTTATTAGCTGATAAATGCACCATGCATTTATTTCAGCTCTAATTTATAGTTTTTATTCGCATTTTTATGATGCTTACGTTTATATAGCAGTGTGATATTATCCCGTCGACAGGCAGTTAGTTATTTATTTGTAATAAAATACGTTTGTCTTCGTTGCCTGGATACCTATTTTGTTTCGATTTGTATTTTTTGCTGGGTGTTATTGTATAAATAAGTAATTTCTAACTACGTTAACCGTAGTACACAATTATTTATGAACGTAAATTGCTTCAACCGATAGGCATCCTTTGAACTTGATTGATGAGGGTTTTCTAATAGCATGGACAACTTTAAGTGTAAGAATATTGTATTAATTGCCTTACCGTCTGTTGATTTTACTCAGGTCATGCAATTGACGGAACCCGACGATAGATAGACGATTTAAGACTGCAAAAGCAAAACTTTCGATTTGCAAAGTGACTGACGGCTTGTTAATCTATACAATATTTTTATACATATGGCAGCAATATTATGATAGTGTTCACCGACTGTAGAACTTTCACAGAAACCTCGTGATTTACTATCCAATTCTTTGCGGTCTGCTGGCCTTTTTGGGATGACCAGCAACTCATAATCTATTTACTTGTGTCCTAATTATGCCCGACGATATTCTGACGTTACAATGATAATCAATGTGTGTCTATGATGTAGGAGTTTTATCAGCAATGAAATGGTAGTCGATAAAATAGCTCAGTTGGTGAGTAGATATTGTTCGTTTGTACAGTGCTAAAAATACAGGATATGATTCCTTAGCTGATTCTAAGAAGAAAAGTTTATATGAACATATGCCTTAAGCCTTTTAACTTTTAAGCTACGGCTACATATACTAAGTGACATATAAATCCGAACACCAGTTTAAATCGTTTTATTTTAATAAAACTTGGTGAATGTATTTATCTTACTGTAAATAACAAGTGAAAAAATTTTCAGCCTTATCTGTTGGACATTCCGGTTTTTATACTGCTTTTTCTTAATTCACTAACGCTCTAAAACTGAATTTTTCAGCCGCAGTGAAGAATCAACGTTGGCGGATTTTGGTTCTTGACATCCTTTACGATCGGTTACGATGCCTAGAGTACGGAGACCTGTACGATTTCGTCAACTTAGTGAGTTTGATAGGGGCCGTATAGTGGGATTTCGGGAAGCTGGACTTTCTTTTCGGGCAATTGCAGTTAGAGTGCAAAGAAGTGTAGACACTGTGGTTAGGTGTTGTCAGGCATGGCTTCGAGAAGGCCGTACGCAAAGAGCAAGGGGCACTGGACGCCGCCGTAGAACAACAGACCGTGAAGATCGCCGCCTAAGATTATTGGCCTTAAGGGACGGTTTCTCCACTACCAGGTCCATTGCAAATTAATGGTTTGCAGAACACGGAAGACCTATTGGCATGCGAAGTGTTTACCGACGAATGAGAAGTTTTGGCTTGTTTTCATACCGGCCACACTGGGTCCTCCTTTTAACTCGAGAACACCGACGTAATCGCCTTGAGTGGTGCAGACAACGGTCACTCTGGGATCAGGAATGGAACAGTATTGTCTTTAGTGACGAGTCTCGATTTTATTTAGCCATGTACGATGGTCGTGCCAGGGTTAGAAGGCGACGTGGTGAACGGAGGAATCCACAGTTTTTTGTTGGAAGACATGTTCATCACACTGTTGGAGTTATGGTTTGGGGTGCTATAGCTTATGGTTCCAGGTCACCTTTAACCTTCATCAGAGGTAACATGAACGCGCAGCGTTATATCCATGAGGTTCTAGAACCCCATCTTTTACCCTATCTTGACACCCTGGCAGATCCAACTTTCCAACAAGATAATGCTCGACCACATGTTGCAAGAGTCACAATTGACTTCTTTCAACTTAATGATGTCACATTGTTACCATGGCCACCAAGATCTCCCGACTTATCCCCAATTGAGCACGTGTGGGATATGATGGGTAGGAGATTGCTCAATTTGCAACGTCCTCCTCAGACTCTAGAAGCACTTCGAGAGGAGTTGGTGGTTGCCTGGAATGAGATACCACAGGAGGACATTGACCACCTGATCAGAAGCATGCCTAGGCGCGTTGGGGAATGCGTAGCATGTCAGGGTGCATCCACACATTGTTAAAGGTCAAAGGGCTTTAAAGCAGTGCAATCATTTTAAAATTTTTATCATTTACTTATTATGCTTCATTAAGTACTTATACAAAATTTTAATAAAATAAAACCATTTAAACTGGGTGTTCGGATTTATATGTCACTTAGTATATATATTACAATATTAAGATAGCACTAAGCACCAATAGGCATTTGTTGATGTTGAATATCTTTTAATATTTCTAACAGTGGCGTCTGTACTGGATATTTAAAAAAAATATGGTACACCATCGCTTTTTCCGAAAATAAAAATAATTTTTGAAATTCTCATTTATTTTGTAACAAATTGACCCCTAGACTTTGTGGCCGTCCGATGCCCCGTTTATAGTGAAAGAAGAAAGTTAAAGAAACATACATTTGATCACGTTATGACTCTGGCTAAAAACTGTCACAATGCCACAATGTAATCAGTGGTTCTGTGAAGAAATCAGGAAATAACATCAGAGCTTTTCGATAAAGAAACTTCCACATCAAAATTCATTGAGCCGTATTCATAAAAGAGAAGCATATCTTCGGAAGCCTAAGGTAAATGTATAAGGTCTTGCTTCGGAGAAAAAGGTAGAAGTATAAGCATATCCTTGTTTTCATATTCATAATGATTACCTTATACTCGCGAGGATATCCTCCAAGAACAAGTGAAAGGTTGACTAGTATTTGTATCTTGAGCGACATGTCCTGATTTGTTCCGGCTTGTAGTTGACGTGGGAGTTCGTTCACTCATCACTGACAGTTGTACTCCAGGGCTTACACAGATCTTTCCGTATTTTTACTGGATACAGTTTTTTATCGCTTACAATTACTCAATTCAATTGACCAATCAATGACTTCCACGATACCCAGTGATCATTTTTGAACAGATGCTGGGATATTAGACGAGGAAAAAATCTCACATTCTTCTAACTCTATTTTTTCCATAATTACGTTTGTTAGGTGCTGCTTGACATGTTTTTAATAAACAAATAACAAACATTGAAGAACAAGAATAAGAAAGTTCCTTTTCTCTCAAGTTGACAGTTTTTGAGCTGTAAGCCATTTTGTCCGAAAAACGTCATTTTCAGTGATTAATTACTCGGACAAAAATCATTATTTTTCAGGTTGCTATGTATCTGAACTAAAGCTAGAAGACCCGAAAGAGTATCTTAAGATTATATTTTATTTTGAAGCAATTTTGAGCATTGCTTATTATGCCAAAATTTGTGAACTTTTGGTTCTTGCAGACTGTAGGTACAGTCCGGTTTGGTTGCAGCTTGGTGGGTTGTGTGTGGCTATGTGCACGAGGATTTGTGGGAAGTGTCTAGCTGCTACGGTAGTCCTACTTTCAGCTCGCAGAGCGCGCTTTCTACCCTACGCAATACTTTAAACCCTCATCTTATCCAGTCTCGCCCACGCCGCACTCATCCTGCATTCCACTACGCTGGTGAAGTGGTAAGGGCTGATAAATAAAACAAGTGCTGCAGTGCCGTATACCCAAAGCACATTATTAATTCCGCTCGAGAATAGTATCTACGTGTAATTTACAAATGTAATCTAAAGAAAACGCAATACTTAATTAACCAAACCTTGTACTTATCGCAACATGTGTTATGAGAAGCGTTTAAATATTGAATATTGACAATTGAATATCTAGGTGCAAAAAACAGGTGCGTTACATTATAGGAAGTTTTGAAAAATAAAAAAAAAGAATATTTTGTTTTAAAAATATGTAAAAGAAAACCATTTTATAAAGGTTATTGAGAAGGTAATAAACACCTGCTCAATACGATGTAACATGGAAACAAGATAAAAATTTGAAGTGACTTGATTTTTGCCGCGAACATTATATAGAAATAATGGAGAAATTGGTTCCAAAAGTGATAATAGTCAGAGAGAACAAAACTCATACAACTTAAAAACGTGGTAACAAAAATAAATCTTCAATTACATAGATGATGAAGCGGAGTCATAAGCATCATGACCTGAACCAACTATGCTAAGTGACATATAAATCCGAAGACCCAGTTTAAATGGTTTTATTTTAATAAAAGATGGTGAATGTATTTATCTTACTGTAAATAACAAGTGAAAAAAAAATTTCAGCCTTATCAGTTGGACATTCCGGTTTTTATACTGCTTTTTTAATTCACTAATGCTCTAAAAATGAATATTTCAGCCGCAGTAAAGAATCAACGTTGGCGGATTTTGGTTCTTGACATCCTTTACGACCGGTTACGATGCCTAGAGTACGGAGACCTGTACGATTTCGTCAACTTAGTGAGTTTGATAGGGCCGTATAGTGGGACTTCGGAGAGCTCGACTTTCTTTTCGGGCAATTGCAGTTAGAGTGCAAAGAAGTGTAGACACTGTGGTTAAGTGTTGTCAGGCATGGCTTCGAGAAGGCCGTACGCAAAGAGCAAGTGGCACTAGATGCCGCCGTAGAACAACAGACCGTGAAGATCGCCGCCTAAGATTATTGGCCTTAAGGGACCGTTTCTTCACTACCAGGTCCATTGCAAATGAATGATTTGCAGAACACGGAAGACCTATTGGCATGCGAAGTGTTTACCAACGAATGAGAAGTTTTGGCTTGTTTTCATGCCGGCCACACTGGGTCCTCCCTTTAACTCGAGAACACCGACGTAATCGCCTTGAGTGGTGCAGACAACGGTCACTCTGGGATCAGGAATGGAACAGTATTGTCTTTAGTGACGAGTCTCGATTTTGTTTAGGCATGCACGATGGTCGTGCCAGGGTTAGAAGGCGACGTGGTGAAAGGAGGAATCCACAGTTTTTTGTTGAAAGACATGTTCATCACACTGTTGGAGTTATGGTTTGGGGTGCTATAGCTTATGGTTCCAGGTCACCTTTAATCTTCATCAGAGATAACATGAACGCGCAGCGTTATATCCACGAAGTTCTAGAACCCCATCTTTTACCCTATCTTGACACCCTGGCAGATCCAACTTTCCAACAAGATAATGCCCGACCACATGTTGCAAGTGTCACAATAGACTTCTTTCAACATAATGATGTCACATTGTTACCATGGCCACCAAGATCTCCCGACTTATCCCCAATTGAGCACGTGTGGGATATGATGGGTAGGAGATTGCTCAATTTGCAACGTCCTCCTCAGACTCTAGAAGCACTTCGAGAGGAGTTGGTGGTTGCCTGGAATGAGATACCACAGGAGGACATTGACCACCTGATCAGAAGCATGCCTAGGCGCGTTGGAGAATTGCGTAGCACATCAGGGTGCATCCACACATTATTAAAGGTCAAAGGGCTTTAAAGCAGTGTAATCATTTTGAAATTTTTATCATTTACTTATTATGCTTCATTAAGTACTTATACAAAATTTTATTAAAATAAAACCATTTAAACTGGGTGTTCGAATTTATATGTCACTTAGTATACTTCTTGTGGACCTTTAATATTTTCGGATTCTCTATACTACCATAGATAGTACCGCAGATTGGCGGCCTTTTTTTCATTAAGCGGCAAAGGATAGGGTTGTATTATACGTGAACTTGGAAAGCACAGTACCATATTTTCTTTTTCAATATAAAACCTTGTAAAACTGGGATGGATGTTGCAATACATATTTGAATCCGTTTTGATACCGGAAAAGTTGGTAGGTTGTCATGGTAAACTTACCGTTTCCTATTTCTTTGCTAACAAAAGCAGATTCAAAAAAACTTTAAGATGTGTTTAAAAATTCATGGCCATGTGCTGATTGACGTTTACAACTTTAAAAGACATAACACTTCAACAGAGATGTCATCTAACTTGCGTATATGGAGCTGTTTCTCTGCGTTTTGCTCTGCATTTATCGTGTTTTGCACTCTGTCGCATGTCGCACCTGGGAACCCGAATCTTATATTAAAGTTGTGTAAAAAATAAATACCATTACGCAATACAAATTATGACTGCTGCGTGTACGCAGGTGAAAACCATTGCGAAGCATGACGACACTCTCACAATGAACGTTAGATAAACTGACCAAAATCGCTCATCTATTATCATGGAGGTGGAAACCTTGCCTCGGAATGTAAGAGATGCGGTGTTGCCAAGCGAACCAATATTGTAATGTTACAGAATTTGTAATGATCCTGACCTTTCATTTCGACCTTAAACGGAGCGCCGATCTCGAATCGATCCTAAACAAAGTCCGACACAATTCACAAAAATGTGTACGCTCAAAATAAAACTAATGAACTAACGCATATTTTCAACATGCATCTTAATTCAAGGAAGTGGTGTAAAATATTGTCAACGCGACAGATTGCCGCGTCATCGCTGCTGGGCAACGCGGTGATGAGCTTCGTTTCTCAGCCAGCTTCTATTTCTTTCTAGCATATCTTAACACACTTACACATTGAAGACCAGCCGTCAGATAAATTTGGTTCTCCGGATATTCAAGAATTCTACCACCTGTCCCTTCCTTTCGCAAATCACACACCTTCTGGTATAATATTGCGATTGCATAATGGTCGTGGTAACACGATGTAAATTTACATACGCCCCGCTTAATCACACCTCATAGTTATCACGACATGTGTTAACTATGAACGATCGAAGTAGAAACATTACAACTGTTTCGCATGATGAATATACTCACAGGTATAGTGTAGCGTGTTACAGTTTATAACTATGTGAGTGTATATTCGATACGTAGTATCAAGTTATTATAGATATTTAGCTTCATTCATTAAACTGATTGAGAGCAAAGCAATATTTCAACATTATTTTCGATAGGTATTATTTGTGGATTATTCTATATACGATGTTTTCTGAACATGGGACAAAAATGCACATGATTTAGCCAAAATGGTATGCTATTTCATTGAGTTTATCATCTATTCAAGAGCCAAATTCATACTGTAATAACCGTCTTTATTATTTCATGGATTAACATAAAGATAAATAAATAAATAATATTAAACATAATCTGATTAATGAAAAACAATTTGGATTCCAGAAAAACAAGTTATTCAAGACGCAATTACAGTTGTTATAGTTAGTTTATATAGGAAAAACTTCGAGGTCACTGAAAGGCAGTATTGAGGTTCTTGACAAAGAAAAAAGACTCAAAACGTTTATTTTTAGAAATGTCCAACATTTTCATGACAGATCATTGCATGATGTTAAGCAGCTTAGTGTCATTTATTCCTACCTGTTGAATTGCGAAAAGTTAGAACGGCTACATATCCAAATCGATCCAACGTCGTCCCAAAATTAAAATACATTTCTAACTGCTATCCTGTTAATTGAAATTTCTCACTCACAATGTTTAATATAAATTCACATAACCCATATTTTCAAGTGTGTATCACTATCTTACATTCGTACACTCATATGAACTACACACTTTTCCAAAACAAATTAATTCAGTATTTTGGTAATTTGGGTGGAGGTTTAACGAGCGTCCCTCGTATACTTCATACCCAAATTGGACGATGAGGTTTACAGTTCCACGTTCCGTCGCGTCAATCACATGTCATCTGTCGACGCATTATCTTTCCGTTCCGTCCCCCTCTCCACGTGTAGCGGAAGTAGGAGGTTAGAAACTGCATTCCGATTGTTTCCCCAAAATGTCTTCTCACGATTAATAATGTTTAATATGTTCGGGTGTATTGATATTTTTAACACATAACGAAGGTATCTGTCGTTATCAATAAGCCCAATGTCTCCGTCCGATTGTTTTTATATTTGTAACAAGTTCTCTCATTTCCACGTTCGTTTTGAAACACCATTTGGCTGCAACCTCAACGACGATTAAGTTGTTTGACAATTTAAGTCGGTCCTGTATTGATTGCTAGCATCACAATTGTGTTTTCAGATCATGATGAAGGCTCCATAGAGAATGCCGAAAGCTTGATTTTATCGTCAAAAGGGTCAACTAAAGCCTAAAAGTTTGCCGAATTCCCAATTATTTATACAGGGTGTCCGCAAAGTTGGGGTTTTCCTTTTCAGAAATAACTACCCTTGAAATAACAAAGGTAATGTGTAGTGAAACGAGGGCGACCAAGTAAAAAAAAATAAAGGAAAAAGTACTCACTCTCCAGTTGACGAGAAGTGCTAAATACGTCTCTGCCCGAAATCATACCGCTCCAACAGAAAGTGGTCCAATGAGCATACCGGTCACCATGCCAGCCCAAACATTCACCGAAAATGTTTGTTGAAAATGTGCCCGACAGCGTGCGGATTTTCTACTGACCAAACATGAGTGTTGCGAAAGTTATTCACCCCATTACGCGTGAACGTAGATTCGTCTGTCACCAATATGCACTTCAAAAAGACCAGATTATTGTCATGTTGATGCAACAACCACTCACAAAACCGCACTATTGCTGGGAAATCGTCAGGTTGAAGGGCTTGTACACGTTGGACGTGAAACGGATACAGCCCCTCTTCACGCAGCGTTTGCCACACTTTAGTTTTTGATACTTGCACTTCTCTAGCCACGTCTCTAGTGCTTGTTGAGGGATTCTCGTCTACGCGATTACCTCTACAAGCGTGACCGTAACCGTCGGTTGAAGGTTGCATACTGACCTGACACACTGACCCCGACCCAGTTCTGTCGTCGGGTTGAGCTAGTGTCCTAGTACCAGTGGAAGATGTCGCGGCTACAGGACGGTATTCGGATATTTTTGCTGTTGCAGAGCCCTTTATCTCGGTTCCCTTAAGACATTGGTGTATATGGTACTAAGAAAAATTGCTTATGTTTTCAAGATCTACACGTCGTGTAAAGGAAAACCCCAACTTTGCGGACACCCTGTATATATATTTGTATGTGTTTATTTGTGTAACAATGTAAGTTAATTCCCACGCACAAGAATTTATTCTTCTGTGGGTAAACTCAGTTTATTTACATATACCATGTTAGTTTTAGTTATATTTGTATGTTACGTGAATAAACTTATTACCTATTATTATTATTCAGTCAATAAAGGGCGAACTTCGACTTGCTACCGGCTGTTCCCTGTATCCCGTGCGCTATATGTAACACAGGAACTAAACTCAAGGCACGCATAACAGTTATTGCAAAAAGGGATATACCTAAATACATGAAAAAAATATATTCCTGCATCGTTACTGTTCTTGCAGCAGTTCGTTTCTTACCATAGCTTTGAAATAATTTATTTTAAATAATTTCAACTCCTTCCGGACCGAGTTGTATACTTCACATATTTGATATAAGGGGATTCGTTTAAAAAATGACGTTTTGAACTTGGGTGGTGAAAGGAGACCCTTATTTCTTAAATTAGTGTTATGAGCATCTGCCTGGAAAGTTATTTATTGTCAGAGATACTGGGGTGTTCTGACTAAAATTAATTTGTGATGAAAACCGGCTGAATCGAGGAGCCCACAATTTTCCATTTTTGTCTTGCAACTTGTGAGACAAGTGATATAAAATATTTTTTATACATTATATTTATTGTTTCAAAATCGGTTAAAATGAAATTTAGAAGTGTACCGTGAATTTTTCGATATTTGCGTTTGATCGAAAATCTCGAAAACCATCGATCGTACATAGAAAACTAATAGAAACAATTTTGTAGGGAATCAAATTCTTCATTATTTTGCTTCAATAAAAATTTGCCGTATACCCAGCAGGTTACAAGGAATTTAAGGATAAATGATATAATAATTATACAGGGTGTTTCAGTTTATTGTTGCATAACTTTGAGATTCGATAGAACTTTTAAAATTAATGCATAAAGTCTATATAAACATGGGTCGAAAAATACGTGGCTTCCGGAATACAGGGTGTTTAAATTTACTTTCTAAAATAGTTTTTTTTAAATATTTCGAACAATATTTGATGTATAATAGTGAAAATTTGTATACAAGGATTTTTTGGTACGGCAAAGCGAACCATGGGCATAGTTTTACTGTAGCCGCTAGAGGGCGCTCTCTACTGTACCTGTAGTGTATTAAAATGACAGAAAAATTTTTCTTAGTACAATTTTTTGCTTTTTGAATATAAAACCTGATTCTTCGCACTTTTCAACATAAAGAAGCTCTCCTGTGAGTTTTCGTTATAGTTAGCCGTTTTTGAGATATTTCGATTTTTAGGGTTCGATGCATTTTTAATTATTTATGGGAACATAATATTTTTTTTTACATTTTCGATTTGGGCATTACAAGTAATTAAGATGATCGTTTAGATTCTGTTTTTAGACACAGCAATAATTACTAACTCCAAATAAACACAAAAGAAACAGAATATTAATTTGTTTAATTTTACAATATTATTTTTAACAAATTAAATTAATTATTTACAACTAAAATGCTATTGGATAGTTAGGACAAACATACAAAATCTAAATTAGTTGCTCGAAATGTAAACCCAATTGTTCAATACACAATTCACATCTACGAATGATCGAACGTGGTATAGCATTATTCAAATAAGGCCTTATTTCATCACATGCATTCCTGATTCTGAATTTTCAGGCAAAAGGTAGGGTCCAAATAGTCGATTACGGTGGACACCAATCCACACATTCACACTAAATTCATGCTGAAAATTTCTTTCTCGAACTGCATGCGGATTTTCATGCGACCAAATATGTTGATTATGAACATTTACCACTCCACGTCTAGTGAAGCATGACTCATCGGTCCATAAAACGTTACTTAAAAACTCCCTATTATTATCAGTTCTATCAAGAATCCACTGACAAAATGTGATTCTTCGTTCTCCGTCCCGTGGCTGTAGTCCTTGCACAGGTTGCAAATGGTAAGGACGTCTATGGCCATTTCTAAGAACACGGTGAACATGGCTTGCTGAAATTCCCAAGGCACCAGAAACTCTCCTAACACTTGTGGTCGGATCTCTATCAAACTCACGCAGAATCATACGGCTAAATCTGCGCTTATGAACATTTATGTTTTGATCCTTTTGGAGATTTCCAAAACCATTTTCAATTATTTGCCGATGCACTCTTACAAATACTGAGCGAGTTGGATGTCGTCTGTTTGGAAATCTTCGTGCGTATTCTCTGGCTGCTTCTGCTGCGTTTCCATTTACAAAGCCATACACAAAATGAATATCCGCTAACTCTTGATTGGAGAATAAAATGGCATTTTTATAAAACTTACAAAAAAAAACAGGTAAAAGAAACTAAATTTCGTGCATTCACAATTGCAAAAAAACGTTTCAGGTTTCAACAGACAACAAAACTAACTGTCAACTAATTGACGTTTAACCTTATTCTGCTTTCAATTTCAAAAATATTTGCAGGCACAGCCTACTTCTAAAAATTATCGAGATACTGACTTTTTAACGTTATTTTATCATAAATAATTAAAAATGCATCGAACCTTAAAAATCGAAATATCTCAAAAACGGCTAACTATAACGAAAACTCACAGGAGAGCTTTTTTATGTTGAAAAGTGCGAAGAATCAGTTTTTTATTCAAAAAGCAAAAAATTGCACTAAGAACAAAATTTCGGTCATTTTAATACACTACAGGTACAGTAGAGAGCGCCCTCTAGCGGTTACAGTAAAACTATGCCCATGGTTCGTTTTGTCGTACCAAAAAACCCTTGTATACCAATTTTTACTGTTATGCATCAAATATTGTTCGAAATATTTAAAAAAAACTATTTTAGAAAGTAAATTTAAACACCCTGTATTTCGGAAGCCACGCATTTTTCGACCCACGTTTATATAGACTTTATGCATTAATTTTAAAAGTTCTATCGAATCTTAAAGTTATGCAACCATAAACTGAAACACCCTGTATATCATAAAGATGTTGGCAATTTCAATATTCAATTAAGAAATAACTATGCAATATCAAAGAAAAGTAAATGCATTTTTAAAAAGTAGAAAGATAGGGCTATTTAAGAAAAAATAATTTTGTTCAAATGACTACCGTCGGCCGCTTGCCACTCTTGAAACCGAAGCTGCAGATTTTGGAAAATTCGTTGAAAAGTTGTTCTCGGTATTTTGTTACTTTTCTGAACAAGATTCCTCTTCAGCTGCTCTGAATCAGTTGGATTATTCTCGTAGACCACCGATTTGGGGTAGCCCCATAGGAAATAATCGCATGGAGAATGATCGGGTCTACGTGGTGGCATTCAATATCCATCCTTTTCGAAATGTGTTTTCCGGGAAAGACATTTTTCAGCAGCGCTACAGATACCCTAGCTGTATGACATGCGGCCTCATCTTGTTGGAACCACATTCTAGAGGTATCGCCTCGGAGTTCTTGCAAAGCTGGCACCACGAAGTCTGTTATCATATTGCAATAATTGTTAGCTTTAACTGCTTGCCCTCTTTCGTCCTCAAAAAACTACGGTCCCCTCTAACCGCGCCCCGCGTTTCCGAGAAATTTAAGATTTAAATCGCCAACACTCTTATGGCCCACCATGTATAAGGAGAGCATTATAAAAATTCATAAAAAACGTTGCACTGCATAGTCCACGCGTAGTATACAACAAATAGTTCGCAAATCATTATGAATATGATCAAGTATACGACGTCAAAGTGAATGCATTTTTTTTACTCCCACACGCTAAAATTGCCCTTACGTAGCCTCAACCAACGTCGCACCGGAACATTGAGATCAATAATGGTGATTCGGAAAAGCTTAAAGTATATTTCCGATAGTCAATTTATCTGGATATGCTTTCGGGTCAGCTAACATTTCGGAAACAAGGTACTCAGCAATTTTTTCATGCTTCCTCTAAAGTGGGTAAAGATATGGCTTGACAGAGCGATTCGAATACCGTATTCAGTTCTAGCGCAGCGACCCAAAAAAGATAATATAAAACACATCGAATATATGCGACAGATAACTTTTTATGCAGATCTGTTCAGGGTGGTCCCCAACAAATAAGCAGAAAGGCACTGTTGGATTGACTCGAGAGAATAACGATACTTAGCAATGATATTTAGCTGAATATGCTTTAGTACAGTGGCCGCCAGCCTTTCCAGTGTGTTGAGCTACTTTGATAATTTCGGAATAAACAGTGAGCTACCTAGTCGTAAGCAATGTAAGCCAACTTGAATGAAATTATACAAAGTTGTATGCGACATACATGTGTTTATTTTACTAATACTAATACATGCTAACAAACTTAAATAAACTAATACATACTACCTAACTATACTAAGTGACATATAAATCCGAACAGCCAGTTTAAATGGCTTTATTTTAATAAAATTTTGTATAAGTACTTAATGAAGCATAATAAGTATATGATAAAAATTTCAAAATGATTGCACTGCTTTAAAGCCCTTTGACCTTTAATAATGTGTGGATGCACCCTGATGTGCTACGCATTCTCCAACGCGCCTAGGCATGCTTCTGATCAGGTGGTCAATGTCCTCCTGTGGTATGTCATTCCAGGCAACCACCAACTCCTCTCGAAGTGCTTCTAGAGTCTGAGGAGGACGTTGCAAATTGAGCAATCTCTCTCCCATCATATCCCACACGTGCTCAATTGGGGATAAGTCGGGAGATCTTGGTGGCCATGGTAACAATGTGACATCATTATGTTGTAAGAAGTCTATTGTGGCTCTTGCAACATGTGGTCGGGCATTATCTTGTTGGAAAGTAGGATCTGCCAGGGTGTCAAGATAGGGTAAAAGATGGGATTCTAGAACTTCGTGGATATAACGCTGCGCGTTCATGTTACCTCTGATGAAGATTAAAGGTGACCTGGAACCATAAGCTATAGGACCCCAAACCATAACTCCAACAGTGTGATGAACATGTCTTTCAACAAAAAACTGTATCCTCCTTTCACCACGTCGCCTTCTAACCCTGGCACGACCATCGTGCATGCCTAAACAAAATCGAGACTCGTCACTAAAGACAATACTGTTCCATTCCTGATCCCCGAGTGACCGTTGTCTGCACCACTCAAGGCGATTACGTCGGTGTTCTCGAGTTAAAGGGAGGACCCAGTGTGGCCGGTATGAAAACAAGCCAAAACTTCGCATGCCAATAGGTCTTCCGTGTTCTGCAAACCATTCATTTGCAATGGACCTGGTAGTGGAGAAACGGTCCCTTAAGGCCAATAATCTTAGGCGGCGATCTTCACGGTCTGTTGTTCTACGGCGGCGTCCAGTGCCCCTTGCTCTTTGCGTACGGCCTTCTCGAAGCCATGCCTGACAACACCTAACCACAGTGTCTACACTTCTTTGCACTCTAACTGCAATTGCCCGAAAAGAAAGTCCAGCTTCCCGAAGTCCCACTATACGGCCCCTATCAAAATCACTAAGTTGACGAAATCGTACAGGCCTCCGTACTCTAGGCATCGTAACCGATCGTAAAGGATGTCAAGAACCAAAATCCGCCAACGTTGATTCTTTACTGCGGCTGAAATATTCATTTTTAGAGCGTTAGTGTATTAAAAAAGCAGTATAAAAACCGGAATGTCCAACTGATAAGGCTGAAAATTTGTTCACTTGTTATTTACAGTAAGTTAAATACATTCACCAACTTTTATTAAAATAAAACCATTTAAAGTGGGTGTTCGGATTTATATGTCACTTAGTATACATCCATTCCTACCAGTCGTAGGTGTTTGAAAAATAAACAAAATTTAATGGCATGTCGCATACGATTTAATAAAGGTAACTACAATAAAAAAAGCAACGCACTATTTTTAACAAGAACGTGTTGAATAGGTTGAACTAAATAACGTTTTCACTTTCAAGGCAAAACGACATAAAATTGAATATTTATCTCTACTTACTGGCCTCTCTTAGACGCGAAAAGAATGCTTATTTGTCAAGGTTTGATCAATTAAATTCGAAGAAAGCCTGGGATCAAGTTAGGACGATGAACGTTTGTCCTCAGAAACATATTGAGATTCAATTAAATTTATTAGAACCAAACGAAGTTAATGACCACTTTTTATTAAATTTTCAAAATATCCATACCCATTCCCGTTTAACTGATGCTACAGCTGAATTTTATGAACAGAATTTATTCGATGCTACTTTAACATTATCTGTGTTCAGATCTGTGAGTGTTCAGGAGATCCTAGATATTTCTGTCTCTATAAAGTCGACTGCAATAGGCTGTGATGGTATTGGACATGTTTGGTCTTTGTAAACAAAGGTAAACTGAAGTACTTCAGTATCTAACCCATATTGTTAATATATGTTTGGAAACTGGGAGCTTTCCTAATGTCTGGAAAGAAACAATAGTTCTTCCTCTAGATAAAGTAAAAAATCCCATACCTCTTGATCATTTACGACCCGTCAGCATACTGTGTTTCTCTTCAAAGATATTAGAAAAAGCTGTTTATGTACCCAGGAGATCACACCTTCAAAAAACTGACGGTTTGTTACACTAATATACAATCTCTTTTTTCTAAGCTACTTGAACTCCAAGCATTTGTTCGAGACAATAATCCAACGTTCGTTTGCCTTAATGAAACGTGGCTCCATTCCAACGTGTCCGACTCTTCCATCAATTTGCCTGGATACTATTTATACAGAATGGATTCACCACGCACTCCTGGTTTTGGTGGAGTATGCATTTTTATGTTCGCACGGAAATCGCGTCGGCTTTCTCGGTATCTCCCTCTTTCAGTCCTTTCCATGACATTGACAATCTATTTTTGGAATTGAGGTGCCCAAATTTCAGCTTCACGATAGGCTGCATATATCGGCCACGGCCCTGTTTGGGAGACACACACCTGTGCAGTCTCATTTCAGATCTCTTAAATAAAAACACCAACCTTTTCATAGCTGGTGACTTCAATCTATGTGACATTAGCTGGCCTATGTCAACCATTCCTGAATGCAATTCTTCTTCTGCTGCTTACATCGACTTGCTACGCAACTCTAGCATATCTCAACTTGTTGATCGTCCAACGAGATTCAGGGAAGGACAGACGCCTAGGGCTCTGGATTTGATATTCGTTAACGACGCCGACTTTGTTTCTAATTTAGATTATTTGCAACCTTTGGGCAAGTCTGACCACTGTTCACTTTTACCTTCTCTCCAGTTCAATATAAATAGTCGTTCTACAACCGATAAGTTTAAAACCATCAAAATTGTAAACCACGATGCTCTTAACCAAGCCCTGTCTGAAGTCAACTGGCCTGCTTTGCTTAACAACCGTAGCACCCAAGATATGTGGGACACTTTCGCTCAACGAGTCCTAAGCGAAACGGCTGACAATACTGTTGAAAAGAAGGTATACTGTGACCCATCAAAGCCCTGGATCAATTCTAACATATCGATGATGCTTCGTCACAAGAGATCTTTGTGGCAACGGTTTAGGAGGAGTGGCCATTCACAAGATTACGTGTCTCATCGATCCTTTTCTAACCTCCTATCTAGAACGTTACATAATGCCAAACATGCTTATGAACGAAAACGCGTTACCTCCAAAAATAAGAAGAAGCTGTTTCGGTATCTAAGAACAAACCTGAATTCCAAAGTTTCATCACCTCAGATCCGCGACGCTGACGGTCATCTCCACATGGATGCCACCGAATCTGCCAACTTACTGGCAGAGTCCTTTAGTGATGACTTCGTCGATGAGCCTAATGGAGACCTTCTACCGACCACTATCTGCCATAGGTGTCCCAACAGCCTTTGCGAAGTTGAGTTCCTGCCTGAAGATGTATTAATGCACCTGCGAAATCTGAAGACCTCTTCCTCCCCTGGTAAAGATGGGATGACAGCTGCTGTACTTAAAAACTGCGCTTCAGCACTGGTCCTACCATTAAGCTTGATATTCACATCGTCTTTTAGATCTCATACCCTACCCTCATGCTGGCTTAGTGCTTCTGTTACCCCTGTATTCAAAAAGGGCGACAAATTCTCCGCTAAAAATTATCGACCAATAAGTCTCGTTCCTATCGCCGCCAAAATAGCTGAAAGAATTATATTAGATAAGCTCCTGTCATTTGCTTTCGAAAATGACCTTATCCCTAAGAATCAGCATGGATTTCTCCCTGGTCGATCAATAATGACCAACCTTCTCCACTCTCTCAACGATTGGACTCAGTATCTGGACACAAAGACTCCTGTTGATATAATCTGTTTAAGTTGGAATGTATGGGAATAAGAGGCGAGTTGTTACTGTGGATTAAGGCTTTTCTCACCGGGAGGACTTTCTCTGTGCGCGTCAGTGATAGCCAGTTTCACCCTCATCATGTAGCAAGTGGAGTTCCTCAAGGCTCTGTCTTGGGGCCAGTGCTGTTCCTTCTGTATACAAGTGACCTGCTCGCATTGATTTCCTCCACATGTTCAGCTTATACCGACGACACCAAGATTTACAATACTGTCGTAAATTCTGCTATGCTTCAACGAGAACTTGATATTGTTTGTCAATGGTCAGTCAGTTGGCTTTTACCCTTAAATCTAACTAAGTGTTGTGTCCTTCACCTCGGGAAGACAAATCCGCGATTTACATACAAGATCTCTGACCACAACATCGAAGCAGTTTCCAGCCACACTGATCTGGGCGTTGTAGTCAACGATCGTCTTTCCTGGTCAGAGCATATTCACCACGTTACATCAAAAGCCAAGAAACTTCTATACATGCTGGAGAGGTCTTTCAAAGGATCCGATGTCAACACTTGCGCCTACATTTACAAGGCATTCGTGAGGCCAATTCTTGAATTCGCTGACCCGGTATGGGACACTGTGCTTCTGCGCGATAGAAATCTCGTCGAATCAGTACAGCGTCGGGCTACTCGTATCCCTTTTGGAGCACGAAGACCAAGCTATGAAGATCGTCTTGAATTATTCAACCTGACCTCATTCTCTGAGCGAAGACTTCGTGGCGATCTTATAGTTACGTTCAGGATACTTCATGGTTTGATGGGCACCAACCTCACGTATCTATACCGTCTGTCGCGCAGCAATCTACGCGGACACAGCTTCAAACTGGATCAGGAGCCATTTAAAACAACAGTCCGACAGTGGTCTCTTCCCAACCGCATATTCAACACCTGGAATAGTTTACCTGAAAGTGTGGTTGGTGCTACTTCAGTTAATAGCTTCAAAGTGCAGTATGATAGCTGGAGGAGTGTACAAACTTTATAGCTATGAACTGTCTTTTTTTTATTTTTTTCTATTTGATGTATTTGTGTTACGTGTCCGTACACTATATTTACTGCATGAGCTTATAGTACTGTGTACTCTGCTCATCTCAATTAGCATAATAATAATAATAATCTCCAACTAATTGAATATTTAGAGATGAACAATTTACTTCCTGTCCACCAGTCTGGATTTCGTGCTGGACACAGTACAACTTCTTCACTTCTCCATTTGACAGACAATATCTTAAATAATATGGATAAACATATTAATACAGTTTTAGTTATGGTCGACTTCTCTAAGGCGTTCGACACTGTTAACCATAAAATTTTGTTGAGTAAGTTAAAGTATATTGGACTTTCTGACATTCCGCTTAAATTTTTTGAAAATTACTTAACTAATCGTAAACAAAACGTGAAGACAGTTAGAGGTGTCTCGTCTTCTGTTGCCGTTTCTTCAGGTGTCCCTCAGGTCTCTGTCTTAGGTCCTTTACTGTATTTGATATATACTTTTGATTTACATTCATGTAGGAGCATTGCGCTTTACAAACTTACGCGGATGATACGCAGCTTTCTTTTCATTTTGACTTGGTGTCATCTTCGACTCTAAAATTTGACAAGCATGTGAGTCATCTATCGAAGTCCACCTACATCAAATTAAGACTGATATATCCTAATAGATTCATTTTGAACTTTAAAACGCGTAAGATGCTAGTAGAAAGTTTGTTAATGTCCAGCCTCAACTACGCTTTAACTTTATACTATCCTTGCCTTGACTCGATGAATCGGTGTAGGATCCAAATCATGCAAAACAACTGCTGTAGGTTGTGTATGGTGTATAGTCACGTCTCCTCTAAGATCAAGGAGTTGAAATGGCTGAAAATGGATCAACAATTTCAATATAGTCTCAAGGTATTTGTGCATAAGGTATTGTGTACTAAAAAGCCCATCTACCTCCATAGTAAATTGGTAACTAGAGGAATCATTAATCTTAGAGATCTGAGGCATAATAATAATCTGACAATGCCTTTGCACTACACCGCATTGTTTCAAAAATGTTGCACTTTCAATGCTGTGGGGTTATACAAGTCAACCGACCATGCCTGGAGAAGCAAAAGTGTAATATCATTCAGGAAGCTGGTTAAAAATCAGCCGTTAGATGTATTATAATTAGTTGTTATTATATTTATGTTTTTTTTGTATGGTCATCCGTTCTGTATTGGTTCTTGACTGTTTCCTTTTTGGCAAACCAATATAGCACGGATTTATCAATGGTTTGTGTTTTTTCCCTTTATTATTAGTTCTCTTAGTTGAAAACCAGATCGATATATTTATTTTTAGGTAGCATGTACTACTTTGAATCGTATATACATATTTAAGCACACATTAGGGTTGGGTGTGAGAGTAGCCAACTGGCTAAACTTCACCCTATTGTTGTGTTGCTAATAAAAACATTTATTATTATACATTTTGTATTTGAGACTAATGATTTTAAGGCTAAATGATTTTGAAACGCAATCACTTTTATTTCTATCGCAGCGATGTCTTCGCTAAAATTTTGCGTAACAGAAGTTGCAAACTGTTGGATATCAATTTCCATGAAGGTTGAAACAACAAATCGCGCCACAGCAATTTCGTTGAAATCCTTGAAACGATTTTTGAATTAATTCTTCAAGGTAGAGGCTATTCCTACATATGGTTCTAATGGGCTTTGAGACATATTTTCTGAAAGAACAGGAAAATGCCTGGTATCGCCATCGATTAAGTTTTTTTTTAGGTTATGTTCTGATTAAGGTTCTGGTCAAACTCCGCAGGAAACCACTGTTGGAACCAACGAATTCAGACTAGGTAGAAAGATTCAGTCAAGGATATGTTTGCCTTCTTATTCTCTTCTTCTATTCTGTACTGAGGATCAATGTGCACTTGACATAAGTCAATTTTTTGACAGTTCTGTCTTAAATTCGTAGTTTTTATGTTATATTTTAAAAGCGCGAGTGTTTGCAGATTATTGTGCTGTTAGACAGTTCCAAGATGTGCTACTTCTTACATAAACAGCAACATAATTTGCCATACTCATGAGCTACTCATTTTTCCTGACAGTTTACTTTATAAATAAGCTAATTATCATAATTAACTCAAATTTTGCAGGTACACGCCACAATTTGACATCTGATGCTTGTGTGTTTCGAATGTTTTTCATGGCTAGGTAGATTTCTATTCTTGTCCCTCATATGGAATACGATTTACGAGTGATAGAATTCGAAGTTAGCCGTATGCGGTATTTGTAAGAGACAACATTCTCGATTATCCCTACGTGTTTAATTTAGATATTTTTCAGATCACCCTGTACAGCAAATCAGATGCGGCTACAAGAGTTTCCTTTCCAAAAAGTGAAAGGTTCGGTATCATCCATACTAGGAGTTTATAGGAAGCTTATGCGGGATGAATGGGATGGAATAAATCCGGATTTGGCCACAAAAATCTGTCAGATCGGGGTAATGTAGCGTAGTAAGTGCGATATCAATCAGTCCTTAGGCGATCCTCAATAAATATGCCAGCATATCAATATCCCATCTCCGCCTTTGGGATTTCTCACATCATTCAAGTGCGGCAAGGGTATTACGTATAAAACGTCAACAAAAAAAAAAAACAACAAAAAAAACATACTGCCTAGACCTAGATAATTCTTAGTGTGAAAATAGTACATCCCTCGTTTCCGCTGGGAGCGTCATCAAAAGCGTCCAGCTATGGAGGAATGACTCAATGACCATGCTGCAACCAGCAAGTCATGCGTCGTGCTTTGTTGGTTGCAGAATGGCGAGATAGCCAGTGTTGTCCTTTCTAAAGAGAGGTTATGTTCAAAGTTATATATTACGATTTTTTGGGTTTTAAAAAACTTTGAGAAGCATTACGAGAAATCAGCACCGCACCCACGTTGTGAGTAATTAAACCACATTTCAGAAAAAATGGAAATACGCGTCACATACAAAACATTTTCTCAATGCCTCACATCTATACTATAACTATCTAAAACTGTAATGACTCATCGATGTTCACGTGAACATCACTTAACTACCAGTAGTCGGCTGTTCATAGGCGGGGTATGAATGTTTAACATGGGTGAACTAGATTTGTCACATGCTTAATAAAGAGTGGTTTGAAACATATTGTAAGTCAAAAATTTGGGAATTACCTTTATTGATCGTCACTTCCACTTACATCTGACAGTAATAAACTGTCGCTATCGCTTTCCTCGTTGAAATTGACTATAACTGGCTCTGTGATGGTGTCGATGTGGTGGTCAAGCTGCCACATTTTTGTTTCTTTCTTCACAACATGACGGATAGCATTCTGCCAAGCTTCGGGCATTACTAGCTGTATGAAAGTCTCAAGTAAAACCTTAACGTCTGGTAATTTGAAGGTTGTGTTATGGCGCGCAATATAACCCTTCACTTGAGCCCAGATGAGCTCTATTGGGTTCACAGTGGTAGGGCGGTAACCGCAGCACAGTGACACCACATTGACGGGCCATCTCATCAGTCACGTAACTAATGTTCGCAGGTTTGTGCTGTTTAATTTTTTCATACAATTTCGCTTTCACACATGAATCGTCAAACGGGATTCCTTTTTCGCGCAACCATTGCTGCATGTCACTTTTTCGAGATCCCATAATCGGTACTCGTTCGGCTCGTCGACTATGGTAGGAAGCATTATCCATGACGATCACAGAGTTGGGCTCAACTCGCTGAAGCACCTCTTGAAACCAGCTCTCGAAGCAGCTGGCATTCATTTCGTCATGGTAATCACCTCCTTTCTTAGAGATGAAAATCAAGTCACACTCTTCTAAAAAGCCACTATCGCTACTAATTCGAGCTACGATCAATCTTTGACCTTTCCCCAACGGTCCACGAAGACCTGTTGACAAACCTTCAATGCTTGCTTGTCGGTTACTCACTACGTTTTTGTCTATCCAGGTTTTTTAACTGTGTGACCTGCATTTACCCATGTCTCGTCCAAATAATAGATTTTTCTGCTTTGTCGCCTATATTCAATCATTTCGCGTAGGTATTTTCGACGCCAGGCGACTATTTCAGGTCTCTCTATCAATACTGACTTCCGATTACGCGATTCGTAACGAAAATTAATTTCGTTCAGGGATTTCCTCATTACCTCGACGCTCATTTGGGGTATAATTTCATTTTCCTTGATCGCTGCATGTATAGCCTTGAGGGTTGGTATCTCATTCCTAAAGAAGAATGAATGTACGGTTCGCCTTAACGCCATTTTGCTATCGTCATCCAATTTAACGGCCTTTCATCCCTTAAAATTAAACTTTGGATCAGTAGTAGCTCCAGTTTTCTTCTTTTTATGCACCACCCTGCGAATGGTCCACTCTGGAACGCCTGTCATACTTTCACAACGCGCGAGTGCATCTCCCTGCGACATAGTTCTGTTCAGATAATTGAACACGTTGAGCACGATTTCTTTCGCGTCCCTCTTCAGTGCTTTACGAAGCCGTCTACTTGTTCCCTGGTTTTCAGTACTTCCACTCGTGCCATTTGTACTCTCCATGGTTAAGTATAACCAAAACAGTAACCACAGAAACCACAACAATTCTTATAAAAACACACAATATGCGATCGCTCAACGAAACACGTTACAATGCTTTGCCGACGCCTATGAGTCTGCCGGTCGAGGCGCGTCATTGATTTCATTGGTTCTACCGGCGGAGAACAATCAGCCATTATTTCCATCTCTGTCTGTGCTGTTGACCACCGCAAAGCCACAGAAACGACATATGTCGTACGCTATACGGCTGTACTGGATGGAAGCCGGGATCGAGCTCTGATCACATGTTGATCTCGCGTATGAGTCATTACAGTTTTAAATAATTGTAGTATAGTGATTTCACCTTCGGTTGATCAAGATGAGCTATTGGTCTATTTATACCTTTACTCGCTGCCAGAGTAAAATCTATCTCTCTGCCACAAATACGGTTCTGCTTCAGATGACATTCTACGTAATGAATTAAGCTTTCTCTCATTTTAAATGTTTGTATTGTGAAACGTTGCCAGGAACTCTGTTCTGCTTTGTTATTACTACGGCTGTTGTTGTTCAAAATTAAAATATGGGGTTGTTTTTTGGAGGTTGTAATCCATTGTCCACGTTCTCCGGATGAATTTAGAATTTTGACGGAATATGCTAAGATTAGGTTTAAGGGGCTTTTCATGAAGGAAAATTTTCTCAGATTGCAGCAGCGTCCGTACACGGTAGCTCCATTGCGCACGGGTATCACGTAACTTTAATAGTGACATTATACCGATTTTTTTTGACATTATGCAAGTTGACTTAGTACTAGCGATTCACACTAGAAAGGAACTCGTTTGAATTGTACGTGTTGCCTAAACGTCATGATCTGTGAGTTTGGCTATGATGTGATGAATCTAGCGCTTCAGAGATGGCATTATATTCTAGATCTAAGCTGTAATTTTTATAGTATAGACTACATTTGGAAGGAAAAGGCAGTGCATAAGTGCATAGTGAGGATGTGCGTGCTAATAATATGTGTTAATGGTAATTCCATTGGAATCTTATATTTTATACTCACACATTGCAATTATATTCACTGTTCTTCTCAAAGTTTTTGAAAACACAACCATAACTGTGAACATAACCTCTCTTAAGAAAGAACAACACAAATAACTCGTATGGCACAGCTAATAGATATACTTCATTAGCAGCATAGTCAGTAATAATGTTCTCAACTTATCAAATATCACTTTTTTATACACATGCAGACTAATACAATCATCCAGATGCGGTCTTGCTACTCAACCAAACTCGTTTTTCACATTTTAAACCTACGTACACCTTGAGGTTAATGAACCACACTATGAAATAAGAACTATCACTGCAACCAGAGATGCACAATAATGCATATTTGGTTAGAGAAAAGTATCTCGTATCGTTCAGATATTCGTTCATAGATGGATCGCCTTACAACGATCCTGGTGAGCAAACGTGGAACGACTGTTTGCACCCTAAAATCTATCTAGTATGCAAGTTGGCATTATGTAGGTTTTTTTGACATTTTGTAGGTTTTTTACATGATACATACATTATAAAACTGCTTGTCAGCAATGTTTTATAACTGATAAATATACTAAGTGACATATAAATCCGAACACCCAGTTTAAATGGTTTCATTTTAATAAAATTTTGTATAAGTACTTAATGAAGCATAATAAGTAAATGATAAAAATTTCAAAATGATTGCACTGCTTTAAAGCCCTTTGACGTTTAATAATGTGTGGATGCACTCTGATGTGCTACGCATTCTCCAACGCGCCTAGGCATGCTTCTGATCAGGTGGTCAATGTCCTCCTGTGGTATCTCATTCCAGGCAACCACCAACTCCTCTCGAAGTGCTTCTAGAGTCTGAGGAGGACGTTGCAAATTGAGCAATCTCCTACCCATCACATCCCACACGTGCTCAATTGGGGATAAGTCGGGAGATCTTGGTGGCCATGGTAACAATGTGACATCATTATGTTGAAAGAAGTCTATTGTGACTCTTGCAACACGTGGTCGGGCATTATCTTGTTGGAAAGTTGGATCTGCCAGGGTGTCAAGATAGGATAAAAGATGCTGCGTGTTCATGTTACCTCTGATGAAGATTAAAGGTGACCTGGAACCATAAGCTATAGCACCCCAGTGTGATGAACATGTCTTTCAACAAAAAACTGTGGATTCCTCCTTTCACCACGTCACCTTCTAACCCTGGCACGACCATCGTGCATGCCTTAACAAAATCGAGACTCGTCACTAAAGACAATACTGTTCCATTCCTGATCCCAGAGTGACCGTTGTCTGCACCACTCAAGTTGATTACGTCGGTGTTCTCGAGTTAAAGGGAGGACCCAGTGTGGCCGGTATGAAAACAAGCCAAAACTTCTCATTCGTCGGTAAACACTTCGCATGCCAATAGGTCTTCCGTGTTCTGCAAACCATTCATTTGCAATGGACCTGGTAGTGGAGAAACGGTCCCTTAAGGCCAATAATCTTAGGCGGCGATCTTCACGGTCTGTTGTTCTACGGCGGCGTCCAGTGCCCCTTGCTCTTTGCGTACGGTATTCTCGAAGCCATGCCTGAGAACACCTAACCACAGTGTCTACACTTCTTTGCACTCAAACTGCAATTGCCCGAAAAGAAAGTCCAGCTTCCCGAAGTCCCACTATACGGCCCCTATCAAACTCACTAAGTTGACGAAATCGTACAGGTCTCCGTACTCTAGGCATCGTAACCGATCGTAAAGGATGTCAAGAACCAAAAGCCGCCAACGTTGATTCTTTACTGCGGCTGAAATATTCATTTTAGAGCGTTAGTGAATTAAAAAAAAAGCAGTATAAAAACCGGAATGTCCAACTGATAAGGCTGAAAATTTTTTCACTTGTCATTTACAGTAACATAAATACATTCACCAACTTTTATTAAAATAAAACCATTTAAACTGGGTGTTCGGATTTATATGTCACTTAGTATAATATCTTGATACTGGATCAACTGTTGAACTATGCAGATAAATATAAGATCTTGAATAATAGCCGGTTTTCAATTTGCAGTTGCAGTTGTCCATCAATTTGATAAAACCTCAGAGGCTTTCGACTATCGTGAATCATGCGAAGCATGCAAAACATTTGACTGTGTCAGGAATGAAGCTTTGCTCAGAAAATAAAGCTGCTACGGAATACAGGAAGTTGAAAATTATATTGTAAGATCGTATTTTACTAAGAGGGTTCAAACGGTTCGTGTGAATAGTCATATCAGTGGTGAACTGTTAATCAAAAGAGGCGTACCTCAAGGATCCATGCTTAGACCGTTTTTATTTATACATACTATACATAAGTTAGGAACAACATACCGAGATGCGGTTTTCGCGAGCTTGTTTAAACATCATTCAGCTGCTTTTTTATCACAAAAAAATCATACCAATGTATTGAGAAAATCAACCATTTCTGTCGGAATGCCGAAAAAAGCCCTCCAGCGGCCACGTGCGGCACTCATAAAACTTATATAGATATTATAACATTTGTAACCCAAGAATAGGTTTTTTGAACTAGCCGAAGTTTGTTAAAATCAGCTCGCCAAAATATCTGAATTAATTCAAGTAAAATAGTTTTCTATAGTATCAAAGCATTTTTTGATTAGCTGAAAAGCCAATTTGGATTTTAGGCCAAACTTGTTGTGTTTATCAACTTACCTTTCTCCAATTTCTTATACAGGGTGTTTCTTATTGATATGGGAATATTTATGGGTGTGAATCTAAATGAAAAACTAATGTTAGTTTGCTTGATAAACTATGGTCCAAAAACGTTTCCTCACAAAAACTCGGGGTGTTGAAGATTTAGAAAAAAAATGGAAATTAATTTTATTTTTTATTTCTAAAGTATCGTTATCGAGGTTTATTTTCACCAGAGGTTCACAATGGTATCTCCAATTTTTCGGCCCGAATAACATGACTGTACTTTTAGCCGGATTCAAGTATAAGCATATGTTTCGCGACGCTTGAGTGAGACGGTCAAGGTCTTTATTCATCAGATCAACAGCGATCATCCTCGTACTCGTTTCAGGACGTTCTTGGACTTCGTGCAGCACAGCTTCCTCAATTTCAGGTGTTCTTACACTTAGAGGTCTACCTTCAGAGGTTCCTTTTCGGACAGAACCAGTTTCAACAAGACGACGATGAATGTTAGAAAAGGTTCGACTATCTGGCAAAGCACGATCGGGATATCTCTGGTGATAAATCCGTCTGGTTTGTTCACCATTACCGTCGGCAAGGCCATATACGTAGTGCATTTCCGCAATTTCAGCATTTGAATAATTTACCATTATTAACAAGATTGTAAAAACTAAATAATGGAAAAGATGTCACAGCGAACAGATTTGAATAACAGGGACTTATCAGATGTCAAAAGCCAGTGACATATTCCAGAGCAACTAAGTATTTATTGCTAAATTGCATTCTTCAATTATTACATTAATTTTCTCGGACAATAGAACGGTTTTTAATTTTTTTATTCAAAAATGGCGCATCGAAGAAAAACAGTTCAGGAGAGATCATTTGTTTTAAATTGAACGGGGACTTCAAAAATAATTTTTATTTGGCAAAAAACGATTGGCGTACCATTTTTTCCTTAAAAAATATCGAAGTCAATACCCGTACGCACGCCACTGTTAAAGCTGAAAATTATTTTTGCATTGAAAAATGTACAACTTTATCAACTTTCACAACGTACTAAGTATCAGTGAAATATCTGAAGCGGTTCTGAAAATATTAATTAATTTCCATTTTTTCCTAAAACTTCAACACCCCGAGTTTTTGTAAGGAAACATCTTTGGACCATAGTTTATAAAGCAAACTAACATTAATTTTTCATGTAGATTGACACCCAAAAATACTCGGGTATCATTAAGGAACAGCCTGTATAATTTTTACCCTGTTTGTTTTCAATATACGGTGTGAGTATTCATAAAGTACACATAGCAAAATCAAGGAAACTACACCTTATTTTATTGTCGGAAAAATTATCAAAAAAAAATTAAAAACAATAATTGATTTTTTATGAATATTTTAAAAAAATTACAGTCAGCTGCTAACCCTATTCAAATAAATCGTTACAACTTTTAAACTGAATGTCCTATCATATTGGAATAAATTTTGTAGTGATTGCAAATAATAGGCCGTACCAGTAAAGTGAAAATTTCCACGAAATTAAATTCTATAAATTTAAAATAAAGAGGAATATGCTGAAACTCACTATTTTTTCAATGATTTTTAAAACAATTGCTAAATTTCAATAAAAATTGTCCTATTTACCCCACCTTTTTTAAATGTTAAGTTATTCTACATCTTATTAGCTTCCTAATGGTGAAAAATTGCAAGTTTATTACTTAGATACAAGTTTATAAATCAGCGTTTCAAAAAGCAGTGAACTCAGTTCAACGCCAGAGTAGGAATAAAACAACAGTATTAACCTACATGAATCATTCATTATCTTTAACAGATAAAATCAAATAGACTTGTCTATAGGATAATCATTTTGGCTTAATGCATCAAATGTTCAAAATGGCCGATCCGTTGCTGCAAACACATTGTAGCGCGAAGTGTAATTTGATGAGTTGCCCTACGAATCATCTCGGGATCATTTTTGATTTCGTTTGCAACACGCAAAACTCATTCTTCAAGTTCCGCTTCGCTGTTTATGGAACTGCTGTACACCCTTTGTTTCATTGTCCCCCATAAAAAATAGTCGAGAGGTGTGAGATCTGGTGAACGCGCCGGCCACCGGTCCTTGTCGACCGATCCAGCGGCCTGGATAATTTTCATTAAGACCTGACAATCAGCGAGTAATGGGCAGGACATCCATCCATTTGAAGCATCATTCTTCGACGGGTTTGCAGCGGCACTTCTTCCAACAGCAAGGGCAGTTCAGTCCGCAAAAGCTCCAGAAATCTCTCTCCGTTTAATGTCCTCGGGAGTATTATTGGACCAATCAAAAAGTTGTCAATCAGTGCGGCCCACACATTTACAGAAAATTTCACAAATTTCACCTTCTCAGCCTAGGGTTCTCATCTTTTGGGCACCACTTATGTAAATTACGACAGTTCACGATGCCGTCTCTCGTGAATTGAGATTCATCTGTCCACAGAATTGTTTTCGGGAATTCAGGATTGTCTCTTGTTTTTATTAAAATCGATGTAGACATAATGCACCTTGGACGCCAATCCACATCTTCATGCAAGTGCTGCACCCTTTGATAATGGTATGGATGCAACCCTGCTTTCCTCAAGATGCGCCAAACCGATTTCTGGGATACGCCCTGACGTAACGCCAAACGTCTCGTACTAGTAGTCGGGTCAGCAAACAAATCATCCAAAATGGCTTCTTCGATAGCAACATGAATAATAACACCTCGTTCGCGGCGATCTCGATTCAAACCAAGTCCAGTGTTAGCCAGTCTTCTATGTACTTCTTGGAAGTTAAGGGCTAATGGAACAGGGCGTCGATTTGGAAATGCAGCTAGATAAGTTATGCAAGCAGCTCTAGCACTGCCTCGGTACATTCCATAATAATAATGGATATCGGCAATGTGTGCCGGAGGGAAATCACTTATACGTGGCATCGCGACCAAAAAGCGAAAGCGTGATATGTAGCAAACGAAACTGATAATGTCGGCAGGAGAAACACAAACAGCTGCCTAACTGCCAAACATTCAATTGTTTTTCAACTGGGCCCGCCTCCCCACTCGTACTTCAGCCCGCGCGACTCTACATTGAATCACCAAAAAAAGGTATCTACCTGATAAACAATGGTGCCTAGCAAGACGATGCGCATGGGCTTTTTTATAAACACTCAGAAACTGTTACATTTGAGTAATAAACGTGCAATTTTTACTTTTATAAAGCTGGTAACATGTAGAATAACTTACAAATAAAAAAAGGCAGGGTACAAGCGACGATATTTATAGAAAATTTGAAATTATTGTAAAAATGGTGAAAAAAAAAACAGATTTTCATCAAAATTTTCTTCATTCTAAATGGATGTCATTACTTTTCCTGGAATTCTTCACTTTTCAGGCACGTCCTTTTACCAGTAATCACTACAAAATGTATTCCAATATGATAGGACATTTAGTTTAAAAGTTGCAACGAGTTATTTCAATATGGTTAGAAGCTGCTACTAAAAATTTTACAATATTCATATATTCATAAAAAGACAAATTCATGTTTTTTTGATGATTTATAAGTCGATGAAATAGAGTGTAGTTTCTCTGATTTTGATATGTGCACTTTATGAAGACTCACACTGTATGTTACGTAAATTTCGTATTTTCCCGTTTATATGCACTTATACAATGTCTCATATATGTTATGTCTTTTTTTTGCATTTTCGAAACTGATATATGACAAAAATGTCTGTACATTAACTGATTTGAATACCTAAGTATACAACAACTAGAGGTGGCGTTTTTTTTTTCAGGACAGCGCCCTTAGTAAAAAACTTCTCACATGCAATCTGGTACAAATGGATCCATGATCCGGACATCGTTCTAGATTGTCCTCCCTATATAAAAGCTTACATTATTGATACCCCGGAAAAAGGAGCTCCTTCAGAGATTTCCGAATATCCACTAACGTCGAAGATCAATGGACATTGCAAGTGTGGAGAGATTAGAGGTCAACAGTAATTCACGTCTATATATCCCATCCGTTTACTCAGTGTCGATATAAGAAAGGTTTCCCGCCTCGTGGGAAAACGTGCTACTTAGATTACTGTGGCTGATAAGGAAGGAGATTTACGTCAGATGAGATTTATTGTGAAGGGTTATGGGTTGAATCTATTTTCGAACAGAAATGCCTTGTCAGGCAAGTAAGGTGAAAGAGTTACAGCCCTATCAACATCCTAACGAGAAGGTCTTTGAATGACGTAAATCTTATACAAATCAGTCGAAAACTGGTAATATACTAAGTGACATATAAATCCGAACACCCAGTTTAAATGGTTTTATTTTAATAAAAGTTGGTGAATGTATTTATCTTACTGTAAATAACAAGTGAAAAAATTTTCAGCCTTATCAGTTGGACATTCCGGTTTTTATACTGCTTTTATTTTAATTCACTAACGCTCTAAAAATGAATATTTCAGCCGCAGTAAAGAATCAACGTTAGCGGATTTTGGTTCTTGACATCCTTTACGATCGGTTACGATGCCTAGAGTACGGAGACCTGTACGATTTCGTCAACTTAGTGAGTTTGATAGGGGCCGTATAGTGGGACTTCGGGGAGCTGGACTTTCTTTTCGGGCAATTGCAGTTAGAGTGCAAAGAAGTGTAGACACTGTGGTTAGGTGTTGTCAGGCATGGCTTCGAGAAGGCCGTACGCAAAGAGCAAGAGGCACTGGACGCCGCCGTAGAACAACAGACCGTGAAGATCGCCGCCTAAGATTATTGGCCTTAAGGGACCGTTTCTCCACTACCAGGTCCATTGCAAATGAATGGTTTGCAGAACACGGAAGACCTATTGGCATGCGAAGTGTTTACCGACGAATGAGAAGTTTTGGCTTGTTTTCATACCGGCCACACTGGTTCCTCCCTTTAACTCGAGAACACCGACGTAATCGCCTTGAGTGGTGCAGACAACGGTCACTCTGGGATCAGGAATGGAACAGCATTGTCTTTAGTGACGAGTCTCGATTTTGTTTAGGCATGCACGATGGTCGTGCCAAGGTTAGAAGGCGACGTGGTGAAAGGAGGAATCCACAGTTTTTTGTTGAAAGACATGTTCATCACACTGTTGGCGTTATGGTTTGGGGTGCTATAGCTTATGGTTCCAAGTCACCTTTAATCTTCATCAGAGGTAACATGAACGCGCAGCGTTATATCGACGAAGTTCTAGAACCCCATCTTTTACCCTATCTTGACACCCTGGCAGATCCAACTTTCCAACAAGATAATGCCCGACCACATGTTGCAAGAGTCACAATAGACTTCTTTCAACATAATGATGTCACATTGTTACCATGGCCACCAAGATCTCCCGACTTATCCCCAATTGAGCACGTGTGGGATATGATGGGTAGGAGATTGCTCAATTTGCAACGTCCTCCTCAGACTCTAGAAGCACTTCGAGAGGAATTGGTGGTTGCCTGGAATGAGATACCACAGGAGCACATTGATCACCTGATCAGAAGCATGCCTAGGTGCGTTGGAGAATGCGTAGCACGTCAGGGTGCATCGACGTATTATTAAAGGTCAAAGGGCTTTAAAGCAGTGCAATCATTTTGAAATTTTTATCATTTACTTATTATGCTTCATTAAGTACTTATACAAAATTTTCTTAAAATAAAACCATTTAAACTGGGTGTTCGGATTTATATGTCACTTAGTATATTTTCAAACCACACATACCTATAGTAACAAGGAGACGGCGTTGGGGTTGGTGATTTCACTCATTTGTTGTGTGATGATAAAACGTACATCAGAATATTGAAATAATTAAGAAAAATCTTATTTTTTTTTCTAATTAAACGACCGTAACATGATTCTTAAAAGACATGCTTGATGATGTTAACATTGAAAATCCCATAAGGAACGAAGCAACAGAAGTGGGGGTTTTAGGGCAAGTTTATGTAGATCCTACGTTAAGTACGCGTAAATTGGAGACTGTATGTGACGTACTGTCCAACGGATTCTAAAGGCCCATAGTTTTCATCCGTATAAAATTTACCTGGTACAAGAACTTAATGAAGACGATTTTGATCGGCGAATACAATTTTGTGAAGATATGAGTGAACGAATTATAATCGATGAACATTTTCTATTTAAGACTTGCTTTTCCGACGAATGTTCCTTTTTCTTAAATGGCGTAGTAAATCGTCATAACTGCCGATATTGGTCTGATTCTAATCCCAGAATTTATCATGAGGTTCATACACAGCAGCCACAAAAATTAAATGTTTGGGCTGGTATTTTTGGCGATAATTTAGTTGGTCCTTTTGTCTTACCTGGAAATTTGACCGGTGAAATGTATTTGGAATTACTGGAAGACACCTTAGATCCTGTATTAACAGCCATAATTGAAAATCAGAATGATCGGCGGTACATTGCGAATAGGTTGATGTTCCAACAAGATGGTGCCCCACCACATTACGCATTACGTGTTCGACAATATTTAGATCAGACGTTTCCAGATCGATGAATTGGTAGAAGAGGTGCCAGTGAATGGCCCCCAACATCGCCAGATTTATCACCTTTGGACTTCTTTATGTGGGGTCATTTAAAAAGCAAAATCTATGCTACTCAACCAACATCATTAGAAGACCTGCGACAAAGAATTGTGAATGAGTGCAAAATCTTTATTATTGCATGGAGAGTCATGGTGGCCATTTTTAACATTTACTTGCCTAACGGGTCAGTTCATTATTCATTTTTAAATAACTTTGCTGCCAAATGTATTGATCTCCACTAATGATGATATATTAGTTTTATTTAAGCTTTAAATCAATAAATCTTCAAAACTGCTGAACTGAAGTACATTAATTTTATATCATTATAAAGGGAATATGAAAGACCTTTAAAATAAGGTATCACTCGACCCCCCTTTCCATTTAAGATTTTGGGGGTGGTGTCACTCCCGCTTAGGGGGCTGCACATGCTAACGTGATTTTTTGCAAAACTTATGTCCCACTCGAAAACAAAATCGACGGGTCTGAGCGTTTTTCAAAAAAAAACTGAGCTGCCAGTAAATGCATCTGTTTCGTTTTGGATGCGCCACCCTGTATATATCCCAGCCCAAACGTTAATTTTATTTTTTGTGGATATTGAGTATGAGTTTCCCGAAACACGTGAAAATTGGTGTCACTCCAATAACGACAATTTTGTCTATGCACATTACCGTTGAGAAAAATGTACATTCATCACCTAAATCAAATATTTTGGAGATAGGTAGGATGCCATACATTTTCGTCATAGTCTCGCAGAATTCTGTTCTTCGATCGGGGTCGTCTTCAGTTAGCTGATGTACCATTTGAATTTTGTATGGGTGATACTTATTCTTTTTCAAAAGTCTCCATACAGTAGAAGGAGAAACCTCACATACATTCGTGATGGAGGAAGTAGACTGTTGGGAATTTACTATGATCTCACCAATTATTTGCTTACTATTCTTCCGGGATGGTCGGATGACCTGGGAGCTTTTTGTTGTTTACACTACCAGTAGCTGTAAATTTAGATACATGTTCCCTTAAATATTTTCCACAGATATGACGATTCCAGAAACGATCATTAAAAATCCTTTCGGTCTCGTGAAAGTCACGCGTCGCACCATAAATAAAAATCGCTTCGATTTTTTCTTCCTATGGACGAGAATTAACCATTTTAAAAATAGTTCAAACAGTATCTAGCACTAAAACCGAAAACTAAATAAGAATATTTTAACTGCACAATGATGTTTGATTTCATACTGATATTCTTGTCACTGTCAACAAAAAATAACAAAACAAGTTTTTATCGCTATTGCTGTGGATACGGCAGGGAATTACAATTATTTGTAGAGATATGCATGTTAGTGGGTTTGTGTTCAAGTAATTATTAAATATACCACCATTTTGTAGTAGGTAAAGGTATTGTCTTTATATTCTAGGGTTATTAAGTGCTCGTCAGAAGCTTCAAAATGATGTGCCATATAATTTTCTTTCCAAGATGGCACCCATCGGCCAGCTTGACATTTTCGTCTGTCAGTTTTACTCTAAAATATGGTATCTATGCATCAATTTCATCACCTCAAGTTTAAATTTTTTGAATTGATCCATTCAAAAAATCAAAGGGGACGGGGACGTTAAAGCACTGTACATGCAAAAAATTATTGAAATCGGATAAGCATACGTAGGTGTTTACCTTTTTTTGTCACACAGTGTAGTACAGTTTCTTGTTCTAGTTTCACAATAAAACACTGGAGAATTCGTAAAGGGTTTATCTGATAGCTTTCAAATAAAAGTGGAATGCGGGTCATCTACTTCTAGCTTTCGAGGTTACTTGTTATTGGTCTTGCGGACCAAGAGTGATGCATCACAGTGGATTACTCAGAAGAGATATAATAGCGCAAAATTACAAATAGCTATCGTAATGCGGTTTTCGCGAGCTTTAGCTACTTTTTCACAAAAAATATGCATTTAACTTTCATGTGAAAATTAACCATTTCTATCGCAATGTCGGAAAAAGCCCTCTCGACCTAACGAAACTCCAGATATCATGACATTTAATAATAATAATAATAATAATAATAATAATAATAATAATCGTCTTTATTTTGAACTGTACTTCATACAGAAAAACAAGAGTTGCATATGGTGGCGAAGTTTAGCAACATGCTACTCTTACACTTAATCACGCATGCAAAAAAAAACAAGTTGTTAAGTAGCAGATATCAAACAAAATATACATATATACATACACATGTACATACATACATATATACATACATATGTACATACATACATACGCATACACACATTACATACGTACATGTTGCACCAAGGTTTGCTACATGTACACAAGGGAAGTGAAGAATCATTTAACAATATATCTATTGCAATCTAATTAAGACTATGGATCCAAGTAAATATGAGATTTGACAGCTTTCTTGAAGCAATTTAAGGACATGGTTTTGAATTCAGGACTCAAGGCATTGTATAACACTGAAGCCCTGTACGTGAAAGAACGCTGGAATAAAGTTGTGGAGTGAATAGGTGTAGTTATCAAATCTGGAAATCTAATATGTCTATTATGAATATTACGCCTGACAATGTTTTTTGTTATCATCCAGTTTAATTCAATAAGACTACCAGAAACATGGTCAAAGCGCCTTAAACCGCAGATGAACCTAGCGCAATTGTTTTGCACAATTTGAATCCGATTTCTAGTAACAACATTGAGTCACGGATAATATAAAATATCACAGTAGTTGAAAATAGGCATAACCAAAAATGAACACAGTTTTTTCCTTAGCTTATAATTGAAAATTGCTTTATTGGCATATAGTGATCGCAGTCTCAAGTAGGTTTTCTTCAAAAGATTTTTAACATGACTGGTGAATCTAAGTTTGAAATCAATTACCACGCCAAGAATTTTAACCTCGTCAACCGGGTACAGTCTTTGTGATCCAATTTTAATAGTTAATCGACTTTTAATTTCTTCTCTCCTACGATCCGAACAAAAAAATAACAGGCTGGATTTACCAGGATTTATTGACAGGTTGTGGTTGTTCGAGAAGTCATACACTTTTTGAATATCATGGTTTATTGATGTCTGTGCCATTTCCATATCATCAGTATCAAAATAATGGACCAGTTGAGTATCATCCGCAAAAGACTGGAGTTCACAAAAACTCACAGCCTTAGGCAGATCAGCAATATATATCAAAAACAACAAGGGACCCATAACAGACCCCTGGGGTACTCCAGACGAGATTTCTAGAAAACTAGATTTATTGTTTTCAATTGATACACACTGCGATCGATTTGATATATAATTTCGAAAAAAGTTCAATGCAATTGGATCTATGCCATAATACTTCAACTTTGCTATTAACAACCATGATTTATTTTGTCAAATGCCTTGGAATAATCGATTGACATCACTGCTACGCCCATTTTTTTATCAAGTGCTCTAATAATATTATCCACTAAGTTTAAGAGGGAAGTAGTAGTACTGAAAGATTTCCTAAAAGCAGACTGATCAGATGGGATGATATGTTCCTCTGCATAATGCATTAGTTGTATGTGGGCTGCCTTTTCAACTACCTTCGATAAACAAGGCAATAGGCTTATAGGCCTTAGATCAGCAAGCTCATCTGGATTTGATTTTTTTTGGTACTGGTACCACAATTGCTCGCTTCCACGTTTCAGGGAAATAACCTCTTTCAAGGCAACTATTAACAAGGTGGGTGATGTAGATGAGAGAAACAGGCAGACTGAGCTTAATGAGCTTAACAAGCTCAACCCATCAGTACCTTTTGCATCGGACTTAAAACTAGAAATTATTTCAGCTACTTCATGAGGCTCTAGAAGCCTGAAAGAAAATTTATTAATATGGGGAACATTTAAGACACAGGGTATTTTTTACGGAGACCTTTGAGTACCCGTCACCAGTTTATTTTTATAGATACAACCAAAATTGTCAAACAAAAAAGGTTCAGATTATCCTCGAATTTGAAGATCAGGTATTTTTTGTTAGGTTAATATAGCAGAATTAACAGAAACACCACTTTTTAAGATGCAAGATTGCGGCCATTTCAGAAACTTTAGAATATTTTCCAGGTTTTTCTCTTGGCCGATTTAGTAATAACCATTTTTGCCGCAATCCTCTACGATAGATCGGTTGGCCTCCCTGTACAATTAAGTACAAACTCCTTCAGATAAAAAAAAGTTACAAAGGAGAGTGGTAGTTCACAAAGAAAACATGTCAAAGCTAAATAAAGACACCAACCGTGAACACTGCGTCTACTCCGTGTATTGTTTGACTTAATTTCATATTTATATGATAAAATAATCTCCCCAGTTTCCCATCTCCGGTTCTCACTTCTAGCAAAGTTCACAGCCCAAACTCCGCTAATGGAAGTAATTTCCTCGGCAAGTTCCGGTAAACTTTCTCAGAAAACATATAAGTTAGGTTGGCGAATATGTTTTGAAAACAAGCATGCGTTTTTCCACCAAATTCAATATAGCGTAAATTGATTGAATTTGGGATAGGATACGCGTGCAAGAATTTTTTATATTGCAAGCTAAGTTACTGCGTGCCCAAGGACACGCCTCCTAAGACGAAAGCGCTTCCTGACTACAGGGTGTCCGTAAAGTTGGGGTTTTCCTTTTCAGAAACAACTACCCTTGAAATAACAAAGGTAATGTGTAGTGAAACGAGGGCGACCAAGTAAAAAAAAAATAAAAGAAAAAGTACTCACTCTCCAGTTGACGAGAAGGACTAAGTACGTCTATGCCCGAAATCATACTCCTCCAACATAAAATGAAATCAGCTGATGCGCTACCGAGCAGACGCCGGCGGTGGTGCAGACCACGGACAAGGTAGGTAACAAATATGACCATCGTGCAGAAACCACATTGATTGTCTTACACTTAATGGCACATCTTCTAACAAGGAAGGCAAAATGTTGCGTAAAAAGTCTAGGTATTGCATCCCGTCCAATCGATTTGGGAGAATAAATGGTCCAATGAGCATACCGTTCACCATGTCAGCCCAAACATTCACCGAAAATGTTTGTTGAAAATGTGCCCGACGGACAGCGTGCGGATTTTCTACTGACCAAACATGAGTGTTGCGAAAGTTATTCACCCCATTACGCATGAGCTTAGATTCGTCTGTCACCCATATGCACTTCAAAAAGTCCGGATTATTGTCATGTTGATGCAACAACCACTCACAAAACCGCACTCTTGCTGGAAAATCGTCAGGTTGAAGGGCTTGTACACGTTGGACGTGAAACGGATACAGCCCCTCTTCACGCAGCATTTGCCACACTTTACTTTTTGATACTTGCACTTCTCTAGCCACGTCTCTAGTGCTTGTTGTTTTTTTGAAATCGATTATACGGGTTCGTTTACCTCTACACGCGTGACCGTCACCGTCGGTTGAAGATTGCATACTGACCTGACACACTGACCCCGACCCAGTTCTGTCGTCGGGTTGAGCTAGTGTCCTAGTACCAGTCTGGGATGTCGCGAGTCGCGGCTACAGGACGGTATTCAGATATTTTTGATGTTGCAGAGCCCTTTATCTCGGTTCCCTTAAGACATTGGTGTATATGGTACTAAGAAAAATTGCTTAATGTTTCAGATCTACACGTCGTGTAAAGGAAAACCCCAACTTTGCGGGCACCCTGTATAATGTCAAACAAACATCTAACCAAATCCACAAAAAGAGGGTGATTTGGCTGGTATTTGAGAACAGCATCAAATACTTGTCACGTCCAAAAATGTCGTAACCTTTAATTTACTATTTTGATCACTTATCAGTAATTTGAATTTCTCCTTATTAATGGTAGAGTACCCATTCCCAGGCCAAACCATTTTCAATGACTTGCTTTTGGCAAATTTCATTGCTTATTGGTTGTATAATCTTACACGTATACTATATTTCTTTCTAAGCGAGTCGGTATATATCTTAGAAATTTCCTCATAACATATCGTCGATCCCTCGTAGAGTTGGTTCTGTCCAGCAACCAGTGCGCCACCTTGTGATTTCTACACGTACTAGCCGTATATGAATATTCGCTTACCAACCTTTACCAGATTTACTCCGTTCCTTTTGTCGAGCATACCTTTTTCAAGGCTAGTCATTTAACCTTCTTTTAAAAACTCAAGTTTTCTGCCTCATTTTACTTTCCTGCGGAGATTGTGGTGTGGGTATCGTTTCATTAACTTCCAGATTGTGGGATATTAGACTTCCAATCACCAGTTCATGGAGTAGTACAATTTTAATTTGTACCTACGTTTAGTTGTGTTGGTTTGGGTGCTACCCCGTCCATTTTCTAATGGAATTTTAACCTTCAGCGGTAAGTTCTCTTTCGTATATCATCGGACCACGTCCATTAATGCACGCCCTGACGAAGTTTGTTCAATATCTGCTTCCCTTTATTGGAAAGGCATTGCGGAGAACCACCATTCACACTCCTCCAGCTTTGTTTTGTAGCTTCCTTTGCAGCCGATTTTGCTGGAATCCACCCTTTTCCCTTGACAAAAAGCCCTGATGTGAACAGATAAAACATCATTTTAATTGGTTATTTTATAGATATTGATATATTAATAATTGTTGCTGACTGAAATTCTTGATCTTGTTTGGCTTTTCACGTATACTAAGTGACATATAAATCCGAACACCCAGTTTAAATGGTTTTATTTTAATAAAAGTTGGTGAATGTATTTATCTTACTGTAAATAACAAGTGAAAAAATTTTCAGCCTTATCAGTTGGACATTCCGGTTTTTATACTGCTTTTTTTTATTCACTAACGCTCTAAAAATGAATATTTCAGCCGCAGGAAAGTATCAACGTGAGCGGATTTTGGTTCTTGACTTCCTTTACGATCGGTTACGATGCCTAGAGTACGGAGACCTGTACGATTTCGTCAACTTAGTGAGTTTGATAGGGGTCGTATAGTGGGACTTCGGAAAGCTGGACTTTCTTTTCGGGCAATTGCAGTTAGAGTGCAAAGAAGTGTAGACACTGTGGTTAGGTGTTGTCAGGCATGGCTTCGAGAACGCCGTACGCAAAGAGCAAGGGGCACTGGACGCCGCCGTAGAACAACAGACCGTGAAGATCGCCGCCTAAGATTATTGGCTTTAAGGGACCGTTTCTCCACTACCAGGTCCATTGCAAATGAATGTTTTGCAGAACACGGAAGACCTATTGGCATGCGAAGTGTTTACCGACGAATGAGAAGTTTTGGCTTGTTTTCATACCGGCCACACTGGGTCCTCCCTTTAACTCGAGAACACAGACGTAATCGCCTTGAGTGGTGCAGACAACGGTCACTCTGGGATCAGGAATGGAACAGTATTGTCTTTAGTGACGAGTCTCGATTTTGTTTAGGCATGCACGATGGTCGTGCCAGGGTTAGAAGGCGACCTGGTGAAAGGAGGAATCCACAGTTTTTTGTTGAAAGACATGTTCATCACACTGTTGGAGTTATGATTTGGGGTGCTATAGCTTATGGTTCCAGGTCACCTTTAATCTTCATCAGAGGTAACATGAACGCGCAGCGTTATATCCACGAAGTTCTAGAACCCCATCTTTTACCCTATCTTGACACCCTGGCAGATCCAACTTTCCCACAAGATAATGCCCGACCACATGTTGCGAGAGTCACAATAGACTTCTTTCAACATAATGATGTCACATTGTTACCATGGCCACCAAGATCTCCCGACTTATCCCCAATTGAGCACGTGTGGGATATGATGAGTAGGAGATTGCTCAATTTGCAACGTCCTCCTCAGACTCTAGAAGCACTTCGAGAGGAGTTGGTGGTTGCCTGGAATGAGATACCACAGGAGGACATTGACCACCTGATCAGAAGCATGCCTAGGCGCGTTGGAGAATGCGTAGCACATCAGGGTGCATCCACAAATTATTAAAGGTCAAAGGGCTTTAAAGCAGTGCAATCATTTTGAAAATTTTATCATTTACTTATTATGCTTCATTAAGTACTTATACAAAATTTTATTAAAATAAAACCATTTAAACTGGGCGTTCGGATTTATATGTCACTTAGTATATATAAATACAGGGCCGTGCCTACATATCACCTTCTTTTGGGCTTACTGCAGTACATTGGTCATGATTTTGATTTTTGAGCTGCCACAACTTCATTTTAGAACAAGGGATACATTTCTGAGATGGTCGTTAGAAATACTACAACATTAGTGTCCAGAAGATTTCAACACAAGACTGAGTCGTTGAGAAAGGAAGATATAATATGTGTGGAATTATACAATAAACAAACTGTGGAACTTGCCAAAAAAGAAATCATTAAAAAGGGTTTGGCCTAGGAATCTGCACCCTACCATTAATGAGGAGAAATTCAAATTACTGGTAGTGATCAAAATTTACACTGATATTTACTGTCTTTAGTCAAAAGTAGACAACCCAATTAATATTATTTCTTAATTGGTCACCCTGTGTATGAAATGCATTCTTAAATTATTTATATCAGCCGTGGTACCTCAATATTTAGGTTTCTGACCTCTTGAGTAATTCAATACAAAAAAAAAACGTAAAACTAAAGGGTTGCACTAACATTTCGTCGGCCATGCTTGAACTTAATAACCTGCGAGCCGTGTAATGAGGTCGATAGTATTTGATAAGACCGTCGTCTCGCGAGTGAGTTCAGCAAACTTCCAAGATAACATTAACGCCGTAGGTGTGCACGAGACTCGCTTTTTAATTAGATTACCGTCCCAGTTTGATAAAGGTTGCAAATCGCCTAATTAAAAATGCATGTGCATGTAGAACGGAAAAGAGGTCACTGAAATACAGTCTTGCGCTTGAGATTCATGGATCATAACAGTGATCAAGTAGAAAGCAAGCTTCTAGAGAGTTGTTTTAATAAAGTTTAAACAAGGTGATAATGTTTATGTGCTGCGAACATGCTTTATTCTGTTGGGATATAAGTCGTACACTCAAAGAATGTAGGTCGTTGCATCTCTGATACGGCTAATACCATCTGACAGAGGCCACAGTGCTGAGAGACACATGATTTTGGCAGGGGCAGCAAACTCGTTTATGCTTTATGGAACTCCTAAACAGGGTGTCATTCATGCCACATACAGCCCCGGGATTATGAGCCCCGAGTTGCTTTTTGTCGCACAATGTTAGAAAGACTCAGGAAAGATCCACAATTCTTTGAAAAAATTGTATGGTCGGATGAGACCACATTTAAGAAAGATGGGTCCATGAACCTGCATAACCTACACGAGTGGCACGTAGCAAACCCACATTTAATGAGAGAAGATAAATCTCAATATCGCTTCAAGATAAACCATTGGACAGGAATTTTAAATGGTAAAATAATCGGTCCGTTTGACTGCTGAAGTTTATTTGGATTTTTTGAAAAATCATGTACAAAATTTATTGGTAGAGGAAGTGGTCCGAATATGAGCCCCCCATTTGTTTTTTTTTTATAAATTTTGGAAACTTACGAATAAATATCCAGTAAATTACACACTGCACGCTCAAAGGTTTACCTTATGGTATATTAAAAAGGCATTATCAAAAAAATTAAATTTAGGTCGAATTTGTGTCAACACTTAAATTATGTACAGATCTACTTTTGGATTAGACTGCGTGGAATATGGGCCCCCTAGTAAAATAATTGACAGGTATCTAACAATTTGAAAAAACATATATTTTTCAAATAAAAAAAACTGAAAATGAAAATGAAAATACATTTCAACTTAAAAACTAAATATTACACGCAAAAGTCACAAATATATGCATCTTTTTCGGCACCTGAACATTGTTCGTGAGCCCATTGATTGCACATGAAGCATTGAATCCATAGCTCTCCTCTCTGGTCATCGGAAAAGCAACCATCACAAAATAGGCATGCTGTATCACAGTCATCAGGAACAGATTTGCCAATTTCGTCGATATCCATATCTTCATCGTCTGGGACAAACTCGTGACTTTCATCCTCAGAGTCGTTGACTTTATTGTCTTTTGCTTGCTGTCTTTTTTTGTTAGTTGTCTTCTTTGCTTTTGATTTTAAAAAGACTTGTCGTTTGGTGCTTGCTTTCTTAGGCGTGTTGGTGCAGGATTTCTCTAACTCATCCTTGTAGGGGGAAGAGGTGATCACTTGCGATTTAGTTGATTTTCTTCCCCGAGTGGTATTTTTCTTTGTGACAGAAGGTACAGGTGAAATGTCAAATGGTGAGACCAATTTAACGGAATTTTCCTTTCCTGGAACAGATGGTCTAGAGAAATTGGAATTTGACGGCGACGATGTTGCCTGGGATTGTAATTTAGCTGTATCGTCCCAAAGAGAACATCCTGGCTGAGGTTCTGGGGTACCATGCTGGGGTTCTGTTGTGACAGGCTGCGCTTGAGGAAAAATGTTGCAGTTTTTCTCAGCCTGAATTCGTTCAGATATAAAATCTGCTTCAGAAAAAATGTGACGGTTGAACGGATATATTCCCGTCGCCCTAAAACCACTAGCAGCTATTTCGGCACACTGTGATTTTAAAAAGGCTTTACCTAAAAGTTCTGCCAAGTCAAACTGTGTGAGGGCTCGTTGGTTAACACGAAGCCAATTTCTAATTTCCTCACTGTAATAAGCCTTGAAACTTCCCATGAATGTTTTATCAAGGGGTTGTAATTTATGAGTTGAGTGAGGCGGCAAAGAGATAATGGAAATATGATTTTCACGAGCTAGTCGAATTACTTCTAAGTTTCGTGTGTGGCTATAATGGCCATCTAACACTAGCAGAACTGGACATTCTTTTGTTGGTTTAACAAATTTTATGAAATGCCTCATCCAATCGGAAAACAAATTCTGTTGCACCCACCCACTTGGATGTACTGCATAGATTGAACCTGGAGGAGCCCCTCGCATCAGCTGTTCGTTGCGATTTTTTCTCGGGAAAATTAACATGGGCGGTACAAATTGACCTCCAGCGCTCATTGCAGCTATAAACGTAACTAGTGAACCCCGTTCGGCTGAGGTAATTGAAGCAATTTCTTCCCACCACTGATGCCACCTTACTTTGAACAACTGAAAGCCCAGTCTCATCTACATTGTAAATTTGGTGAGGCGAAAAGTTATTTTTTGAGTATTCACTCTGCAAATTGTCAAAAAATTGCTCCACATTTTCCTTATTGAAGCCTAATGCTCTAGCGAAGGAAGTTCCTGTTGGTCTTCGAATAGAAAGTACACTTTTGTGACGTAGTAAAAATGCATCCAACCAGCTTCTCCCCGCCACACCATTTTTAAATGGATGAGCTATTCCATTACAAACAGCTAAGACATATGCCATTTTTCTAATGTCCTTTCTTGTGAGACCATAGTAAGTAGCTTCCATGGACAAAACATATTGAACAAGTTCTTCCTCCAGTTCTTTTCCTAATGTTGTCTTTCTTCCTAGTTGAGTTTTAACTACGTCACTAATATTTAAGTTACCTTCCTTTTGTTTTTTTAACAGTCTTTGAAGTGTAGATCGTGGCACGCTGAATTGTTTGCTTGCAGTTTTAAGACCCATTATTTTGTTATTAACACCGTCCATAGCCTTAACCATATCTTCACGTCTCCATGTTTGTCTTAAGTTCTTTGAAATAAACTTCGCCTTGCTTCGTGGCATAATGAACTGCAAAAACAACTTTATTAAGACTTGGTCCGAATATGAGCCCTGTCCCATAATAGGACCACGGTAGGGGCCCATATTAGCAACATTCCATCTGAATATTTAAAAGCATTCAATTTCTTCTCAATCCATTATTAGGTTAGTTTTTATGTTGGGATATCAAATACTGATCACTATTCTAACATACTAACACATCAACTCACCAGTTTTAAACATAAACGTTAATAAATAGCACAAAAACACTTACCGTAAAATATTTGTTGAACTACACAAATAAACTTATGTCACCTGATACTATAGAGATACACACGAGACTGCGTGCATAAACAGAAAAATGTTTGGGGGTCTAGTAGAAGTATTTTAGTACGAAATTCATAGATGTCGCGACGTGCTCTAGTTGAAATATATTGGGGGCCCATAATAAGTGCAGGGCTCATATTCGGACCACTTCCTTAGACGTGCCACTGAGTATTTACAGGGACATGTGGTTTCAGCATGATGGCTGCCCAGCGCACTATGCACTCTCATTGAGAGAGTATCTCGATCAAAACTTTCCAGGCAGATGGATAAGGCGGTCTGGTACAATACCGTGGCCAGCCCGATCACCTGATTTGAATCCTTTAGATTTTTTTACTGGGGAACTGTAAAAGAAAAAGTGTATTTCAAGCCGATTCAAAATGTAGCTGAGCTATGGCAAAGACTATTGGAAGCAGCTGAGTTTGTTAATAACCGTGGATTCGCTCGTTTAATAACCCGATCTTTTTTAAGAAGATGTCGAGCGTGTATTGCGGCTGAAGGAAAACAGTTTGAGCATTTGCTGTAAAGGTAAATCATCATCAGTAGCGTTTTGACGCCCACTGGTGAGCAAACAGTTATCCTTAAGGGTCCTTGTGCGTTTTCATAATCGCTGTTTAATTAGGAAATTTTGAAAAATTTTCATCAGTTTTTTTTCAAATAAAAATTGTGCGTAAGTTAACGAGTAATCTTCTAAGTGTTATACCATTTTGGAATCGTTATTAAATGCGCCAACTTTTAAGGTTACTTGCCAAACTCTCGTAGTGCATTTTTTTCCAGTACAGCCAGTAAAAGTTGAGCAAAGTTTTACTTTGGAATACTTGGTTGGGAAATAAGTGGCAATTTTTCTTGAACGAGAAAAGTTGGCAGTAAGGTTGAGACACCAGTTTGAAGATGCATTATTCATCATTACATTGTAAAAATAAAATCCAAAAAAAGTTAATATCTGTAGTAACAGGAGTTGACAGACTGCCGTAGGGTGTGAAATTTCTATATCTTTTTCAAAGACCTATAATTTTCAAAACACATACATTTTTTTAAATATTTTTCTGATGCCTGTCACCCGGTTTCGGCTTGACGTGGTCTTCTGGGACACCCTGTATATAGGCCTTAAGGAAAAAGAAATATAGACAGCTAATGCTGAGAAGCCACAGTACTAAGAGGCACAGGATTTTGGCAGGGGCAGCAAACTCGTTTATGCTTTATGGTACTCCTATATATAGGCCTTGAGGAAAAAGAAATATAGACAGCTGATGCTGAGAAGCCACCAAAAAATAATGCTGGGCGTGATATACAGGGTGTTTCAGTTTATTGTTGCATAACTTTAAGATTCGACAGAACTTTTAAAATTAATGCATAAAGTCTATATAAACATGGGTCGAAAAATGCGTGGCTTCCGCAATACAGGGTGTTTAAATTTACTTTCTAAAATAGTTTTTTTTTAAATATTTCGAACAATATTTGATGTATAACAGTGAAAATTGGTATACAAGGGCTTTTTGGTACGACAAAACGAACCATAGTTTTACTGTAGCCGCTAGAGGGCGCTCCCTAATGTACCTGTAGTGTATTAAAATGACCGACAATTTTTTCTTAGTGGAATGATAAAATAACGTTAAAAAGTCAGTATCTCGATAATTTTTAGAAGTAGGCTGTGCCTGCAAATATTTTTGAAATTGGAAGCAGAATAAGGTTAAACGTCAATTAGTTGACAGTTAGTTTTGTTGTCTGTTGAAACCTGAAACGTTTTTTTGCAATTGTGAATGCAGAAAATTTAGTTTCTTTTACATGTTTTTCTTTTGTAAGTTTTATAAAAATGCCATTTTTATTCTCCAATCAAGAGTTAGCGGATATTCATTTTGTGTATGGCTTTGTAAATGGAAACGCAGCAGAAGCAGCCAGAGAATACGCACGAAGATTTCCAAACAGACGACATCCAACTCGCTCAGTATTTGTAAGAGTGCATCGCCAAATAATTGAAAATGGTTTTGGAAGTCTCTAAAGGGATCAAAACATAAATGTTCGTCAGCGCAGATTTACCCTTATGATTCTGCGTGAGTTTGATAGAGATCCGACCACAAGTGTTAGGAGAGTGTCTGGTGCCTTGGGAATTTCAGCAAGCCATGTTCACCGTGTTCTTAGAAATGACCATAGATGTCCTTACCATTTGCAACCTGTGCAAGGACTACAGCCAGGGGACGGAGAACGAAGAATCACATTTTCTCAGTGGATTCTTGATAGAACTGATAATAATAGGGAGTTTTTAAGTAACGTTTTATGGACCGATGAGTCATGCTTCACTAGACGTGGAGTGGTAAATTTTCATAATCAACATACTTGGTCGCATGAAAATCTGCATGCAGTTCGGGAAAGAAATTTTCAGCATGAACTTAGTGTGAACGTGTGGATTGGTATCTACCGTAATCGACTATTTGGACCCTACCTTTTGCCTGCAAGGTTAAATGCTGCGACCCTCTTGAAATTTTTAAAGGCTGAACTTGCAAATATGTGGGATGATGTTATGTTAGATTTAAGAAGATTGGCCTGGTTCCAGCTTGATGGTTGTCCAGCTCATTATTCGAGAATAGTTAGAAACTGGCTGGACGAAAATTATCCAGAAAGATGGATCGGCCGTGGAGGACCAGTCGCCTGGCCTCCACGATCCCCTGACCTAAATCCATTAGATAAGAAAAAGTGTACCAGACTCCCGTAACCACAAGAAATATGCTAATAGACAGAATCAGGAATGCATGTGATGAAATAAGGCCTTATTTGAATAATGCTATACCACGTTCGATCATTCGTAGATGTGAATTGTGTATTGAACAATTGGGTTTACATTTCGAGTAACTACTTTAGATTTTGTATGTTTGTCCTAACTATCCAATAGCATTTTAGTTGTAAATAAATAATTTAATTTGTTAAAAATAATATTGGAAAATTAAACAAATTAATATTCTGTTTTTTGGTGTTTATTTGGAGATACGAATTATTGCGGTGTTTAAAAACACAATCTAAACGATCATCTTAATTACTTGTAATGCCCAAATCGAAAATATAAAAAAAATATTATTTTCCCATAAATAATTAAAAATGCATCGAACCTTAAAAATCGACGTATCTCAAAAACGGCTAACTATAACGAAAACTCACAGGAGAGCTTTTTTATGTTGAAAAGTGCGAAAAATCAGTTTTTTTATTCAAAAAGCAAAAAATTGTACTAAGAAAAAATTTTAGGTCATTTTAATACACTACAGGTACAGTAGAGAGCGCCCTCTAGCGACTACAGTAAAACTATGCCCATGTTTTGTTATGTCGTACCAAAAAACCCTTGTATACCAATTTTCACTGTTATACATCAAATATTGTTCGAAATATTTAAAAAAAAATATTTTAGAAAGTAAATTTAAACACCCTGTATTTCGGAAGCCGCCACGCATTTTTCGACCCATGTTTATATAGACTTTATGCATTAATTTTAAAAGTTCTGTCGAATCTAAAGTTATGCAACAATAAACTGAAACATCCTGTATATATATATATATATACATAATATATACGTATATATATATATATAGGTGAAAAATAAAGCTTCCGCCTTTATTTGGGTACTTCAACAAAATTGAAGCAATGAGGACTCTTTATACTTTATTAGCCTCTAGCTTTCAATGGACTTTGCCATCTTCATCAGGAGCTGCAATAACATTGAAAAGGAATAGCAACTGCTGTGCAAAATGATTTTAAATTACTTACAATAGTATGTGAGATTGTTGCTGAATGTTATTAACGGTCAAGTTGAGGGAAACATTTAGCCTGGTGATATCTGGATACATGGTACATTAAAATTTATATAAAATACACACAGCTGTATGTCAGAACACATGTTTTATTAGTTTGTATTAGTATTAGTAAAATAAACACATGTATGTCGCTTACAGCTGTATATAATTTCATTTAAGTTGGCTTACATTGCTTATGGCTAGGTAGCTCACTGTTTATCCCAAAATTATCAAAGTAGCTCAACACACTGAAAAGGTTGGCGACCACTGATGTAGACCGATGCACTGCTAGTGGTAGCTGGTATCCCGCCAATTGATTTGCTGGCTACAGAGAGATGTTTACTTTATACGCGATGAAAGAGAGGCGCTCTTTGTCAAATGGCAGGAGAGATGGTATGCAACTAATGGTTGTCAATTAAGCGAACCCTGTCACTTGCTCACCGCATCAGAATTATGATGTCTTTTTTCTGTACTTACATGAGCAATAAAGACAGTTTATTATTATTGTGTGAATAATCTAAGTTGGCCGACATTACGCTTCTGACATGTGAACCATTTTTTTTATATCAAGGTAAAAAAATATACTGATCTTAATTTATTAACATAAAAATAGGCAATTTATCAACAAACATGACTTAGATTCTGAGGAAAAGTTGAAGAAATTGGCTTCTTGCCTCCTGGATAATTAAATCGGAAACCATATCTTAGACGTAGGTACTTAAAATTAAAGACTGAGAGAGTAATGAATCGTTGTAAATGTACCTGCTTTGATAAATACGGCTTTACCAAAGAAGTGGAGTATAATGCATTATTAGTTATTATCCGTTACTGAGAATAAATTAAACGATACCAAATATCCTGAGAAGGAGGATAAACATTATACAGTACATTATAATTACATTGCCATGCTTGTTTCACATGGTGTAACTTGTTCCATTTATCTTGATGTCTCATTTACACGAATGTTAGCTGTAACTCAAAAACTAGTCATAAAGCTTATATCAAAAGAAAACATGTAAAAAGGGGAATGAGAAAATATGGAAATATACAGTTCAATTCTCTAGCTATAACAGCTTCGATTTGTCGAAGTTCAGTGTTTTTCGATAGATTGTCCAATATATCAACAATTTAAAGGTAAAATGTTCTACCTGAAAACTTGTATGCTTGGTTTACCGCGTGGGAAGGTTAAAGTTGAATGTTCAACAGCGAAATATGAGTTAATAGATGCCTCAGAATCGCTTTATAAAAAAGTTTATTTTTCAAAAATACATTTTGGTTTGGGTGCTTCTCCGTCCACTTTCTAGAATCCATCTTACCGACAAACAAACTAGTCTTACACCGACAGAAGAGAAAGAGGAAATGTAATAATCAATAATACGAATATCAAGTAATACAATCAACAATAAAGTGATGAAGTCTGTCCGAAAGTTTCAATAAATAAATGTAATACGTCTTTTTTTTATAAACAAGAGGATGGTGGTGTGATTACTCTTTCCTTTTAAAAAAAGCCGTGGCAAGGAACGGCTGATATAACTCATCTGTCGAGTGTTAAAGAAGCTATATGGCTGTGTATGAGTGTTTCTTGAATTATTGGAATACAGCTGATTTATCAAGTCCTTTTTTCCTATAAATCAACCTTTTTCTCCTCAATCCCGTGAAACAACATTACCCTTGTCTTTCTGGGCACTTTATTTCACGAGGTCTGAGTCTTAAGCATTGTAGCCAGGCTCCTACATCAAATTTGTTTCTTAATTCATACGTTTCGAGTGTTCTGTCACATCCCCTGAAACAGGAAGCTTAAAAAGTTACAATTTGTGATGCTACGCCAAAGCTCGACTATCTATCTATGTTTACTTCCCTGGAAATGAAGTATTGTAAGCGCGAAAAATCTCGAAAATTCTTTAGTATCATATGACATAGACATCACGAAAGCTCATAACACTCACTTCCGAAAATCTTTGACATGTCTATAACTTGGAAAGTACTGTAGTATACAGGGTTATCCAAATTAAGTGTCCACCATTAGTAACTTTGTTATTAGTGAAAATACAAAGTTGTTTGAATTAGCAAACTAGTAGCATTTTTAACGCTGGTAAAAATGAGAAATAAAAAAAAACAATTGAGAGTCGTTATTTTGATTTTTTTCAGTAAAATAACATTTTTTTAAATGGAAACCCCTGTATATTATATTTTTTTCTGTTAAAGCATCAAATTTTAAACAAAAAAGCTTACAATAACTTTTCTCCTAGGTTACAAATTGTTGAAGTTATGGTCTCCAATCTGAAACAATTAAATTGTATCGACAAACTTTATTTTCAACATCAACTTATAATCTTACAAAATACAATAACAATTTTTTTTAAAGAAGATGCTCGAAAACACCACCTTGTTCTTCAATACATTTTTGGGCACGTTTTTCAACTGCTCGAACTGTCTTAAGTATGGTCCTACCATCTATCTGGGTTATCTTTTCCCTAACTGCAGTCTTTAACGCGTCAAGGTTATCGTACCTTCGCTTGTAAATTTGGTTCTTTAAGTAACCCCACAAGAAGTAATCAAGTGGGTTTAGATCTGGTGATCTGGGAGGCCACTGTATTGGGCCATTTGTTCCTATCCACTGATCATTAAAAGTAGTACTTAGAAAATGATAAGTACCTCTGGAGTTGTGGGCAGGTGCGCCATCTTGCTGAAAATGCAGATGATGTCTACTTATAAGATCCAATTCGTCTAAGAAATTAGTCAGAATTTCTGACATAAATTCCACATATCTTTCACCAGTTAGGGTTCCCTCATAAAAGAACGGGCCAACAATTTTTGAACCAATTATACCGCACCAAACGTTGAAACTGAAACGGACTTGTGGGCCTCTTGGATGTACTAACAAAAGATTTTCTCTTGACCAATAATGGTGGTTTTTTCTATTAAACATTCCAGAATTTGAAAAATTTGATTCATCTGTCCATAAAAGGTAACGAAAGTTATTTACATTTTGGCGACAGAAGCTAAGATACCAATGGCAAAAAACAAGTCTTCTCTCTGGATCCCCTGCCAAAGGCGTTTGAACTGGTCGGTACTTATACGGAATAAATTTGTATTTTTTTAAAATCCTTTGAACAGTACCATAACTGAAATTAGAGTCCTTGAGAATATCTGCTATTGAATTCTCACGATAAGCTTCAAAATATCCAATAACTGCAATTTCCGTGGCCTCGCTTATTATGAATTCTTTTTTTGCCCTTGTTTTAGCAAAAACATTTTCGTTGCCCCTAAATTTTCGATAAAGTCTCAGAAAATATCGTTCATACGGTTGAATGCGAGCGGGATATAATTCACTCTTGCTCTCAAGGAGGATTTTCTGCACACTAAATAGCATTCTAACATATCACACTTTTCTTCATGGGAGAACATTTTTCTTTAAATTAATGACACAATAAAGCTTATAAACAAGTATTTACACTAATGTTTGACATTATTTGATTTTATCATTGTTTTCCAAAGCCTTCTAGTTGCGAGTATGTCCAGTTTAACAATTTGTCGCTTATCTTAATGCTGTCAAATCGCGAACGCCATGTTGTTTTCATAGCCGTCTTAATATTATAATACTGCAAATAATTAAAAATATTTATCGTTATTTTGACCTTATTTTTGACTTTAGCGGAAAAGTCATTATGAACTTTTTTGTTTAAAATTTGATGCTTTAACAGAAAAAAATATAATATACAGGGGTTTCCATTTAAAAAAATGTTATTTTACTGAAAAAAATCAAAATAACGACTCTCAATTGTTTTTTTTATTTCTCATTTTTGCCAGCGTTAAAAATTCTACTAGTTTGCTAATTCAAACAACTTTGTATTTTCACTAATAACAAAGTTACTAATGGTGGACACTTAATTTGGATAACCCTGTATAAAGAACATAGGTACGCATCAAGAGCTATCATGATCAGTGATCAAGCATTGTTGACAAATAGTTTTATACCCATGTTTTAAAACCTACGTCTTTTGCAACACATGAAAGATTCTACGTGAAGCTGTTTCGAATGCGTGAGAAGGATATAATGAATATACCTGACGCTTTTTTTTTCATTTTCCATATATCGTGAAACATGATACCTCCAGACTTTATCAGATCTTTGTCACGGTTTCAAAGACCTCAGGGTAGGCTAAAATCGAGGCCAGAATATGGCGAAGCATTGAAAACCTGAGCGTTAAATTTCAATGCCTCAAATGTATCACAAACACACCCTACTGTTTGGTTGCCTCAGATTTCACTTCCTCGACGTTAGGTGTGAATGGATAGCTGTGTCGTTACATCATCGCTAATGGATTGTCTGCATGTAAAAGTACGGAAGGAAGGAAATGAGAGAACATACTTTCTCACATTTATCTTGTATTATCATGCTAATGTCCGTTTGAAACTCCGAAGAAACTTTCATATTTCGTGTAGTAGAAACGACAAACGAAAGGAAAGAGAGTTTTGGACAAAAGCCTTCACAGGATGTCACTTGTTTTTAAAAAACATCAGGTGCTTTAGTATGGATAATTAAGTTTTTTTTTATATCGAAGCAGCCGCGCAGGCAGAAGCCTGCTATGATGATCCCAAATAAATTTTGTTAACACGATTTTTGAACTGCCTAAGGTTAGTAGAAATGGGAAAAGCTTCCTATTGTATATTGTTCGACAATCTCGACAACCTCGGGACAAAGGAGCGATCGTATCGGCCAGTTCTGGATGTACGGAGTTATTTTGCAGTTGAGGCGAAGCCACAGAATATCCTTCAGGTCTGATTCCAAAGAAGCATCTCTGGAGCAGGAAAGACTGCTGCGGGCAAAAGCCACAACTCCCCCGTTCTTTCTTAGATTGGAGTGCACCTCGTAGTTTGGGAAGTCAAGATGGTTAATCGGTGCAGACTCTGAGATTTTTGTCTCCGCCAAGAAAAGCACGGCGGGACGATTGTGAAGTGCGGACAATTTTTAGGTGTTTGTTTCTGTTCGCAACATTCGAGTTACAGATATCTACAGTATATTCAGATAAGAGATAGACCGGATGTAAACAAAAGGTTCGGGTGATTTTCACGCTAACGCCGCCGTCTCGACATAAAACAGGAGCCCTCATTGGTCAATTCGCAATTAAGTGCCTATGCCGAGCGGCAGAGCAGTCGTATCAAGGCAGAGTCACATTCAGGTTCAGACGTGTTACGTATGTCGTGTGCATCATTGCAATTTGATATTTCTTTGGACGTTTTCGTTTGTTATCTTATAAAGTTGTTGAGTTTGTCGTTGTTATTGTTATACCTTGTTATTGAGTGTTATTGTTATCAACTGCTTGCGCAAAATGCCCAGTAGTACAGATACTGCCGATGAAGTTGTAAACTCCTGTAGTCCACCTAGGAAACGCTCTAAAAAAAGACACCTGAGTGCAGAAATGAAAGAGGTCATTTTGAATATATATAAGATCGAGCGCGAGGAGAACGAGGCCTCAACCATCAAAGAAATTGTTGTGAAGGTTTCTCACAAAGTTGGGGTGTGTCGCGCATCAGTGTTTAATGTGTTAAGACAATACAAAAAAAATCACACCTTTTCTGAGCCAATGACCAGTAAACATCGCAAAAGTATTGTTAAATCATTGGATGAAGCTGATAAGCATGCGATTAGGAGGAAAGTGCATGATTTCTTCTTTAGGAATGAAATACCTACTATAGATAAAGTACTGCAGGAGGTAAATGGAGATACAACGTTGCCAAATTTCAAACGATCAACTTTCCATGCGTTACTGAAGCATTTAAATTTCAAATGAAAAAAACGGGGTCGTAATAGTTTACTACTGGATAGAGAAGAAATTGTGCTATGGAGGAGGGATTATTTAACAAAAATTGGGAAATATAGAAATTAAAACAGGAAGATTTATTACCTTGATGAAACGTGGGTAAACGCAGGACACACTACAAGTAAAGTATGGGTTGATGATTCTGTAACTTCATCCAGGAGGGCCTTTCTAGATGGATGTTTTTCAAACCTTGGGAACAAGGTTCTAAACATTAATTCCAGGGGGCAGATATAACATATTACAAGTAACAAAACTTTTATAACTTTCGATAAAATGCGTGGATGTTTTATTGTCACTTTCATTTGTTAGAACTTTTTTAAGCCATGTTTCTATGTGTTTTCGATATTTCAATAATTTTTTAATATAATCTTAAAATATGTCGAATATTATAAACTTAAAAAAAGTTACTAAGTTTTATATTGTGTACCGTTCCTAATATTTCTAATCATTTTAATTCATACTTTAAGCTTTATAAAGTTATAATTTGTTAATATTAATATTTGCGCGTATTTCAGGTTCCTGATCATTCATTTTTTAAAGGTTTATAACTTTAAATTAAATTGTGAAGCGCTGAGTAATCATACGACGTTCAATATTCTTTCTTTCAATATGACTAAATAATCCCAATTATAGCAATCTGATACTCATGTCTCAATGTTTTTTCGCTGAATGTGATGAAAACATTTGAAAAAGGTTCGCTTATTGAAATAAATCTACACCAGTTAGTACTTCGATTTCCAGGTAAAGGGAAAAGGCTCATTATCTGCCATATTGGCAGTGAGGATGGATTTGTTGTTGACGGTCTGTGGTGCTTTGAGTCTAAGAAAACTGGAGATTACCACGAGGAAATGAATGGCGAATCGTTTGAACAGTGGTTTTCAAAAATTTTACCGAACTTAGAGGAAAACGCAGTAATTGTGTTGGATAATGCGCCTTATCATTCTCGAAGAATGGAGAAGGTCCCAACAACGGCTTCAAGGAAAGTTGATGTTCAAAATTGGCTCCGCTCGAAAAATATCAACTTTGAAGAAGCAATGCTGAAAGTACAATTATTAAGAATTGTCAAGGATCACAAGGCGGAATATCAAAAATACGCCATTGAAGAAATGGCAGCAAGTCAAAATAAAACTGTGCTCCGTTTACCTCCATACCATTGCGAGCTCAATCCCATTGAGCTCATTTGGGCAGAGGTTAAAAATTATATAGCTAAGCACAATACAACTTTTAAATTTTGTGACCTCAAAGGACTTTTCAAAGAAGCACTAGAATTAATAACAGCGCAAAAATGGGAAAACTGTATTAAGGACGTGAAAGACAAAGTTGAAAAGAGAATGTGGGAACTGGACAATATTTTAGAGGAACAAGTCGAGCCATTCATTATTGACGTTGGTGCTTCAGGCAGTAGCGATGATGAAAGCTCATCAAGCTCATCTTTCCAATAAAAGATGTCGTTCATCAAATTCGGTAAGTTATAAGTAATTATAAAGCTACTGTATTTTTTAATTAATTATTGACATTTTTGAACCCATTTTGGCAAAACCTATTCAAGAATCTACTTTCTGACAATGTTCAACCATGCACATTTTTTACGTTTTGAACGTTTTAATTTGGTTACATATTTACCTAGAAATCAAAAAATATACTAATCAATATTCTAAAAGCAATTTTAAGAGATATACGATTATTTTTCATTTAGGCTAATTTAAACGCCATTTTGAGATTATATTCGACTGTATTTCACCAAACATCAGGCGGCATCCGAAGCTGGAAATCGAAGCGAAAATTTTGAAACCCTTATGTATATTTACATCATTATATATTTCTTACCCCACCCCCACATGATCCTATATCCATCACCAATCGTATACACATCGAATTGTGCTAATTTACTACAAAGTTACGCAAAGCAGCATCTACTATCTAAAATATGTACTGCGTGACTCTTAATACGTCCCTGCCGAATGTTACAGCGTTCGATGATCACGTGGTCTTGTTTATGTCCGGTCTATCTCTTAAATAAATATACTGTAGAACGTTTTGAAAGCAACTACGTATATGATAACACAACAAGCCCAATAGTCTTGTGGCGATACGTAGACGGTATTTTTGCAATATGGACTTACGCTATTGAAGACTTGACTAATTTTTTGAATGAGAAACAACTAAAGAACCCACCATTAATTTTATAACTACAATTGAACAAAACGGTATTCTTCCTTTTCTAGATATATCTGTGGAAAGACATAATGGCTCCTTTATGATATCAGTATATAGAAAACCAACTCATACTAATAGATATCTGTATTTTAACTCAAAACACGCAACGAGTACTAATAAGGCCGTTAAAAAATATTTATTCGACAGAGCCAATCAAACATAATCAAATCAGTCAATATTCGATAGAAGAAACGTTTTCAGGGAAACAAACTGTACAGTAATGATTATCACCAAAATTTGTTGAATCTCAAATTCAAACTTTCCACCTACACCCCCAAGTCATCTACTAACCGCAACTTCTGTTTACCATACGTAACAGGTGTATCAAAAAAACCTGAAGGTGTTTGCAAAAAATTAACGTCAGAACTTTCTTCAAAATCACTAATACACTAAGGGCCGTATCGTCAATATTGTAGGACGCTTTTATGGCCTCCTTGATTTCCATAATCTCTTCTCTCCTTCAAAGAAACTGAGGTATTTATAGATTCCTATTCGGTGTCAGCATCAGTGGAGGTTACGTTTTCTTTTTGAATTGTAGGGCTGATAAAACAGATGATACAAATCAAAATCATAACCAATCTGATGCAAACTGATGTGCCACACAAAACCTACTTATGAAAATATAGACACAAGAAATTCAATATATGACATAGACACTGACTACGGTAAATGCTACATCGATAAATCGTCAAGATCTGTTAAATGTAGAATCAATGAACATGAAAGCTATACTAAGTGACATATAAATCCGAACACCCAGTTTAAATGGTTTTATTTTAATAAAAGTTGGTGAATGTATTTATCTTACTGTAAATAACAAGTGAAAAAATGTTCAGCCTTATCAGTTGGACATTCCGGTTTTTATACTGCTTTTTTTTAATTCACTAACGCTCTAAAAATGAATATTTCAGCCGCAGTAAGCAATCAACGTTGGCGGATTTTGGTTCTTGACATCCTTTACGATCGGGTACAATGCCTAGAGTACGGAGACCTGTACGATTTCGTCAACTTAGTGAGTTTGATAGGGGCCGTATAGTGGGACTTCGGGAAGCTGGACTTTCTTTTCGGGCAATTGCAGTTAGAGTGCAAAGAAGTGTAGACACTGTGGTTAGGTGTTGTCAGGCATGGCTTCGAGAAGGCCGTACGCAAAGAGCAAGGGGCACTGGACGCCGCCGTAGAACAACAGACCGTGAAGATCGCCGCCTAAGATTATTGGCCTTAAGGGACCGTTTCTCCACTACCAGGTCCATTGCAAATGAATGGTTTGCAGAACTCGGAAGACCTATTGGCATGCGAAGTGTTTACCGACGAATGAGAAGTTTTGGCTTGTTTTCATACCGGCCACACTGGGCCCTCCCTTTAACTCGAGAACACCGACGTAATCGCCTTGACTGGTGCAGACAACGGTCACTCTGGGATCAGGAATGGAACAGTATTGTCTTTAGTGACGAGTCTCGATTTTGTTTAGGCATGCACGATGGTCGTGCCAGGGTTAGAAGGCGACGTGGTGAAAGGAGGAATCCACAGTTTTTTGTTGAAAGACATGTTCATCACACTGTTGGAGTTATGGTTTGGGGTGCTATAGCTTATGGTTCCAGGTCACCTTTAATCCACGAAGTTCTAGAACCCCATCTTTTACCCTATCTTGACACCCTGGCAGATCCAACTATCCAACAAGATAATGCCCGACCACATGTTGCAAGAGTCACAATAGACTTCTTTCAACATAATGATGTCACATTGTTACCATGGTTACCAAGATCTCCCAACTTATCTCCAATTGAGCACGTGTGGGATATGATGGGTAGGAGATTGCTCAATTTGCAACGTCCTCCTCAGACTCTAGAAGCACTTCGAGAGGAGGTGGTGGTTGCCTGGAATGAGATACCACAGGAGGACATTGACCACCTGATCAGAAGCATGCCTAGGCGCGTTGGAGAATGCGTAGCATATCAGGGTGCATCCACACATTACTAAAGGTCAAAGGGCTTTAAAGCAGTGCAATCATTTTGAAATTTTTATCATTTACTTATTATGCTTCATTAAGTACTTATACAAAATTTTATTAAAATAAAACCATTTAAACTGGGTGTTCGGATTTATATGTCACTTAGTATATATAACAAAGGGATAAACCTGAAAATGAGCAGCAAGTGAATATGTGTGGGGACCAGGGCAAAGTTGAAGGAAGACTCAATATTGTAGATAGAGGATAACAATTCCAAAAGAAAGGTGAAGGAATCAGCCTATGTAAAATTAAACAAAAATTTGTTTAGTTTTGCCGTGGACTGCGTTCCAATTTGCTTGAGTATCGTTGAAAGAAAGATAATATTGATATTCTCCAACCCAATATGTCGAAAAACAAGTTTTTGGCCAGCAAAAATGTTTCTTTGGCTCCTCAGCCTCCTTATTCACCGTACTTGAGTCCGTGTAATTTTTCTCTTTTCCCGAAGAAGTCTCATCACTTAATTTCCAGACCTGGTACATGCAAAAAACAGACCTAAAATTAGTTTCACGGCTCCCACGCTACCACCCATCTGTCGATTCATTAAGCTCCTGCACTAAAAGGCGAAAAACAAAACAATTTTACTTAAATTTGAGGAAAGCTCATCAGGTCTTTTATCATTAGAGACCAATCAATATTTGAACAAACACTGTGTGGGAGCAGTTCCCAGAAGGAACCTTTCCGAGAATCCATGCAAAAAGTGCTTGCTGTCAGGGTAATTAATTTGTAGGTAGCAGACATTCAGTCAGTGCTATATTTAGAGAGGTACTTGACCCTCAAAAGCGTTCCACTCGAATTAACATCTGACTGGTCGGTTCGTTTTTCATGAGCAGCGGCTCTTTTGAATTTGGGGGATGAGAACTGTAAATGTCGGGTAGAAAATTTGCAAGGGTAGAAAATGACGTCACATACAGTTCAGAATAGTAAATAAAGCAGGAAACCCACAGAAGCAAGCTTGAGCGTGGGGTTGTACAATTGAGAAAAACCTTTTTCTGATACGGATTAAATATAGACGTAGATATGGTGTGTTTTTTTTAATCTCCACTCCGTTACTAATTTTAATACAATAACAGTCACTTAGGCATTCCACTATAAAGTAGTTCACACACTTAAAAATCGGTTTACCAAATGTACGATGAAAACAAGCATATAGATTCATTAAAATCCTCCCCAGTCAGTTAATGTAATCACACCACAACGGATGCTGATACTTTTTCAAGGTAGTGCATTCTCACCTTCTTCATTGCGCACGTTGCCATGAATAAGTTAAGCTTTAAATGAAATGATTAGATTACGAAATAATTCGTAAGATATTCCAATACTAGATGACCACAAAAAACTAATTGATAAATCGAACAAAAAAATTAAAAATAAACAGTAGCTTAAATATACTAAGTGACATATAAATCCGAACACCCAGTTTAAATGGTTTTATTTTAATAAAAGTTGGTGAATATATTTATCTTACTGTAAATAACAAGTGAAAAAATTTTCAGCCTTATCAGTTGGACATTCCGGTTTTTATACTGTTTTTTTTAATTCACTAACGCTCTAAAAATGAATATTTCAGCCGCAGTAAAGAATCAACGTTGGCGGATTTTGGTTCTTGACATCCTTTACGATCGGTCACGATGCCTAGAGTACGGAGACCTGTACGATTTCGTCAACTTAGTGAGTTTGATAGGAGCCGTATAGTGGGACTTCGGGAAGCTGGACTTTCTTTTCGGGCAATTGCAGTTAGAGTGCAAAGAAGTGTAGACACTGTGGTTAGGTGTTGTCAGGCATGGCTTCGAGAAGGCCGTACGCAAAGAGCAAGGGGCACTGGACGCCGCCGTAGAACAACAGACCGTGAAGATCGCCGCCTAAGATTATTGGCCTTAAGGGACCGTTTCTCCACTACCAGGTCCATTGCAAATGAATGGTTTGCAGAACACGGAAGACCTATTGGCATGCGAAGTGTTTACCGACGAATGAGAAGTTTTGGCTTGTTTTCATACCGGCCACACTGGGTCCTCCCTTTAACTCGAGAACACCGACGTAATCGCCTTGAGTGGTGCAGACAACGGTCACTCTGGGATCAGGAATGGAACAGTATTGCCTTTAGTGACGAGTCTTGATTTTGTTTAGGCACGCACGATGGTCGTGCCAGGGTTAGAAGGCGACGTGGTGAAAGGAGGAATCCACAGTTTTTTGTTGAAAGACATGTCCATCACACTGTTGGAGTTATGGTTTGGGGTGCTATAGCTTATGGTTCCAGGTCACCTTTAATCTCCATCAGAGGTAACATGAACGCGCAGCGTTATATCCACGAAGTTCTAGAACCCCATCTTTTACCCTATCTTGACACCCTGGCAGAGCCAACTTTCCAACAAGATAATGCCCGACCACATGTTGCAAGAGTCACAATAGACTTCTTTCAACATAATGAGGTCACATTGTTACCATGGCCACCAAGATCTCCCGACTTATTCCCAATTGAGCACGTGTGGGATATGATGGGTAGGAGATTGCTCAATTTGCAACGTCCTCCTCAGACTCTAGAAGCACTTCGAGAGGAGTTGGTGGTTGCTTAGAATGAGATACCACAGGAGGACATTGACCACCTGATCAGAAGCATGCCTAGGCGCGTTGGAGAATGCGTAGCACAACAGGGTGCATCCACACATTATTAAAGGTCAAAGGGCTTTAAAGCAGTGCAATCATTTTGAAATTTTTATCATTTACTTATTATGCTTCAGTAAGTACTTATACAAAATTTTATTAAAATAAAACCATTTAAACAGGGTGTTCGGACTTATATGTCACTTAGTATACACAAAAAACACGCTTTTATAGCTGACCGAATTAACAAGTAGAAAATAATTTTTAATTACATAGAGTTTATATTACAGTAGTAGATGGTCGAAGAATCAATCATAATTGATGACCTTAAAATAAAATTATAATGAATAATTCAATCCAGAGTAAAATGCGTGGGGTGCATTTTAGTACATTTGCATAACTCTCTTCTCATAGATAGTTACCAATAGAATGATTGTAGCATTTCATATATCAAGTACGACCATCTACTATTGTAATATAAACTATTTGTAATTGAAAATTGTTTTCCACTTTTTAGCTATAAACGCGTTTTTTGGTTTTTTAAACTATTATTTATTGATAAAAACAGGAATATTCATCTAATACATATACGAGCCCCTTTCCACTTCCACCTTTCAAGTTGAGCTTAAGTTAAAGGAATATTGAATCAATTTTATTGAGACATGATGAAGACATATGAATTATAATGCAACAATAAGTATACGAGCCCCTTCCCACTTGATTTGTACCAAAATATGCCTTTATAAACTAAACATTACGAAACTATTTACTTCTAAAACAATTTATTTTCTCAAAAACATTTTAGATACACTCTAGTCGTAAAAAAACATATTTGAAATCACTTAGACCTATGACTAATAGAACATCTGAACAAATAAACAATGTCCAAATAAATGCGCGAAGTTAACAAAGCAACAATTGAAAGATTACCTTGGGTAATATCACCTTTATTTTTTATTACGGCTGAAATTCTTTGGGGCATAGTGTTAAACAAGTTTTGGCAAAAATTTGGTGTAAGACAATCCCATATTTCTTGAAGCTTTTGTCTCAGTTCGGTGATTGTACGAGCAGGATGTTGTCGTAGAACCTTTTTCATCTCGTGCCACAAAGTTTCAATAGGTGACATATCTGGGCTGCTAGAAACCCATTTCAAAAGTGATACATTATTTTTTTCTATCCATTTTATAGCCTTTTTTGAGGTATGGCACGCTGCACCAACTTGCTGAAACACAAAATCTTGGCCGGATGTCAAACATTCTTCCAGCACTCGTAAAAGCGATTCTTCTAAAATTGCCAAATATTTGTTTGTATCCACATTTCCATCAATAAAATGAAGTTTTCCTACTCCTTTTGATGACATACTGCCCCAGACCATAATGGATGCTGGAAATTTCACTTTTCTCTTCAGACAGTCAACATGGAATGCTTCATTTTTTTGCGAATAACTCTACTGCGACTGTCACCAACACAAACTTCGAATAGGGGCTCATCACTCCATTGTATTGCACACCATTGTTGAGGTGTCCATTGTCTATGTTCTTTAGCCCATCTAAGAAGATTTTTCTTTTGCAGTGGAGTTAATAGTGGCTTTTCTTTGGTCTATAAACAAGTTGTGCAACTTTAGGATTTTTACTTCACTTTTTTTATAAGCTGTGATTAATAAAAATAATTGTCATGGCTTTTATTTTTCACAGCTACCTATGCGTTATAGACTTATTTTGCATTGAAATGAAAATAGGTTGATATGCTGTATTTGCAACATGTGTTATTTTTATGCTGCAAATTTGATTAGGGAGTGATAAAGTTGGTGTTTTCTACTATATATTATCAACATATTCATTGTTGATATTTTAAACCTATAAATATGCTATATTTTTATTATTTGTGTTTGATAAGAAAAAAAACTAAGATTTAAATAGTTGGGCCAACTGAAGTGGGAAGGGGCTCGTATTATTAAAACTCGGTATCGATGAAAAGAGAGGAAGAGAGAAAATGGATAAAAAAACCAAATAAGTATACAGACATCACAGCAAGAGTTTCAATAAATTTATGAAACATATACAACGATCTCAGATATTATGTTGTGTATGTTTTGACTAGGAGTATTTGAAATCCATAACTTAAGTTCTTTCTTGAACAGAAATGTTGACCGATCCTCCTAATATGCTCCGGCGAGAGATTAAACGCTTTGAGACATAAGTACTTGTGATTTCTCAGGCCAACTGTTTTGTGAATTTTTGGGAGTTTTAATTGTACGTCCGTTGTCTTGTATTATGCATCTAATAACACTGTGACATACGTACACTTTTCAGAAGAGCGATTTATGTTTTTAAGTAACTTCAGTCGAACATTCTAATATTTAACATAGTATCGTGGCATACAGTATATGAGATGTCGCGGCAGTCGCGACTTACCTACGTCGGCAATACCAAAGCTGAGACGGCTTTTGCATGATATAAATGAACATATGCAGCTCTGATGGAGAGAAACATCGAGGACGACAACAAAGTTCTGAGTACACTCGCGGAGTATTAATAGGATCTTGAAGATGCTCATATCAAATCGATGTTTTTGCTCTAGGGATGTGCCAATTTCGGTTTTTCAAATGCGGTTTATTTATAAGCTAGATTAACCTGAATACCACGCGATGCCTGATTTGGATACTGACTCACATAGCATATTGAGATAGTTACTTGGCACTCAAAAAACATTTTTCCTGAATAAACGTCTCACTGGTCTATGGCCTCTCATGAGCAGTGAATCTTTTAAATTTGGGGATGAGAATTGTAAATGCCGGGTAGAAAATGACATCGAGAATATATCGATAAATCCATCTAATAACGTTGTAAGTGATAAATGTAGGCTCTTCTGGAGAGCCATATCAATTGTTCAGCAACATCAGTTGAACTTTTTAGCATTTGTTAATGTACAGGGTCCCTGAAAAGTTCAGAAGCACCACGATAATCTTAATAGTTACGATCATTCTTAAATGTTGATTTTATGAGGTCATTGTCAAGGTCAAACTCAGGTAGGGTGATATAAGCCAATAGTCGCATAGGGAAACTACCCAGACATGATTTTTTCCGGATATACAATGGTGACTTTGTATTTGACCTTGAGCATAACCTACAAGGTCAATTTGAAGGACAACTTGACCGCGGAAATGGAGAAAAGGTAAAAACTTTATCCTCGAATGTGACCTTGACAATTTTTTCAACTTGACCTTGAACTTAACCATCAAGGTCAAACACAAGTTTACTTTAATCTCTTAATTCAGCAAACTGTGTAATCCGCAGGTGAGCTGACTTTACTGTTTCTTCAGGATTGCTCTCTGACTATAAAAATCGACTTGACCTTCATGTGACCTTGAAAGTCATCATTGTTAAGGTCAGGTCCAAGGTCAGCATTGGATATACGGGAAAAAATAATGAAATTAGTGTCTAAAATCAAAATTAAGAATCCTCAATACCATATTTGATAGGAAAATGTTCCGCGCTTTTTATTTACGGGGTGAAAAATGGAGGTATCATTAAAAATATCGACTTTACCTTCAAATGACCTTGACATAGCTAAGCATCGCTGTAGGCTGCCTTACCCGAATAAATGCAGTACTTCAATTTTATTCACTAAACATTTCATTTCGACCCAAACATAAAAGCAAATCAAGGATCTTTAAAAACGATCTGCACGCACTCGTGAAGCCTCGGTAGCATTTCAAAGACACTCACCGTAAATTAAAGTGATATGGACAACCCTGATATTGCTGTAAGAGTGTGTAATTTTCTTAGAACCGTTGTGTAGAGGTTTTGTTTACAAACGCAGTCAGGCCTGGATTGAGTATTGATCCATATCGTACGTATTCACGTTTGATCTAACCGCGGGGCAGGACCGGATTAGGTTTTGTTTATGTTACTAGGAAAAGACTAGTTATTTTTCTTCTATCTGTATGCCGTGAAAACGAACGTCCAAATTTCGAGGACATCGTTTATATAGCATTGGAAAGGTTATCCATTAAAGACATCTAGGAAAAGCAAAAATTAGGCAACTACCAGGCATTTGGGATATATTTGAAGATATTTTCATGTAATACGATTTTGTTTTACTGAGAAAGGTGTTTGTATGTAACATGTGATTACGTGTTAAAAATTAATTATTGTACATAGTGCCTGAGCAGGTAGCGACAAGCAAATAGAGGTCGCGATCCAGTGCTGACACTTATTTTGATGGTTGGAAAATGGGACTTGAGTAGATTAGATTTTCACATAAAAATGCGAATTTCAGCAAATGATTCCTGAGCAATGCAGATAGCAAAAAGTGAGTATTGCTAATGACTACCATCTCATAGAAATTAAAAAAAAAAATATGAGGCTTACTTCACTGACAAGTATTATATTACGCCGTATAATTCCGTGAGACCAGCAAAACGATACGTCGCTGAATTTTTCAGATATTATTTAAACACGCCAGGTGCTATTTATATTTGCATAACAAGGCTATCAAACTAACAGCGAATATGGCATTGTGCAAATGTATTTATACATGTACGTTTCCCAGAAGCATAAAAAATGTTTTACGATAAGCGAAATACCTTAAACGTTTCCGCATGGCTGTGGTATCAGGAAAAGTGTGGAAGATTATGGGGCTTTACGCCTACTATGCCAGAATGAAGGGATTCCGTGACTGCATTGAGTTTGTTCATATGGGTTTTGAGCTCTGAATGCCATTGGTTTGTTCACGGAGCCAAATTGCTGATAGTTGTTGTAGATAGAGGTTATAGTCAACGCCAAACAAAGTGGCGTGCACGTCATCACGATAAAAATTCCCCGACCTAATGCCTAGGTTTCTATCACAAACAATTGCTCTATTGCAGTTTCATATTAATGTGATATATAAATTGTAAAATGGTCATTACTCTCTTATTATGGTTAATAGTCATATAAACATTGTTATTAAAATATCACATAAGTTGCTTTCTGATAAATTTAGACGCATTATGCGAAATAAAATGTTTTGCAAACGCTCCAATCACTTATCGACATGTAAACGCACTAAACCGGTTTCGCAGCGTTGACACATTGTCACCTTGAAACTTATTTAAACTGGGAACTGACATTTGTATTAATTTTGACACTGAATCAATTTGTGGCATTTCAAATCTTTATAAATCCTTTGGCCCCGCATAATGTAAATCAACAACTGTTTGTTTCAAAACAAAATTATTCATTTTACGAGTAGATAAAGGCAATTTTGGTATATAAAGATGCCCAAACAGTTAAATAGTCGGTGTAAGGAACTCGTGGCCTCGTTAATGCACTACTTTGAGCAAGAAAGGGACAACAACGGGCCTTTGTTGCCTTTAAATGCTGTTCAAGAGGTAGGTTACTAATAATTATATGTAATGTATATTAATAATAGTGAAATTTTATTTCATTTTTTGTAGCGTGTTGCTGCTGCTTTAAAAATTAGTTTAAGGACAGTTAGTCGTATTTCCGAGGGTGTGAAAAGTGATGCAAATTTAGAATCGCCCAAGAAAAAGCGGAGTTATATTAAACGTGTAACCAACACAGCGACATTGGATACAAGTGCCATTCGAGAAGTGATCTATAATATGTATCACAAAAGTAAGATCTTATTATAATAACTTATCAGAAATTTGCATTAATTTGTTAACTAAATTATAATGTCATATTACACATGGTTTCAGAAGAACAAGTTACGATACAAACTTTATGGTCTCGATTAAGAGATAGGGCATTATTTGATGGTAGTGCCACGTCTTTAAGGCGGTTGCTTAGAGATCTTGGATTTAAGTGGCTTAAGGACAATCCGCGACGAGGGCTCATGGAACTACCAAGTATAGCTTTGAAAAGGGTGGACTTTCTAAGGCAATACAATCAAGCCAAGGTTGAGGCCTTATACCAGTTTGTCTTCCTCGATGAAACTTGGATATTTCAAAATGGGACCATAGGTCGCTCTTGGCAAAATGGAAACCAAAAAAGCGTGAAAGCTATTAAAACAGATGGTAAAAGGTATGTACTTTTACACAATTTGCACTATAAAATTTAAAACTAATATATTTTAGATACATTATATTACATGCTGGAAATGAAAATGGGTTTATTGAGGGTAGTGAAGCGATATTTTCTTCGAAAACAAAATTGAGCGATTACCATGGAGAGATGAACCAGGACAATTTTTTGAAATGGTTTCAACATCAGTTATTAGAAAAATTGGAGAGTCCATCTATGATTATACTGGATAACGCCCCTTATCACAGCATGATATTGAACAAAGTGCCCAACAATGCATGGACAAAAAAAAAATATCCAAGACTGGTTGACAAATCAAAACATACCATTTTTAAACACAATGTTTAAAACAGAGCTATTGAGTATTGTTGCTCGGTACATAATGCTTCTTAATTATATATATTTTGGTCGACAGTTTATATTTCTTTTGTTTATTCCTATTGTTAAAATAACTGCTTTTTTAGAAACAAACCACCTAAAATATACGTGATTGATGAATTGGCGGAACAACATGGGCACAAAGTTCTTCGTCTGCCTCCTTACCATTGTATATTTAACCCTATTGAGTTAATTTGGGGCATAGCAAAAGGTTACTATAACAGACATATTGGTAGAGATGGTAACAGTGAAAAAGACTGTTTGGATATGTGGAACGAGGCTCTACAAACGGTTACCCCAGACATGTGGAAAAATAGTGTTCGACATACTGAGCAAGAAATTTTTAAATGGTATGAAAGAGAACGAATTTTTGATCGACCAGACATCGAACCTTTAATAATCAACTTTGAGAGTGATGAAGATTCAGATTCAGACAGCGCTGAAGAAAGAAACTCCGACTAACTTTATTGTACAGAAAAAGCTTACACCAGTAGCTTACCTAATTTTAGAATGCATTTTTCTGTATGAATTCTGTAAAATAAATACCATGCATAAAATTTGGAGGACCCCATTTGGATTTTTATTCAGTACCTTTAAGCTATCAATTAAATATGGTAGTTTCATAGTGTCATCTGATCAATAATTGTCATACTTAATGATTATGCAAGTACAGATCTATAATTTTATTATACTATTATTTTTGTTCTCATTTGAGGTTAATATTGCTTATAAACCTAGATATGTAAATAATAAATTTTATTATTTTGCAAAAAGTTTGGCAACAATGTAAATTTTTCAACACACCCACCTTGATGACGTGCACGCCACTTTGTTTGGCGTTGACTATATACTAGTTGTTGTTCAGCTATTAGGTTACAATCTTTCAAATTTTATCAATTTCAAGAAGCCTAATTAACTTGAAAATTTGCAGAGGGCTCAAGAGCCAATGACAATAAAGTAATCTAGGAAAAAATCGAAAATTTAAAAAACATTGAATTTTGAGATTCGAAAAAATGGATTTGAAAATTTGGAAAATGATCGGAAAATATGGAAATAATTTGAAGGTTTGTAGGTTTTTGAAATGATTAGGAGATTTTAATTTTTTTTTTTACGCGCGATTACGTTATAATAATACTTAAGCGCGGAATAGCATTTTTTAATGATTCTATAGATTATAATGGACTCGAAACAAATGTATACGTAATATAATTTGATTTGAGGTATTTGAAAAAATTAAATAGGAAAATTTATAAAAAACCTGATTTTTTTACGTCAAAAAAGTTTATGCGCAGCTTGACAATGAGGCGAAATCTATGACTTTCATGCAAAAATATACTATCATACAACCTTTAGGAAACTTTATGAGCCAAGTGAGCAAACTTGAACTTTCAGGGGTTGCCGCTAGAGGGCGGCCAAAGTCGCCCAATACATTATTCGTTAGTATTGATCTGACTTTGTCCATCTGCTCCATCACATGTTTGCGTTGTTTTCGACCGGTAACAAGTGTGTTTTTTCTCGTGATAAACTTAGCAGGTCGCATTCATTTCTAGGGAAAATGGGTCGCTACAAAAGAATCATAGGAAGCAGGAATTACAGCAATTATACCACAGCACAGCTAGAAGAGGCACTTCGACTGATTAGATCGGGTGTAATATCACAATGACAATGATCAAAATACCTCGAGCGACATTGCAGAATAAGCTGAAGGGAGTGCACAATAGACGTGCAGGTGACGAGCCGTGTTGTCAGTGGAGGAAGAAAAAAAAACGAAGCAAATCTAATATTAACATCGTCATGTGGTTTTCCTCTAGGTTCCCTAGATTTAACAAAACTTGTGAAGTGCTATCTAGATCAAAAGGGTGTAGTTATAAGCTGATTTACAAATAATCTTTCTGGTAGTGAATGGGTAAGACTATTTTTAAAAAGACATCCAGCAGGGACACAAAGGTTTGTTGCAAATACAAAATCCGTTCGGGCTGGCGTTTCATCTCCCGTTATTAATAAATACTTTGACCACCTAGAAGAGGAATTAAGGCGGATTTCACCGACAAATATAATAAAAAAAGCTTTAACAAAACGGGGCTGCAAATATCCTGAGCGCATCGTGAACTCGTCCAAACAATCTACAAGTGTAATGTTTTGTGGAAATGCTGTAGGCACAGTTTTTCCACCTTATGTTGTTTATAAGGAAAAAAATATGTATGATACCTGGATGGAGGCAGGACCAGATGGAACACGTTATAATCATTCAAAAAGCGGTGGGCTTGAGGGCCATATTATTATTATTATTATTATTATTATTATTATGATAATTGAGATGAGCAGAGTACACAGTACTATAAGCTCATGCAGTAAATATAGTGTACGGACACGTAACACAAATACATCAAATAGAAAAAAATAAAAAAAGACAGTTCATAGCTATAAAGTTTGTACACTCCTCCAGCTATCATACTGCACTTTGAAGCTATTAACTGAAGTAGCACCAACCACACTTTCAGGTAAACTATTCCAGGTGTTGAATATGCGGTTGGGAAGAAACCACTGTCGGACTGTTGTTTTAAATGGCTCCTTATGCAGTTTGAAGCTGTGTCCGCGTAGATTGCTGCGCGACAGACGGTATAGATGCATGAGGTTGGTGCCCATCAAACCATGAAGTATCCTGAACGTAACTATAAGATCGCCACGAAGTCTTCGCTCAGAGAATGAGGTCAGGTTGAATAATTCAAGGCGATCTTCATAGCTTGGTCTTCGTGCTCCAAAAGGGATACGAGTAGCCCGACGCTGTACTGATTCGACGAGATTTCTATCGCGCAGAAGCACAGTGTCCCATACCGGGCCAGCGAATTCAAGAATTGGCCTCACGAATGCCTTGTAAATGTAGGCGCAAGTGTTGACATCGGATCTTTTGAAAGACCTCTCCAGCATGTATAGAAGTTTCTTGGCTTTTGATGTAACGTGGTGAATATGCTCTGACCAGGAAAGACGATCGTTGACTACAACGCCCAGATCAGTGTGGCTGGAAACTGCTTCGATGTTGTGGTCAGAGATCTTGTATGTAAATCGCGGATTTGTCTTCCCGAGGTGAAGGACACAACACTTAGTTAGATTTAAGGGTACAGGCCAACTGACTGACCATTGACAAACAATATCAAGATCTCGTTGAAGCATAGCAGATTTTACGACAGTATTGTAAATCTTGGTGTCGTCGGCATAAGCTGAACATGTGGAGGAAATCAATGCGGGCAGGTCACTTGTATACAGAAGGAACAGCACTGGCCCCAAGACAGAGCCTTGAGGAACTTCCACTTGCTACATGATGAAGGTGAGACTGGCTATCACTGACGTGCACAGAGAAAGTCCTCCCGGTGAGAAACGCCTTAATCCACAGTAACAACTCGCCTCTTATTCCCATACATTCTAACTTAAACAGAAGCCTTCTATGTGGTACGCGATCGAAAGCCCTAGAAAAATCTAAGTAGATTATATCAACAGGAGTATTTGTGTCCAGATACTGAGTCCAATCGTTGAGAGAGTGGAGAAGGTTGGTCATTATTGATCGACCAGGATGATCATGGATTTCTCATGCTGATTCTTAGGGATAAGGTCATTTTCGAAAGCAAATGACAGGAGCTTATATAATATGATTCTTTCAGCTATTTTGGCGGCGATATGAACTAGACTTATTGGTCGATAATTTTTAGCGGAGGATTTGTCGCCCTTTTTGAATACAGGGGTAACAGAAGCACTAAGCCAGCATGAGGGTAGGGTATGAGATCTAAAAGACGATGTGAATATCAAGCTTAATGGTAGGGCCAGTGCTGAAGCGCAGTTTTTAAGTACAGCAGCCGTCATCCCATCTTTACCAGGGGAGGAAGAGGTCTTCAGATTTCGCAGGTGCATTAATACATCTTCAGGCAGGAACTCAACTTCGAAGACTGGTTTGAACAGTTAGTTCTTCGTGCTTTAAAGCGTTTAGATGGACCAAAAGTGCTGATTGGCGAACCTCTCTTCGCATCTAAATGTGCATGTCATGAACCTATGTTCCCAATATGACATAAAATTCATTTGTTTACCACCTAACACGACACATCTCAGTCAGCCACTTCCTATTGCATATTTTCGGCCGCTTACAATGAAATGGAGGCAAATCATAACGGATTAAAAACAAATAAAACAATTCCAAAATCAGATTTTCCGCATTTGCTTAAATGAGTGACAGACTTATTATTACATCAGGAAAAGATAATTTAATAATCGGTTTCGAAAAGGCAGGAATTCACCCTCTAAACCGAATGAAAATATTGGAGCGAATACCATCAAATGATAATATCGATTCCGATGCCCACACAAATGTTAGTGCCGCTGCCGTCGAACTACTTGAAGAAAGAAGATTTTCCGGTGCAGCAGAACAAACTACAAGGAAAAAAAAGCTCAACATAAGGAGCATTTCAATCCTAGATTTGCAAAACGAACCAGTTGCAGGACCCAGTGGTGTTAAACAAAACATTGTAAACCGCAACAAAAAAAACTAGAACAACAATTTCTAGTGATTCCGAAAGGTCTGTTGCTATGTCACTTCAATCGGAGGGAGAGCCTGACGATGACATTGAAAGTTAGACTAAATTCATACAAGAAAATACAAGCGAAAGCAACACATGCAAAGGAAGGAATGAAATACAAATTGGGCAGTTTGTCCTATTTTTATACAGGGTGTTCCAGAAGTCGACGTCAAGCCGAAACCGGGTGATAGGCAAAGTCATAACAGCTACCAGAAAAATATTTAAAAAATTGTATGTATGTGTTTTGAAAATTATAGGTCTTTGAAAAAAATATAGAAATTTCACACCCTACAGCAGTCTGTCAACTCCTGTTACTACAAATATTAACTTTTTTTGGATTTTATTTTTACAATGTAATGATAAATAATGCATCTTCAAACTGGTGTCTCAACCTTACTGCCAACTTTTCTCGTTCAGGAAAAATTGTGGGTTTGCTACGTGCCACTCGTGTAAGTTATGCAGGTTCATGTACCCATCTTTCTTAAATGTGGTCTCATCTGACCATAAAATTTTTTCAATGAACCGTGGATCTTCCCTGTGTCTTTCTAACATTGTGCGACAAAAAGCGGGGCTCATAATCTCGGGGCAGAAGACCTTGAACGTGGTATGGAGGGAGCACGTTTTTTTGCAAGATTCTATGGGCTGTACTTTTGGGCACACCTGTTTTTAGTTCTATTGCACGCACTGAAGTACTCGGGTCTTCTGCGACAGCTCCTAGCACCACGTCTTCGTAAGGAAGGAAAGATCTTCCATCACCGTATGATTGGTTTGGTAGTTGGCTCTCTGAGAACAGTAAGCGATGCACATTTGCGAACACTCGATGATCTGGATGACGAGCTGCATTCGGGTACCTCTCACAGTAAAGTCTCGCTGCAGCACTAGCGTGATGTGCTTCATCCATACCACATACAGCGTGTTCAACCTCTCCTGCCCCGGGATTATGAGCCTCGAGTTGCTTTTTGTCGCACAATGTTAGAAAGACACAGGAAAGATCCACAGTTCTTTGAAAAAATTTTATGGTCGGATGAGACCACATTTAAGAAAGATAGGTACATGAACCTGCATAACTTACATGAGTGGCACGTAGCAAACCCACATTTGATGAGAGAAGATAAATCTCAATATCGCTTCAAGATAAACCATTGGACAGGAATTTTAAATGGTAAAATAATCGGTCCGTTTGAGTTCCCAGAGACTTTGACTGTTGAAGTTTATTTGGATTTTTTGAAAAATCATGTACAAAATTTATTGGTGGACGTGCCACTGAGTATTTACAGGGACATGTGGTTTCAGCACGATGGCTGCCCAGCGCACTATGCACTCTCAGTGAGAGAGTATCTCGATCAAAACTTTCCAGGCAGATGGATAAGGCGGTCTGGTACAATACCGTGGCCAGCCCGATCACCTGATTTGAATCCTTTAGATTTTTTTACTGGGAAACTGTAAAAAAAAGTGTATTTCAAGCCGATTCAAAATGTAGCCGAGCTATGGCAAAGACTATTGGAAGCAGCTGAGTTTGTTAATAACGGTGGATTCGCTCGTTTAATAACCCGATCTTTTTTAAGAAGATGTCGAGCGTGTATTGCGGCTGAAGGAAAACAGTTTGAGCATTTGTTGTAAAGGTAAATCATCATCAGCAGCATTTTGACGCCCACTGTTGTGCAAACAGCTTTACTTAAGGGTCCTTGTGCCTTTTCACAATCGCTGTTTAATTAGGAAATTTTGAAAAATTTTCATCAGTTTTTTTTCAAATAAAAATTGTGCATAAGTTAACGAGTAATCTTCTAAGTGTTATACCATTTTGGAATCGTTATTAAATGCGCCAACTTTTAAGGTTACTTGCCAAACTCTCGTAGTACATTTTTTCCAATACAGCCAGTTAAAGTTGAGCAAAGTTTTACTTTGGAATACTTGGTTGGGAAATAAGTGGCAATTTTTCCTGAACGAGAAAAGTTGGCAGTAAGGTTGAGACACCAGTTTGAAGATGCATTATTTATCATTACATTGTAAAAATAAAATCCAAAAAAAGTTAATATTTGTAGTAACAGGAGTTGACAGACTGCCGTAGGGTGTGAAATTTCTATATCTTTGTCAAAGACCTATAATTTTCAAAACACATACATAAAATTTTTTTAAATATTTTTCAGATAGCTGTTATGACTTTGCCTATCACCCGGTTTCGGCTTGACGTCGACTTCTGGGACACCCTGTATGAAAAACATATTTATCCTGGGCAAGTTATTGAAATAAAAGAAGATGAAAAGCAATACAAAATAAAATCCTTAACACCTAGTGGATTGTTGCAGTGGAAGTGACCGAGTAAAGATGACATAATCTGGTACGAGGAGGAAGATATTTTACAGGTCAACCAGACATCTATTCCGTCCAAAAGAGGTTTCTTTAAAATTCCATAAGTGGAAAATTATAATTTAGGTTAACCGTGTTATTTTTATTATTAATTTCCATTCGAAAGAATTTGTGTTTTTTTTAATTTTACCAAAGAATCTGTGTGTCTATTTTTAATTTTACCAAAGAATTTGTGTTTTTTTAAATTTTGTCAAAGGATTTGTTACCTACCTTATTTGCGTTCAAATCAAGCTTAAAACACTTTTTTTACATCTGTTTACAAATTTTATAAACAAAACAAACAAATGTATGTCATAAGTATTTTTTATTTAGAAACCCTCAAAAAATACTTCAAACATATTTAGCTATTTTTTTCATCGCCAAACTAACCCGTGTATTAGCGTTTTCTAAATAAAACAACATGTGGCCAAAGTAACCCAACTTCGTCATTTGACTTTGGCCACCCAGGTTTTTTAAAAAAATATATATTTAGAAAGTGTTTAGTTCCTTCTCCATTTCAAAGTTCAAAGTACTAATTCAGGGTGCGGCAGAGAGTATGGACGGTTTTAAAAAAAACATAAAATAGTTAATTTCTACTCGAAAACAAATTTATTGATGTAATCAGGTTCACAAGGAAATAGCATTTGAGACAGTCAAGTGTGAAAAATCACATCAGGCATGTGGTGGCCAAAATCGTTGATGCAGAGCTGGTTAACCATGCTGTTTAGGTGAAAGTGGGCTTCGTCACTCATAAACAAAATGAGGTTCTCATTTTGATCAATCAGTGCTTCCATCTCACGTGCGAAGTTCATTCGTTGTGCATAATCTCCGGGCTGTAACTGTTGCACAATGGCCAATTTGTAGGGGTGAAAGCGGAGATCCATATGCAAAATTCGCCTTACCGAACGATCACTAAGGCGAAGTGCAGCAGCATGTTTCCGGGCAGATCGAGTCGGACTGCGAAGAAAGTCCTGTCGAACGCGTTCAATATTTTCAGGAGTTCGAACTGTTCGCGGCGCTCCTCTTGGTCTCTCTCAGTTCACCACGCCTGCGAAGTGATTCAACCCAAAGAAGGATGGTGTTTCGAGAGGGAACAGCTCTATTCCGATGAATGCTGAAGTGGCGACGAAACTCACGCTGTACGACGATGGCTGACTCATTATTTCGGACGAAAACGCGGTGCTCCACAGCCCAAGGCTCCATAACGACAACTGGTAAAATGAAGCTAGGATCTCACGAGTCAAACGGCACCCTCCCCACCTCTCTCGTCGACGGAGGCGGAGAGTACTACCCATCCCAAAAACGTCCATCCTCTCTGCCACACCCTGTACAAACCCATAAAACGCGACTGGAAACGAAAATTAATATCATTTGGTGTAAAACTTATCACAGTGTAAAGTTCAAAAGTGGACCAAAGTAACCCAAGTTTACGGTGCTTTTGTTTTCTTTTACTTCAAGTTGCATCCGTCAGAATCGTGGTCTTTTTGAACATTTATTGAAGTAAATAAAACTCATCTAATTTGTTTTATTTTTATTTTTACGAAAACAGTGCACTGTAGGAAAAAACACAACAATAATTGAAGGTAAAATTCGATACATTGCGCGTTTCGAAAAAAAACAGTGGCGTACTATTTTTATTTGAAAAAATAATGCCACTAATCCCCTGTATATCCGCCACTGCTGCACGTTAATTTTAAATAAAGACTTCTAAATGTGGACAATCCTTAGGTAAATTCACATACCAAATTTTAGTTCATTCCAGTTGACGGTTTTGAAGATATTAAAAAAATGTTTGTTATTACTAATCTCCAACACCCCGTACCTTTTTAATGAAGCACTCGAGGCAAAAATGTTACACAGAAGAACCCCTTAAATCACCCTCTATAGGGACACAATTTATGGGGTAGGTCTTTACTGCGCAAAGTTCTAAATTGTCTTGATATATAGATTCCTGTGTGCCCTGGGGCCCCAACATACCTTAAGACGGCCCTGCATCCACCCCAAAACTGATGGAGTTCAACAAATAATTCTTCTCGGATCATCGAAAGCAGTTAGGTGACCTTCAGGCACCAAGAGGACTTGGAGAAGCGTTATAGGGCATAAGGCAAAGTTGATGTAAATATTATTCAGACCCAGTTTATTGTTTGACTCGCCGTCCCGTCTTCATCATGCTGCGGTTTGTTTGATGTAGTCGGCGCTTGTACCCTTACCGGATATTTTGTGCGAAATGATACCAAGGAGCTCAGGCTGAAGTATGATGTCCACCCGAATAACTTGCGTTTGTTTGGAAGTAAGACGGAGATTATTTTAGAAAGCGGACCACAAGTATACAAAGCGTGGCATGTTCGGAAAATAATTTCGTATCGGCACGGGTATTACGTATCTTAAAAAGTGATTTTTGTCACATTACGTAAGTTTTTCGACAAGATGTTAACTTAGCACTAGCCGATGGACACGTTGTGAACTTGTTTTGTAGTTGTTCGAGGGTGGTCCCAGAAGTACCCGACCCAACGAAGAAAATACAAAATTTTTGTAAAAAATGTATTTATTTTTCAACATAATCTCCTTTGAGCTCTATACTCTTTCCCCAGCGATATTCAATAAGTTCGATACCCTTTTTATAATAAGAGCTGTCTTGCTCCTCAAAATAGCCATTAACAGCTGACATCACTTCTTCATCGTTGGAAAATCTTTGACCACTGAGCCATTTTTTCAAGTTTGGAAACAGAAAATAATCCGAGGGGGCTAAATCTGGTGAATAGGGTGCATGAGGTATCAATTCAAACTTTAATTCGTTAATTTTGGCCATTGCAATAACGGATTTGTGAGCTGGTGCATTGTCTTGATGAAACAACACTTTCTTCTTAACCAAATGCGGCCGTTCTTGCTTGATTTCATCGCTCAAACGTTGCAATGAGTTCGCATGATACTTGACGGTGATAGTTTTTTCTTTTTCAAGATAGTCAATGAAAATTATCCCACGCGCATCCCAAAAAACCGACGCCATAACCTTGCCTGCAGATGAAACGGTCTCCGCCTTCTTTGGACCCGGTTGTCCCTTTTGAGTCCATTGTCTTGATTGTTCTTTTGTCCCAGGTGTGAAGTGATGGACCCATGTTTCATCCATGATTATGAAACGACGCAAAAATTCTGCTTTGTTGCTGTGAAACTTCGCTAAACACTCAACTGAAACATCTTCACGACACTGTTTTTGCCCGATTGTGAGCAATCGCGGCACCCATCTTCTCATGTCAAAATTTTCAGATAATATGCAATGAACCGCACTTTTTGAAATGCCTACTATGTCGACGATCATTCAGTACCTCTTTGTGAATTTTCTTCACCATTTCTGGAGTCCTCACCTCATTTGGTCGACCACTGCGATGCTCGTCTTGGCAGCTCATACGGCCTCGTTTAAGCTCTGCTACCCCATATTGTACTGTTGTAAACGAAGGAGCAGACTCACCCAGAGTAGAATCCAGTTCAGCTTTCATATTGGTTGGGCTGATGCCTTTGAAATAGAAGTATTGTACCACATAACGATGACCAATTATCTCCATTTTCACAGATTCACTGAAAACGTTCAGTATTGATGGCTGCCAAACAAGTACTAAACAACGTGGCGTCTTAAAACTTGACACATATGCTTTATAGGTTGCATACTTTCTAATACAATGATAATTTTCAAACAACTATCGCCATTTCTAGGTCAGGCCGGGTATTTCTGGGACCAACCTCGTACGTGTTGCCTAAACATCATGAGGTTTTGGTGTGGCTCTAATGCGATGTAAAATCTGCTCTAGAGATGGCATTACTGGCGGTAACGGCAATGCATTCCATTGGATTCTTGTATCAAATACCCTTACTTGAGATTCAATCAGTGCGCATCTACTTTTTATTATCCATTCTGGAAATAACATATGCAAATTTGCTGAATTTCAAAAGTGAATTACAAGTCATATACATGCTAACAGTAATTACAAACAACGCGGGTGGATTTTCCGAAATTCCCCTCAAAGTTTTTGAAAACACAAAAAAAACGCAAAAAATCGTAATTTATAACTTTGAACATAACCTGTATTCAGAAAAGACAACATATAAATAACCCGTCGGGCACACCTAATAGATATACCTCATTTGCAGCATATTCTGTAATGATTTTCTCACACATGAAGACCAATACACACAATCATCCAGATGCGATCTTGCTATTCAACCAACTTTCTCCTCAGAGATAAAATCTGTAGACTACTCGGCTTCACAAAACATATGCAACCAACAATGCGTGTAGTTGAGCTATTCCTCCCTAGATGGACGCTCACAACGTGGAATTACTGTTTGCACCCTAAAAACTACCTAGTCTGCAAGATGACTTTACAGGTTTTTTTGACGTTTTATAAGCTTTTTACATAATACTCGTGCCGATAAAGAGTGACGTCACGTAGGTTGACTTCCTTGGTAACGCTGTCGTTATTTCATTTAGAGCTCTTCTCTCTTCTCAGATTGATATTCAACATTCGTAGAAGAGAATCCTGCAGAGAGACCTTCAGAAGTAAAAACATCATGACTCTACCAAGCATTCATATTTATAAGTGTGCCCTTTTCACACATACAAACAAAATAAAATTTATACAGAACAAAAACATTATAATAAAAGGGCAGATGAGAGTCTAAGTATTCCAAGACACACACTGACGCTGTTCGAGAGGTCACCGGATTACACCTGCATCAGAATATAATGGGTGATTTGTTTGCTAGTATCTATTTGGCAACACTGTTTTTGACAGATGACGCGTGAATCGTGTCTTGTGTCATTGTCAAACCTGTTCAGTTTGGTCTATAATTTAACCATGAATCGACTTACGAACGAACAACGCTTGCAAATTATTGAATTTTACTATCAAAATTCGTGCTCGGTTAAGAGAGTGCATCGAGCACTGCTTCCAATTTATGGGCAATTTGGTCGGCCTACTGAGGGAGCTATTCGGAAGCTTGTAACTAAATTTCGAACCCAGTTTACATTATTGGACATTAAACCACCAACACGCAGACGTAGAGTGAGGACTGAAGAAAATATTGCGGCTGTATCCGCCAGTGTTAGTGATGACTGTGAAATGTCGATTCGCCGCCGTTCGCAGCAATTGGGCCTCTGTTACTCCACTACGTGGAAAATTTTGCGACAGGATTTGGGTGTAAAACCTTATAAGATACAGCTGGTGCAAGAATTGAAGCCACACGACCTCCCGCAATGTTTCCAATTTGGTGAATGGGCGCTGGCAAAGTTGGAGGAAGATCCACATTTTTATCGAAAAATTGTGTTCAGCGACGAAGCTCATTTCTGGTTGAATGGGTACGTTAACAAGCAAAATTGCCGCATCTGGAGTGAATACCAGCCAGAAGCATTGCAAGAGCTACCAATGCACCCCAAAAAACTCACTGTTTGGTGTGGATTATGGGCCGGTGGCATCATCGGGCAGTACTTCTTCAAAGACGACAATGGGGGGAACGTAACTGTGAATGGCGAGCGCTACGGTGCGATGATAACAAACTTTTTTTTGCCCAAAATGGAAGAGCTGGACTTGGCTGACATGTGGTTTCAACAAGACGGTGCCACATGCCACACCGCACTCGAAACAATGGCCCTATTGAGAGGCGAGTTCGGTGAACAGTTTATCTCACGTTTGGGGCCCGTCAATTGGCCGCCTAGCTCGTGTGATTTAACGCCGTTGGAATACTTCTTGTAGGGCCATGTTAAGGCTAATGTCTACAGGGATAAACCAGCAACGATTGACGCACTGGAAGCCAATATTGAAGCATTTATTCGTGAGATACCGGCCGATATGTTGGAGAGAGTGTGCCAAAATTGGATCTTGCGCATGGGCCATCTATAGCGGAGCCGCGGCCAGCATTTACATTAAATAATCTTTAAAAATTAAATTATATCGACCGTTCTATCGACTCAAATAAAGATTTAATCGTTTTTTCAAATTTATTGTGATTTTTTTGGAAATCAAATCCTATAAATCTTAAAAAATCATCCGTTATAACAAACTTTCAGCTAACCTCAGGAATGTCAGTAGTATTGCTAGTTTTAAATGTCAACTACGAAAATTATTAGTTGAAAAATGTTTCTCCTCTTTGTCTGAGTACTACATTAAATACTTGTGTTTGTTTTGTTCTTCGTTTTAATTAAGTGTACTGTGTACCTCCCCCTTTGGACGAGTCTTATGTCATTTTATGATCTACAAGACAATAAATGTATCTATCTATCTATCTAATAGGCCTATACAGTTAGTGCGGAGCCCCACATATTTGACATTGCGATCTACCAGCAGTAACAGCCTTACGAAGACGTGGCAGCTTTCGGCACTCACCAACCAAATATAGAAGTATGGCGTTGCATATATCCATCACAGTTCAAATATCGGTCAGCCATCGAAGCAGAAATATTTACAGTCTGCGTAAATGAAAAGTTCGCTATTTTTTGGCCTAACAAACAGATTTAAAAATTGTTTTAAAATTGAGTAATCTCAAAATACCCTTGGGGGTCTTGTACAGCAAGGATTTATCTTTAATTTAGTTACTTGGTGATCTTAAAATGTATTATTTTTAGTCGAGTTCTTACGCATTGAATATAACTATTTTTTAGGGCTTTTCAGCCATTAATGGTCTTTTGCTAAGGATTTCTTAAATATACCACTTAGCGAAGTGAAGCTTATCTTAAGGTCATTAGATTCAATTTGACTCGGTAACCATGAATATTTTTGAGGATTTCTACTTTTGAACTATTCCCTTTTTCACGAATATCCATCACGATAGAATGACAGTTGTCGGACCCGCATTTTTTGTTTTTGTTTTTGTGTACGCTGCAGATTCATTTTGTATTTGCTAAGAGCTCTTTCTTTTAGAAAAGCTCATTTGCATACAAAAAACAAAACGCCACAAACAAGTTTCACTAGAGTTATACCCCATTCATTATTGCCTACGTTGCCAAAGCGTGATGGATACTCGTGAAATAGGGTATAATGAGCACTGCGAATGAAGTTAACCCCACTTTTGTGCTGTCATATCGTCGTGTCAGAAATCTTAGTGTTTGACGGGTGGAAATACATTTATTACCGATTTGTGTTCTTCATGATGAGTTTGCTACAAAAAAAGAGGTCTTAGTTTCTCCCGACAAGAATAATCTTTATTGCTGAACATGATATCCGAATATAAACATACAGGGTGGCGCATCGAAAACGAAACAGACGCATTTACTGGCAGCTCAGTTTTTTTTTGGAAAAACGCTCAGACCCGTCGATTTTGTTTTCGAGGGGGACACAAGTTTGGCAAAAAATCACGTTAACACGCGCAGCCCCCTGGGCGGGGGTGACACCAACCCTAAAATCTTAAATGGAAAGGGGGGTCGAGTGATACCTTATTTTAAAGGTATTTCAATTCCCTTTATACTGATATAAAATTAATGTACTTCAGTTCAGTAGTTTTGAAGATTCATTGATTTAAAGCTTAAAGTAGACTTTAGTAGTAGGTACATCAGATTAGTTTGTACTACTTTCAGAAGAAATTTGACTAAAATCATTTACTTAATAAGTAAATGCTTTTCTTCACTACGCCCATGTTTTGTTTATCACTTTCTTGTTAAAAATAGCTATTGCAGCGTTTTTTTGTGGCAAAAAAGCTATTTCTTGAAGAAAGATAAGGGAATATTTCGTACTTATTTGAAATAGGAATTTAGTACATAGTTTGCGATTGATTTGACCAAAACTTTGTTGCTAAAATAACTTGTAACGCTTTATTACATAAATTAACCATGGTATATTCCACAGCAGAAAGAGTTGAAATTACCTAAATTTTTTTTTGGTAAATAATCAGTGCGCTAATAGAACAGCAGACATATTTAATAAGCGACATGAGAACAGTAACGTGCATCGAAAATATGTTCTAGAACTAGTAGCTAAATTTCGGGAAACTGGGTCAGTCGCCAATAAAAAACGCAACATTGAAAATCCCATAAGGAACGAAGCAATAGAAGTGGGGGTTTTAGGGCAAGTTTATGTAGATCCTACGTTAATTACCCGCAAATTGGAGACTGTGTATGGTGTTAGTTGACGCACTGTCCAACGGATTCTAAAGGCCCATAGTTTTCATCCGTATAAAATTCACCTGGTACAAGAACTTAATGAAGACGATTTTGATCGGCGATTACAATTTTGTGAAGTTATGAGTGAACGAATTATAAACGATGAACATTTTCTGTTCAACACTTGCTTTTCCGACGAATGTTCCTTTTTTTTGTTCTGTTATTGGCACTGGTCGATGACCAACTGGCCAGATCCTTATGTTTAGTATAATGCTATGCTTTAATAGAAAATAGAACATCCATTACTTAATATTACTATTGTATATTATTTCTATTATAGTTAAATATAGTATGCAAACACATATTTCTTTTTTTTTTGTTTTTTTTTTTAACCAATACTCTTTACTTATTTTTTACTTTTCTCTATTTTGTTTATAAGATTGTTTTTTTTACTGATCTGCTTTTTTTGTTTTTTTTTTCAATATTCTCTTCTTTTTTTCATTTTTTCAAACAAACTTACTGTAATTTACATTTTATAATGTTAGGCCTACTTTCCGACAATGCTTGTATAAAAGTTCGTAAACTTGCTGGTTCTCTGAACTGAGAATTGATTCTAAATTTATAGGCAAAGGAAGGTGATTCGCTAAAATTTTATCTTAAATGGCGTAGTAAATCGTCATAACTGCCGATTTTTCTTACCTGGAAATTTGACCGGTGAAATGTATTTGGAATTACTGGAAGACGCCATAGATCCTGCCATAGTTGAAAATCAGAATGATCGGCGGTACATTGCAAATAGGGTGATGTTCAAACAGGATGGTGCCTCACCACATTACGCGTTACGTGTACAATATTTAGATCAGACATTTCCAGATCGATGGATTGGTAGAAGAGGGGGCATTGGATGGCCCCCCAGATCGCCAGATTTATCACCTTTGGATTTCTTTATGTGGGGTCATTTAAAAAACAAAATCTGTGCTACTCAGCCAACATCATTAGAAGACCTGCGACAAAGAATTGTGAATGAGTGCCTTCAAATTACTCCTCAAATATTGCAAAATGTACGGCAACGTTTTGAGCAAAATCTTTATTATTGCATGGAGAGTCATGGTGGCCATTTTCAACATTTACTTGCCTAACAGGTCAGTTCATTCTTCATTTCTAAATTACTTTGCTGCCAAATGTATTGATCTCCACTAATGATGATGTATTAGCTTTTTTTAAGATTTAAATCAATAAATCTTCAAAATTACTGAACTGAGGTACATTAATTTTATATCATTATAAAGGGAATTGAAAGACCTTTAAAATAAGGTATCACTCGACCCCCATTTCCATTTAGGATTTTGGGGGTGGTGTCACGTGCTAACGTGATTTTTTGCCAGACTTGTGTTCCCCTCGGAAACAAAATCGACGGATCTGAGCGTTTTTTAAAAAAAAAATGAGCTGCCAGTACATGCGTCTGTTTCGTTTTCGATGCGCCACCCTGTATAAAGAGCAAATAAAAGGGGACTCAAAATAGATCCTTGATGGACACCAAAATTTCTGAATAAAGAAGTTGATATATTGTTTTCATATATGACCGACTGTGAGTGATCAGTTAAGTAGCTTCTAATCAGCGTGCAAGCCGTCGAGGACAGGCCAAAGTATCTAAACTTTTCACAGAGAATATTTGGGTCCACCGTATCGAAGGCCTTGCTAAAATCAAGTAGAACTAAGCAAGACAGCTTTCCTTGATCAACCCCGCTGTAAATATTATCCTATATAGACAGGAGCGCGGTGGTGGTGCTATGTAATGGTCTGAACTAGATTGGGAGGTGGTCAGTAAATTATTTTGACAAACAAATGTGTGCAGCTGCTCATGAACAGCCATTTCCAAAAGCTCAGATAGACTTGGTAAAACGCGTATAGGATAAAGATCAGAAAAACTTTAAGGATAATTAGATTTAAGCAGAGGGAGAACAAGATCATTCTTCCAGGAGGAGCGATAAAGATTATTTGTTATACAAAGTTAATAATGAAGGTAATAAACTTGAGCAAATGCTTATATATTATACGGATCATATCAATTGTGATGCCATGCGATGCGATTGATACATTTCTCTACAGTGGCAGGGGAAACTGTCGCGAACAAACAAATACAACCGTCTTCCGGAGGGTGCATAAGCTCACAGTCTATATCGTCTCAATCATCCTGCAAAATGTATGTAAAATTCCTCACTATTTGCTGTATTGTTAAATTTCAGATCGCATGGTTTAACTCACCTTTATTTCAAGTTGTACGCCAACCCGTATCCCTGGTTTCTCAAACACAACCATGCTCACATTGTTCACTCACACGAGACCATCACTTCCGATACGCACACGGATACGCACTGTTCAACTTGAATTTTAAATTACATCGGTTGGGAATACACCGTATTAGACGTGCAAGGTTATCAGTCTCGTCTCTCATATCGTCTGCAACAGGAGCGACACCGATCTAAAATGTTTACCACCTTCAAGTTACTACGATATATCATTACGAGTTATTATATGATACGGCGTATGTAGTGATATCGACTCCAAATCAATCAAGTATACGAGGTGTTCATTTGAAAACTTCCAACCACGGATTTATCGAAAACTACTGATTAAAAGAAAAAAAACGCCGAGACGCTTCAAAAGATTTGTCAAGGGTTACAACTTTTTAACCAAAAACCGCTTTAAGCCCCCTTTCACCCTCTGCCCCAGAGTCATCCCCCTCAAAATTTAAAAATCGAGTGATAGCTTGTTTGAAAGGTCTTTTTCAGACGTTTGATCTTTTAAGATCGGTCGATTCGTTTTCAAGAAAATTAGAAAAATCTTTATTATTATCGTAATTCGTTCAGACAGAAAACGAAAAAACACGAAAATATCACTTTTTATTGTAATAAGAGTTGAAAATGTTGCCCGCTATTGGTCAAAGATGATTTAGGCGATGTTCAAATTACTGACGGACATTTGCAAATCATGGCAGCTTCCGATGATGCGTTGACGAAGTTGATACAAACTTTCAGGCTGAGAAGTAAGTATGGTTTATCTGAAGTCACTTGAAATAGCATAAAAACCTTTGGTCGGCGCGTCCTTTGTAATTTCAGGACGTATCATAGGCGTGCGGTTATTTATTTAGAACGATAATAATAATGTTTTTATATCACAATAAATGGATTTTACTATCTTCTTATTTTTTTGATTTGGGATAAAAAATACTTATATTGGGAGTTTAATTTATGTTGACTGAAAGTTAAGAAATGGAAAAATTACAGAATTCCAACGTTTGACATAGGCAAATATTTACAGCAGGTAGGTATATAAAAAGGTATATAAAGACTTACATTATAGGTATTTATATATCATCCTCGCCTTCGGAGCTGTCGCTAGAGTCATCTTGTAGAGGAATTACAACGGGATTTACAGGAGGCAAAACACAATATTCATTTTCTTTTTCAATAATATGCCTAGAACACTGCTTCCATAGGTCTGTGGCAGCAATATGAGATACTGCATCTCTTATTGTGGCCAATAGCGATTCACTTAATTGAGGGGACTGATTATGTTTTCTTACTTTTTTTTTAAAGCAGCCCAGACCAACTCAATCGGGTTAAAAATGCAGTAATAGGGAGGTAGACGTAATACTTCATGGCCATTTTGCTGAAGCAGATTGTCAACAACATACTCTTGTTCAAATTTTTGTCTTTTAATAAGATCCAATAATATGGCTTTGGTTGATTTTTGTGGTATTTCCATTCCCTTATCCTTCATAAAATCAATAATGTCTTGTTTTTTTGTGCCTGTATTCGGAATTTTGTTTTTCTGTCGGGAATGGTATGGCGCATTGTCCATAATAATCACTGAATTTGGGGAAATGTTTGGTATTAATTGCAACTCTATCCACTTTTCAAATAAGTCGGAGGTCATGTCCTCATGATAGTCGGCACATAATTCTTTGATATTTTTGGCAGATAACAGCAAGGCATTAGGTATAAATCCATTTTCACTGCCAGCATGGAGAATAATGATTCGTTTTCCACGGTTGCATGGTGCATTTAAAATGCACTTGTTGCTGTCGTCAACCCAGCCGTACTGCACAACATCATGGGTATCATACCACGTTTCATCCAGGTAAATCAGATTTCTTTTCTGCTCTCTATAGATTTTAACTTTGTGCAAAAATTCTTGGCGCAATTCAACGATTCGAGACGACTCCATAATCACCATTCTTTTATCTAATTTTTTGTATTGAAAACCTCAGTTTTACAATACAGTGCAGTGAGTCTAAGCATTTGTAATTATAAAAATCTTCAGGATAATCTTTTAATTTATCCCGTATCATTTCCAACGTGGGCACCAAATTTTCTTTATAAAATCCGTATATTATACGACGAATATCTTCCTGAAAACCCACGTCTATTCTTTTTAATTTTTGTCCTATGCGCTTTCTGTGGAAGGAATGGTTGACTACATCTCCCCTTTTTATAACCCGATAAATGGTAGACCGACTGATTTTTGTCAGGATACAAATTCTGTTTAAAATTTGATTTTGCGAGGAATCTGGATTTTCGTTTTTCAGACAATCATACATATTTAGGATTACTCTTTGGGTCTGTTCCTCTAAATCTTTATGAACGAATTCTGCCTGCACAGGTTCATCAACCATCTCCTCGTGGCTTGGAGCATTTTCCCAAGGTCTCCAAAGAGCCATATTTAGGACACACAAGAACAATCAACACAACAATTAAATCAACAAGTAAACTGAGTATTCAAAAGTCAAAAACACACAAACTAATAAAATCTATGAAAAAACACGGACAGACTAAAGAAAAGACGTTTATTCACCGCTACACGGCACTGGCTAAACTGTTTCAATTTTCAGTAGCCACCTGCACTTGTTCGGAGCTCTGAAATACACGCTTTCTCATTGGCTATGTCCACGCATAGGCGTGCTTTACTCCACGTGGACCGGTGAAACTGCCTTTGATCTTATACGGGGGATATTTGCTGCGAAATTTGGCGATTTTTGCAGCAACAGAGCTGTTAAATATAGATATATAAAACGCACCCGGTATTTCACAGTGTTTCAAGTGACTTCAGATAAAGTATACAATATATTTCGAATGGCCCCATAGAAAAAAGTCTGATATAGGGTAACAATCCGTCAAATGCAGCGAACGAGCTTCAAGTTGCAATCAACAAATTTTAGCAACCAACAGCTATGAAATGTTGAAAACAAAATACTGTCAAAGTACGAGATGACAGCTTGTCATTGAAACCTCACCAGCTTATTGAATATTAAGAAATTACATATACTTTAGTCAAGATTTAAAAAGTGTTCGATTTTTGAATAAAATTCATGTTTTTATTTAATATTGTCGATAGTTTGTTCATGTTTATATTATTTTCTTCAATTGATATGCGACTTTACCGATTCAACATCACCCCGTGTGTTTTTTCCTATAAACCTCTTGCAGATAGCCATAAAACACCTACATGATGACAGGCTCTACCAGAAATTTCATAGACATTGCTCGTTTCCAAACATTTATTCATTAACTTGCCATTCATCAGTACCAGTATAGCACTGTCGAATGATATTCCCACAAAACCATACATCCATAGTCTAATATTTTTTGATTGTTCAGGAACTGAACAAACATCCAGACTATATTTACAGCGATTAAGAAATACTCAAATATATGTCGTAAAGCTACAGGGAAACTTAAAACCTGCAAAAAATAGTATTTGCAATAACTTTCTTGTTTCACTGAGTACACATATAGGTTATATTTATATTGAACATTATTTGAATAACAGCTGATTATTACATTTCAAAACTCCCCAACGAGTGACATATGTGTGCTTTATAAGACTATACGTGGCGCTTTTTCCAAAAACGTTGCACAACACTTGAAAAAATGCAAATGAATATTTAAAATTATTTCCATGACGCCGCAAAATAGCTCCGTCGGTACCTCGAGTTATACATCTTGACAGTAGGGATGTCCGATACGATCCTATATTTAGAAGTATCGATACTTTTGCTACCCATACCCGATATTTTGGATCGATATTTTTATATACGACACTTGGGTGTATCGATACATTTCACGAGTATCGTCATCTTTCGATGCGGACTGTGTCAGAAAGAGTGACTAACTTCAGATTACTTTTCTTCTTTATTTCCTTCCGCTAGATATCGATAATTTTATTCCAATATTTTAGATTATCGATACTTCCTATAACGATAACAATCGATATATATATATATATACAGGTATATACTTTTCGTGGATCTAAACATCCCTAATCTTGACAGCTTGTCGTCTTTGTGAACTGAGCTGCAGGGTGCGGTGTTGCCTTTACTATGCTACATTTTGCTAAAATCTTAGGACAAACAAAATCTTCAAATGAAATATTGACGAATATGAACGTATAAGCATAGAATTCAGAATATAAATTCATATTGCAAATTTCAGATTTTCTATGCATGGACTTGAACCGGATTTTCCGGTATTTTTACCGAAAAGAGAATATTTACCGATAACATCATTCTCCACGATTTTTCAAAATAGTTTATAGATTTCTATACTTGGTGAAAAAGAGCTGAAACCAAAAATAAAGCTAAGAGTTAATTTTATGTAGTCTTCATAGTTGTATGCCCCATATCAATCATACATATGCATTACATACTCAGGCAGCCGGGCACATGAGAGGCGTAGATTTGGGTTGCCTATGATTACGAACACACATCTTCATCCCTTACTTCGTTTGCCCTGAATTGATTTTTGTGCATACAAAAGGTACAGAATGGTAGATTACTGTCATTATCTCATCACCGTACAATCAATAAAGAAACCGAAACCTGTCTGTTTCCAAAATAAATATTTAATTAAAATGAGAGGTGAGTTCATGAGTTCAGGGGTAAAACAGAAAAATATTCACAATCCTATAAGCAAGAATCGAAAAAGGAGTTTCCAGAATGGTTGAAAAGTACTTTGAAAGGGCGACCAACATGTACATTGTAGATGTTGTAACATAAAATTATGCCCTAAAAAAACATGTTGTGTGCGCGCCCAATACAATACAGACGTTTTTCATGACTCAAAGGTTCTTGATCTACAACTGATCTTGGGCCGACATTTACCTTATACCGAATTCAACGACAATATTTACAGATTCAGTTTTTTGCCGGTTCGGCAACACTGCAGATGTGCAGATCACTTTAAAAGCAATTGATATCCCAGACGTGTTATAATAATAGAATTAATAAGAAAATATAACAATGTCTCGAGATATACTTTCGTAAATAGGTATTTTTGACTAGACGATGAATAATAGGTGGATGCCGATACTTTTACAAATATCGATGTTTGTTTACATTTGGTGTGGATTTCTAGATCATAAATCGGCAAAAATTGTTTTCGATGTACCAAAAGATGATGAACCAGTTGGAATACGTTTTATATCCTTTTTTTTGCAAAATAACAAAAATCGGTATATTTCTACAGGTACGTATTATATACAACACCCTGTATGTGATATATAGACAAAACTAGATTGCCATCCATGAACAGTCGTCAAAGATAGTGAAAACATCCTACCAAATATAATAGCTAGAAAATCGACCTATTATTTCTCTCATTTTCATTGGTCCATTTAAATAACTGACCGTCTTTTGTGAAATGATAAAAATTTGAAATCCTAATTTTAAAGCACAAAGACATAATATTACATCTATAATGTACCCTTATTTATAAGGCAACCGTTTTTTCACGACTTTATTCCACATTATCAACCTCTGTTTCAAATCCTCAGTAATTCCTCGCCAATTTAAAGAAAGCTTAGTGACACCAATATTTAAATCTGGAAGTAAAGACAATATGTTCAATTATAGACCTATTTCAGTTATCACTGTATTAGGGAAAATTTTTGAGAAGTGTTTGAATAACAGACTTTGTTCTTTTCTTGAGAAATATGGCATAATATCAAACTGTCAATTTGGGTTCCGCAAAAATTGCAATACAGAGCAATCTCTACAAGAACTTACAGGACAAGTGCTTGAACATTTTCAAGATGGAAATAAGACTGTTGCAGTTTTCCTAGATCTTCAAAAGGCTTTCGATTCAGTATCTCATACAATTTTATTAAAGAAACTAGAAAGTGTTGGAGTGCGTAGTAGAGTTCTGAACTTATTTGAGAACTATTTGGCTGATCGATTACAATAAGTTAAGGTAGGGTCAGATTTAAGCAGCATTCAAAAGATCAAAATAGGTGTGCCTCAGGGGACGGTTTTGGGACCAACACTGTTCCTCATATACATAAATGAACTACTTCAATGCAATTTCAACTGTAAAATGATATCATATGCAGACGATACTGTTTTAGTTTGCTGGTTGGATAACAATTTACTTAAACTTAATATCTGTAAAACTAAGTATGTAACGTTTTCTTCAACCAAAGCAGGCATACCATTACAACACCGAACATTAATTATAAATGATAGTGCTGACACTGTCGAAAGAGTTGAAGTTATTAGATACTTAGGAATCACTGTTGGCAGTAATTTAAAATGACAGAGTCATGCCTAGCTTTTCTCAATATATAACTCGTTTGTGGGGTCTCTACTAACTTACGGGATAAGTATATGGGGAGCATACACTAGTACTTTAAAAATACTACAAACCACGCAAAATTATATTGTCAGGACTATTTTTCGTATCCCATGTAGGTCAAGTTGCAGATTCGTTTACATTGAAACTGATCTTTTGAATGTTAGAGGCTTATACATTTTTGCTACTCTGAAATTTGTTCACTCCAGAAACAATGTTCCAACCAGCCACGCTTATGAAACAAGAACTAAAATAAATATAAGTTACACTTATAAAAGAGTGAATAAATCTGTTTGCCAAAAATGCATAAAGTTTGATGGTATTAGGTTGTATAATAAATTACCCCTAGAATATAAAATCCTCTCGAAGTATAGTTTCAAAAAAAGAATTAAGAAGTTCATCTTAAATAACTTTGACATGCTTGCATCGACTGTAGCTTGACTCAACTCAGTCATTTCGTTTCTATACAATGTATTTTTTATTTCTTTTTTTTTATATACATTTGCTCTCATAATATACTTTATGACCATTAGCCATGGACTGAATTTGTATATTGTATGACACACACAAGCGTATAGCTTAAGTGTCTATTCTTTTGTAGTAAATTGTAGTACTCTTGTTTCTCTGCTTAACCTTTAGGCAAAATTTGTATTGTTTAAACAACATAGTTTGACCTTACTCGAAATATCCCTATATTATCATATTTCAGATATTCATATTTTATGTACTCTATGTTTATACTTCTGAGTGTTTTTAGTATGCTTATGTACTATTGTTATGCATTTTGGATTTGTTTATTCAGACACGTAATTTAGGATTTGTGACGACAAGATTCAGACATTTACCCTTTACGAAAGTATACAGAATTTTCACAATTCATATACCGTTACTTATTGGTTCTAGATCTTTGCTTAGATTTCTGTTGCAATCTTGGTTATTCAGGGTAGCAAGAGCACACAAGGTCATGTATTTTTGAAACTGTTTTTTATTTAAATTGTACTGAAGGTTATTTTTAATTTGTAAGTTATATTGGTTTTTGAATTTGAATAAACTTTGAAACATTTCAATGTAAATCACTGATATTCAGAGAGCTTTGACAGCTTCCGTCAAATTGTATTTCGGTAAGGTCTTTTCCTATTGATTCAATTGACCGTCAAATATTAATGTTGGTGGAATTGACCTTGAATCTTTCGAATTGCTGTTTATGTTGGTAGTTTCCGTTTTAAATTATAAACGAATTGGAGATTTGGCAAAGCTAAAGGGGAATATATTTTGAACACTTATTGAAAGTGATATTTTCATGTGTTTTTGTTTTCTATATAAACAAATTAAGATAAATGAAGATTTTTCTAATTTCCTTGAAAATCAATCGACTGATTTCAAAAAATCAAACGTCAAAATGAAGGATTACTCGATACCCCTTGTCATTTGAAATTTTTAAGGGAGTAACCCTGGGAGCCGAGGGTGAAAGGAGGTGAAACAGTTTTTGGTTAAAAAGTTGTCCCCCTAGACAAATCTTTTGACGTGTCTCGGATATTTGTCTTCTAATCAGTGGTTTTCGATGAATCCGTGGTGGAAAGTTTTCAAATGAGCACCCAGTATGTAGCGGACATATCGTAAAATTGGCCGTTTTCTGGAAACGGAATGAGCTCAACGTGTGGTGGGTTCGTAATGAAGCATTCTATCGGCAAGATTATTTTCGGGACTATGTGAAACGAATCCGAAAGAGGTATTGAAGGATTGGAGTCAATTGTAACAGAGAACAATGGTCCTATTTCATGAAACGTTATAAAAAATAACATCGATGGAATAGTGGAGACTAATGGAAAAACGACTACTGAATCCTAAAAGATGTAATACAGAACAGACGATTACGGTTAAGGATGGCCTGGTATTTTGATCGCTTAACGTAATTAATGAGAAAATAAATTTAAGGTTATAATAAGAACATTGATAATTGACGTGGTTAGCTGTTAACTAAATCCAAGTTTACTTACGGAATCCTTGGAGAGGTACTTACGGATACAAATATACTAAGTGACATATAAATCCGAACATCCAGTTTAAATGGTTTTATTTTAATAAAAGTTGGTGAATGCATTTATCTTACTGTAAATAACAAGTGAAAAAATTTTCAGCCTTATCAGTTGGACATTCCAGTTTTTATACTGCTTTTTTCTAATTCACCAACGCTCTAAAAATGAATATTTCTGCCGCAGTAAAGAACCAACGTTGGCGGATATTGTTCCTTGACATCCTTTACGAGCGGTTACGATGCCTAGAGTACGGAGACCTGTACGATTTCGTCAACTTAGTGAGTTTGATAGGGGCCGTATAGTGGGAATTCGGGAAGCTGGACTTTCTTTTCGGGCAATTGCAGTTAGAGTGCAAAGAAGTGTAGACACTGTGATTAGGTGTTGTCAGGCATGGCTTCGAGAAGGCCGTACGCAAAGAGCAAGGGGCACAGGACGCCGCCGTAGAACAACAGACCGTGAAGATCGCCGCCTAAGATTATTGGCCTTAAGGGACCGTTTCTCCACCACCAGGTCCATTGCAAATGAATGGTTTGCAGAACACGGAAGACCTATTGGCATGCGAAGTGTTTACCGACGAATGAGAAGTTTTCGCTTGTTTTCATACCGGCCACACTGGGTCCTCCCTTTAACTCGAGAACACCGACGTAATCGCCTTGAGTGGTGCAGACAACGGTCACTCTGGGATCAGGAATGGAACAGTATTGTCTTTAGTGACGAGTCTCGATTTTGTTTAGGCATGCACGATGGTCGTGCCAGGATTAGAAGGCGAAGTGGTGAAAGGAGGAATCCACAGTTTTTTGTTGAAAGACATGTTCATCACACTGTTGGAGTTATGGTTTGGGGTGCTATAGCTTATGGTTCCAGGTCACCTTTAATCTTCATCAGAGGTAACATGAACGCGCAGCGTTATATCCACGAAGTTCTAGAACCCCATCTTTTACCCTATCTTGACACCCTGGCAGATCCAACTTTCCAACAAGATAATGCTCGACCACATGTTGCAAGAGTCACAATAGACTTCTTTCAACATAATGATGTCACATTGTTACCATGGCGACCAAGATCTCCCGACTTATCCCCAATTGAGCACGTGTGGGATATGATGGGTAGGTGATTGCTCAATTTGCAACGTCCTCCTCAGACTCTAGAAGCACTTCGAGAGGCGTTGGTGGTTGCCTGGAATGAGATACCACAGGAGGACATTGACCACCTGATCAGAAGCATGCCTAGGCACGTTGGAGAATGCGTAGCACATCAGGGTGCATCCACACATTATTAAAGATCAAAGGGCTTTAAAGCAGTGCAATTATTTTGAAATTTTTATCATTTACTTATTATGCTTCATTAAGTACTTATACAAAATTTTATTAAAATAAAACCATTTAAACTGGTGTTCGGATTTATATGTCACTTAGTATATGACTAACAAGTTAAATAGTTCATATTCTATTGATTTGTCATGAGTACACTAAGCACGGTTTGTATAGCTATTTGGTGTTTACTTATGTTCTTGTGATCATTCAGTGATGCCACTGTCGATTCACTACAGGATGCAATAGTATATGTATATTGGTGCATCGTAAGCCAAATTGAAATGGCGGATAGGGGATGTCTCTTTATATCACCCCTGTTCCCTCAAACAGTTTTTAGCCCAACGGCATTAATTATGTAGATCTTTTAATTTTTATTAGTAAAAATTCCAAAATGCAATACACAAAGTGAAAAAAAAAAATAAAGAGTATGTCCACCTAATGATTCATTTATCTTAATGGGTGATGTTGCACCAATTTTTCTGAAAAAACTACATGCTGCTGGCAAGTAATGTTGATTTTGTAAGATTGATACATCACCCATTAAGATAAATTAATCATTAGGTGGACATACCCTTTATTTTTTTGATTTCACTTTGTGCATTACATTTTATAGTTTTAACAAAAAAAATTAAAAAAACTACATAATTAATTCCGTTGGGCTAAAAACTGCTTGAGGGACCTGGGGTGATAGCAAAAGACCTCCTCTATCCGCCATTTCAATTTGGCAAACGATGCACCAAATACCCCGTATAAAGAGCCTTGGATGGCATTTACCGGGTACTACCCGATGCGAAGTACGGATTTGGAAGAGCTTACGTTGAAAAAACATGAACTTGGTTATTCCGTTTCTGAACTGCCTGAGTATCTTCTTTATATGGGAATCACGGTTCCAGTGGGATATGTCGCGTTGTCTACGTTACTTAATGGTGTTTATACACCTATTGACAAAAAAAGGTAAACATCTACGTATGTTTATCCGATCTTAATAATTTTTGGCATATATGTTCAGTCTCACTTACTAGTGAAATGATCAAATTTTCAGCTTTATCGGTTTTTTTCGAAATGAATCTATAATCGATAACTAACCGAGTTATCGGTTTGCATGCCCTACCTCAGGATATAAAAGTTCTCGACCAATAACGGAATACTTTTCCGGGTACCTAATGTACTATTTTTAACATTTAGATCGCCTCGGCAGTCTTTTCAAAAGTGCAAGTAAATACATATACAGGGTGGCGCATCGAAGGAAACAGGCGCATTTACTGGCAGCTCAGTTTTTTTTTTGAAAAACGCTCAGACCCGTCGATTTTGTTTTCGAGGGGGACACAAGTTTGGCAAAAGATCACGTTACCACGTGCAGCCCCCTAAGCGGGGGTGACACCACCCCCAAAATCTTAAATGGAAAGGGAGATAGAGTGATACCTTATTTTAAAGGTCTTCCCTTTATAATGATATAAAATTAATGTACTTCAGTTCAGTAGTTTTGAAGATTTATTGATTTAAAGCTTAAATAAAACTAATACATCATCATTAGTGGTGATCACTACATTTGGCAGCAAAGTAATTGAACTTGTTATTTACAGTAAGATAAATACATTCACCAGCTTTTAGTAAAATAAAACCATTTAAACTGGGTGTTCGGATTTATATGTCACTTAGTATATTTCCTTATCTTTCTTCAAGAAATAACTTTTTGCCACAAAAAAACGCTATTTTCAACAACAAAATGATAAACAAACCATGGGCGTAGTGAAGAAAAGTATTTACTTATTAGGAAAATTCTTTTAGTCAAATTTCTTCTTAAAGTACTACAAACTAATCTGATGTTCCTATTAAAGTCTACTTTAAGCTTTAAATCAATGAATCTTCAAAACTACTGAACTGAAGCTCATGTATTTTACTTCATTATAAAGAGAATTGAAAGACCTTTAAAATACGGTATCACTCGACCCCCCTTTCCATTTAAGATTTTAGGGTTGGTGTCACCCCCGCCCAGGGGGCTGCGCGGTGCACGTGTTAACGTGATTTTGTTAACTGAGTCTGAGCGTTTTTCCAAAAAAAAAAACTGAGCTGCCAGTAAATGCGTCTGTTTCGTTTTCGATGCGCCACCCTGTATAGTTGAAAATTGTAATGTATATAATAAGAAGGGAATACCCTCTAGTTGGCGTTTTTCTCATATCTCGCAGTTTCTCTTCATGAAAAAAGGACCGACAGCATGTTACTGTCACTAGCAGCGACAAGGTAATTCGGCAAACATGAAATTTTAACATGGCAAACAGAATAAGAACGACGCGACGTCGCGCCGCCCGAGTTTGCCAAAAAATATTCGCGTTATTTGACTTATTTATGTACATAGCAATAACTAATTCTATTCTTAACCAGCGGTAACAAAAATGTGTGCCATATTGAAATAAGGGATAGTTTGAGAATCTTGCGAAGTTGTTCGACACGCTATTGGTACAAAATAATGGTGATTTAAATTCAGTTTCCACATTAGAAGTATTTAAAAAGAAGAAGAAATTGTAAATTATAACAGAATATGTATTTTCCCTTTCAGGGTAGTTATATACAATTATGCATGAAAGATGATATCATGTGGCATGACGTAATCCGTTTTGAGAAATTTTCGACTACTCTGTGGCACAAATCAGGTCTTATGTTGGTAATTTCGCGTCTGATCTCCTGTTTCAGCACCGCAATTGTGTTCGGGTTATTCTTGTAGACTTTCCTCTTGAGACACCCCCAAGGAAAATAATCAGTATATTACAAAGTTGTCTGCTTTCGAGACATCTGAAAGATACCAAGAAATAGGAAAAGCATACTTCAAGGAGTATTATTAAAGTTCCACGCCTGATTGAATTTGGACCATTAAAATTAATTTCGACCTTCTCGTCAGATAAGGTTCGCTACGACAATTTTGTCACCTGAGTAGCGATTTTTCAAATTATCATGGCAGTGTCGATACTATCACAGCGGATCAAATGTATCGTCGAAATTAGATTCGACTGCCGAAATGCAATTAGAATCATATCACGTAATTTGAAACAACAAATCATTATTTCTGAAATCGATATCTATTTGTACGTACACGTATATTTTGTGTAACGTTCTCTTCAATGATGGAAACATAATCATTTAATTATAAACAACTATCCATTAACCAAATGAACCATCAGTCAAACCGTCACCATTTTGACATAACGAGACATTAATATCCTCACCCAGTAATTTAAAAATATATTTACAAATCGTTGCAACGCCTTGGTGCATACAGAGTGAAACAAAAAGCAGCGGCAATTTTGACAAAGCAAAAAGTACGTCCAAAAATAACATACATGTGTTAGTTTTAAAATGTCCAGTTACTGAGATTATGGATTTAACTGAAACATTATGCACGGAACTTCAAAAAAATATTTCTAAATACAGGATGAAGGTGTCGAAATAAAAAAATTGCAATATAGACAAAATGCATTCTTTACTCCCGTTTTTGGGTCAGATAGTACCATCTCATTAGCCTGCTGTCAGCTCCTTCTAAGCTCGGTGAAAAGACGATTATGCGTCACCTTAGGAATCTCTCGTCAGATCACCGTGTGATTTCTGACGTTCAGTCTGAGCATAGTACAGACCTACAAGCAGCCAGGCTGGTGAAGCGCGTAACTTATCAAAAGTACTGTCGTCTTGATGGATATCTCAAAGGCATTTGACAAGGTGAGGCATTAAGGACTTCTTTACGAATTGCTCTAAAACGGCTCTCCATTTTGGCTTCTAAAACTCCTAAGCTCCTTTCCCGAAGATTGGAAATTCCAAATCAAAACTAATAACATACTTTCAATAACACGGCCTGTAGGGCCTCGGGGTTCGGTAAAAGATCTCTCGTGATGGGATTCTGGTACTATGGGAAAATTCCATCAGATACCTTGGAGCTATTCTTGACAAGAGTATGATCTGGCAGAAACACACAGATTCACTAAATTCCAAATTTCATTTCGACCACTTTATCCTCTATTATGTAAATCTTCAAATCATACAAACCATAAACAATGCTCCATGTTATGCCTCAAATGAGACAATACACAGAGATTTCTCCTATTTAGGGGTAGCGATGTTATAAGCAAGCGAAATCGCACTGCAACCCTTTGTTGCGTGAGTCAGTGGACTACAAAGTCGATCGAGTCCGCAAAACATTACAGACGGCGACTCGCACTGTGGACAAAACTAAATTATGCATCTTCAGGTCTTCCAGGAAGAATTTTTTATAAAACCTTTTTTTACAAAATTATTTATCTTACGGATAGAAATATATCCAGTCATTTCAGCAATGCCTAGGCGTTTCCTCTACTAATAGCTGTATTTACTGTTCTTTGCTCTTCATCTTCCTTCGTTATTTCTTCTTCTTTTTCTCTTTGACTTTGCCTGGTTTCTGGGCGACCAGGCTAACAGATTGACATACTTTGGTAGAAAGGCAAAGATTCCACGAATTGCCTGGTCAGACAACGACGAAACAACCACATTGCATCAACAAAGCGTGCAATTGCACCTGAAGAGTCTCTTGGGTAATTTTTCCTATAACACTGCCTTTGGTGAAAGGTTGGGTTGACATTATTGAGATGAAACCTTCAGAAAACTGAAATTCGCCACGGAGTAGAGACAGAAATTGAGTAATGGGATATTATCACAACGCTATTTGAAGAATATCCTAAGGGGCCGTTCAAGCATTACGTGAGCACTATGGGGGGCGGGTGGTCTTTGCTTTGCTTATTTTGGATGACATGGGGGGTAGGGGAGTCTAGATGATGATTACGTCATCGGCAGTTATTTACTTTTTCACACGAATGGCAACCCTCACATTGTCTTTGCTTGAAAACGAAACGCATTTTCGGGGATTCCCGCAAATAATGCATACGTTTAGTGAACAGCGCGCGGTAATTCTCCTACTCGCTTTAGAACCGAGTAGGGGAATTACCGCGCGGTGTTCACTTGTCTAAATTTCCTCTATCAGTGTATTGTTTCGTTTGGATACTATAGCGAGTAGACGTATTGTAAGCATAGTAAAGCAAGTTAACATTTGTGTTACCATTGATTCCATTATCCAAAGTTTAATGTTTAAATAAGATGTCGTTTCACATAGACAAATCCAAGTTATACCAAAAGATGCGTGAAAGTTTTAAAAAATCTCATACAAGTACGAAAGTACAAAATGTACAAAAGTTAGTTAACGAAGTGTGGCGAAATTACAAATTACAAGCAAAATCCGACAAGGAACTAGATATTATTGTATCTAAGAGAATCGAAGAAGAATTGCAAGCGGCGACTAAGAATAAATCCAATCTACTAAATTTTTTTTCTAAGGTGAGTGACGAAATCATTTTAGGTACCTATAGGTACTAGAAATATCAGAAAACGCCTAAAAGTTTCTCTTTACTGATTAGAAAATATTATGGCCTATCTCAAAGTATAGAGGTAATATTCATTATATTATAGATTTATTTCTTATGATTGATTCCGTCAATCGGTCACAAAGTACAGGATGTTAGTTTTATACATATATACAGAAAACTAATAAACTGTATTTTGTGACCGGAACGAATTGCTCGTTTAAACATATTAGATTTAAAGCCATAGGGTTTTGTATTTACCATATATAGCCATACTTTGTGTTTATGTAGCTTAATAAGAGAATCTTTAGCAGAAGCCATAGAAAGTGTTTAGTGTTAGGTATCCTGTATACTTGCAGAAAAAACACAAATTATACAGTCAGCTTCAAATATTAAAAAAAAGGAAGAAGATAAAATAAAAGCCGGTAATGAATCACAACAGCATTGTGAAATTAATGAAAATACAGATAAACATAGAGCAAAACCTTATCAGGAAGCTATGAAAAATAAGATTGCACTACTCGAAAAAAATCTGAATGCTTTCTATTCTGCCAGAGTTACTATGCCAAGCCGTGCTGAAGTTGATAAACAGATCATTAAGTTGCGCGAGGAAATAAAAACAGCAAAACAGTCTTTAAACAGGAAGGTTCAAAACGCAGTTGCCCAGAAGAAACACAGGGATGGCATGAAAAGAAAGTTTGAAGACATTTGTCATGAAAATCCGGAAATAAAAAAAGACTATCTCTGAGGGACTAAGTGGGACGTCCTAATCTTGAAATCAATCAACATTCAATATTGAAAACAATCGCGGATATAGCTTTATTTAGGAGTGCAGCAGATGATAGAAGACGAACGGAATCAATTCGCAGCGTAAAAACTCTTGATTAACTCACACAAGAATTACGTAAAATAGGATTAGACATTAGTCGCAGTGTCATCGAAAACTTAGAATCATGGATTCGGCTTTCATGGACTGAAGACTGTTAATTTGAATTTAATATATGTACCAAAAATTTAAAATTAGTTTATGTTAGTAAGATATAATATTTTTGTCCTTTACTCTATCTTGAATACCGTATCAGTAAAATATAATCTCTATCCTAAATCTATTTTCTTATTTTTCAACTTATAATTATATCGTTATAATTATAATATTAAAAAAAACAATACATTAATTGACAAATGTTTACGTAAGCAAAGGGGGATGGGGGGTTAATAATTGTGTAATAAATCTGCTTACGTAATACTTGAACGGCCCCTAAATTACCAACATCGGTAGGATACAAATTAACAATATCCTGTATTTCGTCAAAGGGGCGTTTCAGATCTCAATCACTCTGTATTTACAAATTATACTTCGGCGTCCAGTCCAAAGATGTTTATTATTTCACCACGTAGTCCGCCCTGTCGTGCTACCAGCCACAAGGTTTTTAAAGCAAAATCCCCCTCTGCTACGCCCGTGTTCCTGTATATGCCGCAGCTTTCCCCTTCTACAGTCATTCGCCTTCTTGTGCTCGACCAGCTCGCATCAACACCGACAGCCAACCGTACCTTCAGGACGTAAGTAGCGTAAGTAAAATAATCATTTACTGGTTTACTTCTATCCCTCGTTTATATAACTAGATATGGGGAAGCAGAAACGACAGAAGCGCAGCAGAGAATCGTCTAGCAGCAGTTCAGACTCGGATATGGAGAGCCGAAAGCGACTTAAGAAATTAGAACGGTTTTATAAGAAATATAAAAAGGATCGCCATGGCCGGCGATCGCGATCACCGCGCCGGCGTGGCAGTCGATTGCGTCACCGCTCAGCCGGTAACCGCTCGCATTCATCTCTCTCTCCATCTCCAGCGCGCTCGGCGTTGCCATCTTCCCGCCGACGGTCAGACGACTCGCCTCGGCGGGGTTGCCGTTCACTCTCGAATTTCCCTGATTTAGGGAATGGTATAGCGCGAGACCGGAGCGTCTCGCCAATTACCGCCGATGGTCCAAGCACCTCTCCTTCGGCTCTCTCCCGCTCAAAAAACGGTGAAGCGCGAGCTCCTAGCGACTCGCCAACCACCGCCAATGGTCTAAGCACCATATTAACATCGCACGAACAGGACGTGCTGATCGTAGACAACGATGTGGAGCTACCGGACGATATATTGGACATTTTAGGAGTAGAATCAAACGAAAACAAGACTGATAATCTCAAAATTCATTCAGCTTTAGCCGCTCGATGGTCTAAGATCATCTCGCAGGGATTGTCAGAGGTAGAATATAACTCCATGGCCCAGAATTACAAGCCACCGTCCAATTTACCGTTGCTTGCTCCTCCGATAATGAATCCGGAAACACAAAATATTCTTCCGGCCAACATGCAAAAGAAAGACAGTGCTTACGTAATGTTCCAATCAAAGCTCGGAGCGGGCATTTTGGCACTGGGAAAAGGAATTGATAGCATTCTGTCGTGCGCAGAATCCATGTCCAGTGTTTATAAAGATACACTTTTACCTAGCCTATCGGACTCAGGGCGCATCCTGGCTAGTTTATTCCACGATTTAACAATGGCACGACGCATGTTCGCCTATCCTTATATGAACAAAAATACTAAAGAATTGTTACAAAACCGTCCCCCTACGGACCTGCTATTCGGATCTGATCTTAGCGATGTTATTAAGGCAGCAAAGTCAATACAGTCGACAAGCAAAGATATTAAATCAGCTCAGCCTTCATCGACATATAGGGTATCTACAACACCTAAGCAGTATTATAGGCCAGGAAAAAAGGGGGGAGGGCAAGCAAGGAATAGCTCCCACTACGTGTCTTTAAACAAGAATCGCCCAGCCCGTCGATCGAGGGAGACAGGGCACCAGAGGGGCACCACCTCGTACGAACTGAATCCGAAAGACAGATACAAGAGGAGAAAATAAATAAGGTAAGTTATAATAATAATCCTTTTTCAGGTAGACTCGCAAAGTTTTATGAAAAGTGGACAACCATCACCCAAAATAAAACAATCCTGCAATGGATTATGGGTTACAGAATACCACTCAATAGTGTTCCCATACAAAGAAACGTACCCAGACATTCTTTTTCTCTTGCCGAAAAACATCTCCTAAACGCCGAAATAGCGAGCCTACGGCTAAAAGGAGCAATTGTGACATGCTCTCCACAGAGTGATCAATTTATATCCAGGATTTTTCTAACTGATAAGTCCAATGGTAAGAAGCGCTTCATTCTGAATCTAAAAAATCTCAACACCTTTGTGGAGGCTCCCCATTTCAAGATGGAGGACACACGTACTGTGTTGAGACTAATTCAAAGAAATTGTTACCTTACGTCAATTGACTTGAAAGACGCATACTTTCTGATTTCCGTAGCACCGGAGTTTCGCAAATATTTGCGCTTCACATTTGAGGGAAATCTATTTGAGTTTGCATGCATTCCCTTCGGTCTAAGCTCTGCACCACATGCATTTACCAAAATTCTCAAACCTGTAGTAAAGAACCTTCGGTTGAAGGGCATTTTATGTGTCAATTATTTGGATGACTTCCTAATCCTTGGCGAAAAAGCAGACATCTGTAAGCGGAACACCGAAACCGCAGTGCAGTTATTGGAATCACTCGGGTTTGTAATTAATCTTGATAAAAGTTCCCTGGCCCCCTCACAAACGTGCAGATTCTTAGGATTCATGTTCAATTCTTTGACAATGAAGATCGAGGTAACACGAGAAAAGAGACAGAGGATCCTGAAGTGGATCAACATTTTTCAAAGGAAAAAGATATTCAGAATCCGACAGTTCGCCCAATTCTTGGGTCTCTTAGTCTCTGCATGTCCAGCCATTAAATACGGATGGCTATACACGAAGTCTTTCGACAGAGATAAACTAATCGCTCTGAGGAAACATCGCATGGATTACAACGCAAATATGTCTCTTTCATTACAATCACGCGTCGATCTGTCATGGTGGCTGAATAATATAAGTTCAGCAAATAACGACATCAAGCACGACTCATTCCAACTAGAAATCTTCACAGACTCATCCCTTTCCGGTTGGGGCGCTTGTTGTAACGGGGAGACTACGCACGGCTGGTGGACAGAATCCGAGAAAGATAATCATATTAACTTTCTGGAGTTGCTTGCAATATTCTTAGGTTTGAAATGTTTCGCCAAGGGTTTAGAAAACTGCAATATCCTAATAAGGTGCGATAACACGACTGCTGTTGCCTATGTCAACCGCATGGGAAGTGTACAGCACGCAAAACTCAACAAACTAACTAAGCAACTATGGCAGTGGTGCGAGATTCGAGGCATATGGATACAGGCCGCCTATATAAATACAAAAGATAATTGGGTGGCGGACACAGAATCCAGAAGATTACAGCCAGAGACAGAATGGTCTCTAGCGGATTGGGCATATGCCAAAATCACCCGAAGGTTGGGTGCGCCTAACGTAGATTTATTCGCATCTCGAAACAACTATAAATGTAAAAGGTATGTTTCGTGGCTGAAAGACCCTGGATCATTTGCATGCGATGCCTTCACTATTCCGTGGACGGGCATCAACTTCTATGCATTTCCACCATTTTCCGTAGTTTTGAGAGTTATACAAAAAATAATAAATGACAAAGCAAATGGGATACTAGTGGTACCGTTTTGGCCTTCCCAAGCGTGGTATCCACTTTTCATTAGGCTTTGTAGAGGAGAACCCATTTTCTTTGAGCGACAACCGGATCTATTGATTTCACCTTTCAGCAGCGCAGAACATCCTTTAGCGGGGAACCTTACCCTGGTAGCGGCGAGACTATCCGGCGAGCCCTAAGGATGCAAGGTGTTCCCGAGTGTGCAGTCGAAACGACATTGCAATCCTTGTCTGAAGCTACAATAAAACAATACGGAGTCACATATAAACTCTGGTGGGAGTTTTGTAAGGCTCATAATACTTCGCCATTTAATGCCCAGGTTAGTGAAGTTATCACCTTTCTGCAAAGCATTCTTGATAAGAATGATTGTCTATTTGGATCCTTCAACTCTCACAGGTCAGCGCTTTCATTGATTTTGCCATATAAATCAGGGGATAATCCCATCTTAAAACGGTTTATGAAGGGCATATCTCGAATAAGACCACAGCAGCCAAGATATAGTCTCATTTGGGACCCTAAACAAGTCCTAGATTTTCTGGAAGCGCATCAGACAACTTCCCTGAAACAACGTTCAATGAAACTGGTGACCCTATTGCTGTTGGCAACAGGACAAAGGTTGCAGACTATATCGAAAATAAAAATTAGCAATATACGGGAAACCTGCGACTGTGTCCAAATTTTGATAGACGAGACGATCAAAACATCGGGACCGAGATCAAAGCAGCCTTGTCTGATAATCCCAAGGTTCAATGACAGACCTCAATTATGCGTAGCAAATTGTCTGACATCCTACGTCACAGAAACTGCGGCATTAAGGAATCAAAATGACGAGTATTTGTTCCTAACAACCCAAAAACCATACCGAACCGCTTCCAAACAAACTCTCAGTCGGTGGGTAAGAGACACCCTCAAAATGGCAGGGATTGATACTAACATATTCAAGCCGCATTCTAGCCGGCATGCGTCAACTTCTGCCGCTAGCAGAGCCGGAGTTTCTTTGGACATTATAAGGGATTCAGCAGGATGGAGTAGGAATTCTGAAACCTTCGCGAAATTTTATAATCGACCTCTAATATTTAGAGAACAGTTTGCATTAAACGTTTTGGACGTACAGGAATAAGCATTTACTTATGTTTATGATATACCGCACGGGTTTTTGTTTGAATTTTGCCGGTGGCAAAACTTTAGAATTTATTTCAAATGACATTTTTCTTTTATGCTCCCTTCATACGTTGTATCGCATGAAGTTGCATTAAACGTTGCGTTTAGGAGCAACCGTTCATTTTGAGTTATGTTACACACTGTATCACATAGAGTTTTGTTTGAGTTTTGCAATATATCATCGTTCTCCCAATAAATGCTTGATCACCAAAGCCTTATACTTTTTATTTCCGTTCGTGTCATAACCCATACATCTTTAAACATCTACGTGGTGAAATAATAAACATCTTTGGACTGGACGCCGAAGTATAATTTAACGATCAAATGAACTTACCTTAAGGAAGTTCGATCGAAATTATATGAGGCGTCCAGTCCAAAGATGTAAGCTCCCCCCCATGCCCTACCCTGATGGGTTATGCACAAAACGGAATGATTTCAACTAAATGACTGTAGAAGGGGAAAGCTGCGGCATATACAGGAACACGGGCGTAGCAGAGGGGGATTTTGCTTTAAAAACCTTGTGGCTGGTAGCACGACAGGGCGGACTACGTGGTGAAATAATAAACATCTTTGGACTGGACGCCTCATATAATTTCGATCGAACTTCCTTAAGGTAAGTTCATTTGATCGTTAAATTGTTGCACCATCTCGGCTCATATACATATGTATGTCAGACAGTAATTAGATACTTATTGATGTCAAGCGATTTTCCTTGTCTGTAAAATGGAAAACTTGTACATAAATAGGTCAATAGGTGTACGGACAACCAATTGGGTGAGCATGGATTTAGGCCTAGTCACGTGAGCATTCTACATTACAGGATTGAAAGTACGTTGGCAAATATTCCATCGATAAATGAGGTTGTGATCCATTTTTATGCAGTAATATGCCTGTAACGTGGCGCTTAGAATATACGAACAAATGTGAATGAACTAGCCTAAAGTATAGGTCATACGTCTTGCATTAGTTTGAAAAAAAATATGAAAATATCTAGAACGGTATTGAAGTTGATAAGATGATAAGAAAACGTAATGTTTCTTAAAACACCCTGTAGCTCAAAAGTTAAGAGGTAGGACATTTATTCATATAAACTTTTCTTCCTAAAATTCACTAGTGAATCATACCTTGTGTTTTAAGCCATCAATTAAAGTTTATCCTATATTAACGCGTTACCAAGTTTGCATCAGTAAGAATAATGATGACCTCACAAAAATGTGAAATGGGCCGGACTTTGGAAACGGATGATCTTACGATGGAAATAGTATCACGTTTATATATTCAAATTGTATGTGGTACCGTAACAGAAACATACAAAAACGCGATTTCTAGGTATAAAAAGTTCCGTAATTCTCTCATGACTATAACTCATTTTGAAAGTAATTACATAAGTGCAATGTACACGAGCCCAGGTGAGATAATGCTAGCACTCAGTGCAAACAACTATAAATAATTTTTATTGCAACGGAATTAGTTAATGCGTCTATTTTCTAGCAGCACCACTTAAGTGTATTTTGACAATTTACTATAAATCAGTACAAAAACAATTTTATTGTGACGTCATCGTTGAGCCTGGAAATATACTGGAAAGTACAAGCGTCATTTGGATAATTCTTTCTGCTAACGTAATTTTGAGACGAAGGGCAAACGACGACCTGCGAGAAGAGGATCCGTTGCAGAAGCTTAAATAAAACTACAAAGAAAATTCACCATCTCCACCATTCATCATAGAATCCATATAACCCATAGAATTCATAGATTTTATAGAATTCATGGAATTCATAGAATTGATAGAATTCATGGAATTCAAGGAATTCATAGAATTCATAGGATTCATAGAATTCATAGAATTCATAGAATTGATAAAATTCACATAATTCATAGAATTCATTGAATTTATAGAATTCATAGAATCCATAGAATTAATAGAATTCATAGAATTCATAGAATTCATAGAATTCATAGAATTCATGGAATTCATAGAATTCATGGAATTCATAAAATTCATAGAACTCATAGAATTCATAGAATTCATAGAATTCATTGAATTGATAGAATTCATAGAATTCATAGAATTGATAGAATTCATGGAATTCAAGGAATTCATAGAATTCATAGGATTCATAGAATTCATAGAATTCATAGAATTGATAAAATTCACATAATTCATAGAATTCATTGAATTTATAGAATTCATATAATCCATAGAATTAATAGAATTCATAGAATTCATAGAATTCATAGAATTCATAGAATTCATAGAATTCATAGAATTCATAGAATTCATAGAATTCATAGAATTCATAGAATTCATAGAATTCATAGAATTCATAGAATTCATAGAATTAATAGAATTCATAGAATTCATGGAATTCATAGAATTCATGGAATTCATAAAATTCATAGAATTCATAGAATTCATAGAATTCATAAAATTCATAAAATTCATAGAATTCTTAGAATTCATAGAATTCTTAGAATTCATAGAATTCATAGAATTCATAGAATTCATAGAATTCATAGAATTCATAGAATTCATAGAATTCATAGAATTCATAGAATTCATAGAATTCATAGAATTCACAGAATTCATAGATTTCATAGAATTCATAGAATTCATAGAATTGATGGAATTCACAGCATTCATAGAATTCATAGAATCGATATTTTAATAATTTATGAAACGATAAAAAACATCACCATCTCACTATTCGCCAGAGAATCCATATAATCCTTGGAATCCAAAGAATCCATAGTATCCATAGAATCCAAAGAATCCAGAGAACTCATAGTATCTATAGAATCCATAGAATTACGAGAATCCAAATTTTAATAATTTTTATTGCTGCGTCTATTTTCTAGCAGCACCAGCAATTAGGAATTTCGTCAGCACCCGAGGAACGCTTGTCTTTTTAACCTTTTGTCGGTCAAATTTAAGGATTCTTCTACTGTAAATGGATATAGAACTCTGTTGAAGTGATCCAGTATTTCCAGAGGGTCTGTAAATAGCTTGCGCATTTTTTTTCATCCAATACAATGTTTTTGTTGTCTTATTTGTACCACTCAGCTACTACTACATTCCAGGCAAATTTTACTGTATTATGAGAACTGAAATTAGTTACTTGGTAGCAGACCCTTTTTGTTTCCGTTTGATGCAATTCTTGGCCTCCAGATATTTATGTTTATTTTCTGGAAAGATTGTCGCCGGTACATGATGTTTCCGCAAATGTGAAGCAGATCTTTTAACATCTTCGCTCATACTTTTTATTATTAATAATTGCTCCTTTTTTGTAACTGAACAGTTTTTGGAAGTGGAAATAGAACATTAGTAAGAGAATATGTTTTCTGATCCCGCATAACTACACCCTCTGAACATTTTGAATGCACAGTTTCATTACAGAAGTTGTTAATTCAAGGGATAACTTAATTCCCAAAGGAAATTTTTCCGAAAAGCTAGCAAACACAGACTCGACCAAAGAACCTTTTGTAATAAAAATTATCGTTAATTCAGTTTTTAAAAAACACTCGACACACAAGTTTTTTGAGTAGTACGTTTGCGTCGGGAATTTAATGAGATCGGCAAACTTGATGAGAACTTGCACATAACGAAGTTCACTTACCTTCAAGCGGTGTAAATATTCATAATTTTGCGGTCGCGACGGAAAGTTTGAACCGTGGGCGCCTTCTTTACTGAAGACTTTGCTGGGAGAGAAGTTTCCGTCTGCAAACTAACTTGATGCTACTTAGTACTTAGTTTTTCAGAAACAATTGACTGTATCTTGAACAACAACCGAAGGCAGCTATCTAACAAAGGGGAAGCTAGAGCTGTGTTATAGTACAGGACCTTAGATTCAGAAACGGGCATTGAAAAATAGTTGTAGGTGCCTTTTTCATTCAAAATATATCTACGTCACCGTCACGTGAAAGTGATTGTAAATTTGTATTTTTAAAGGCCTCGCGACGAAACGATAACAAGTACAGGATAAGGTATTTCTGGTACGAGACCTAAGCTGAACTGGAGTATATACTTAGATAAGTTCCTGAATAGCAGATTTCTAGCGGTAGTTGTTACAGTAACTGATGTGGCTAAAACACTCGGAAGTTTATTAAAAACTTGAAATAGGACTTCACCAAATACCTGTAATTGTGGGCCCACAATAAGACCCATCAAGCACATGGAATCCATATTACTCATAAAATCATCAGAATCTATAGAATCCAAGAACCCATAGGATCCATATAATCCATATAATCGATAAAACTCATAGAATCCATATAATCTATGGAACCAATAGAATCCATAGAGTCCATAGAATAAATAAAATCTATAGAACCCAAAGGATCGTAGCTGAAAGCCTTGAACAAAATGAAGGGTCTGGCTTCTATACAGGCTGTCCGCAAAGTTGGGGTTTTCATTTTCAGGAATAACTACCCTTGAAATAACAAAGGTAATGTGTAATGAAACGAGGGCGACCAAGTAAAAAAAAAATAAAGGAAAAAGTACTCACTCTCCAGTTGAAGAGAAGGGCTAAGAACGTCTCTGCCCGAAATCATACCGCTCCATCAGAAAATGATATCAGCTGATGCGCTACCGAGCAGACGCAGAAACCACATTGATTGTCTTACACTTAATGGCACATCTTCTAACAAGGAAGGCAAAATGTTGCGTAAAAAGTCTAGGTATTGCATCCCGTCCAATCGATTTGGGAGAATAAATGGTCCAATGAGCATACCGTTCACCATGCCAGCCCAACATTCACCGAAAATGTTTGTTGAAAATGTGCCCGACGGACAGCGTGCGAATTTTCTACTGACCAAACATGAGTGTTGCGAGAGTTATTCACCCCATTACGCGTGAACGTAGATTCGTCTGTCACCAATATGCACTTCAAAAAGTCCGGATTATTGTCATGTTGATGCACCAACCACTCACAAAACCGCCCTCTTGCTGGAAAATCGTCAGGTTGAAGGGCTTGTACACGTTGGACGTGAAACGGATACAGCCCCATGCAGCGTTTGCCACACTTTAGTTTTTGATACTTGCACTTCTCTAGCCACGTCTCTAGTGCTTGTTGAGGGATTCTCGTCTACGCGATTACCTCTACACGCGTGACCGTAACCGTCGGTTGAAGGTTGCATACTGACCTGACACAGTGACCCCGACCCAGTTCTGTCGTCGGGTTGAGCCAGTGACCTTGTACCAATCGGTGATGTCCCGGGTCGCGGCTACAGGACGGTATTCAGATATTTTTGATGTTGCAGAGCCCTTTATCTCGGTTCCCTTAAGACATTGGTGTATATGGTACTAAGAAAAATTGCTTATGTTTTCAAGATCTACACGTCGTGTAAAGGAAAACCCCAACTTTGCGGACACCCTGTATATATATATATATATATATAATATACTTCATGATATCGGTGTTGTAGCTCCAAAATTAATTATCTCCGTATGACGCCTTCTGAATATCAATTCCAGCAAAATATCATCACAATATACCATATCTCTATATTATGTACCATCATCCCCCATGCTTCTCCCGTGAGAAGATAATATACCCGACCTTATTTCTCATATAAATTATCAGTCTCTAAGAAAGTCGGGAGGCTTCTTGAACACATACATATATATGCGTCGTTTACAGAAAAACCCAGTCAATATTTTTTACGCTTTTATTATTTGTATACAATTTTATTTATACATAAGATATTTTGAAGAGTCCGACCTAATTTTTTCTGAGGTGGCATCAGACGCATATTTTTTTGCCACTCAAATTCAAATTTAAGAAATGACGTCAAGTAGGTTGACTCTGAACTTCTTACGCAACGCCGTTATCAGTTATTAGAGAGTAAAAAGTCAATTCGAACATGTACAACAGGGAAATCGAACGGATCAAGTCAGTCGAACGGGCCCATACAGTTAGTTTCTTAGTTATTGTCGATCTCGCAACGTAATCTCTTTCCACGTCTGCACGACAGCGCCCACCGCGGCACCGCTGCAGCTAGTTATCGTGCATTCTGTGTATACGTTTTGAGCGCTGCGGTACGGATAGACACACAAAAAACAAAAAAAACGCGTAACTATCAGACGTAGAATAAGTAGAGAAAACAGAAAGTACCGTAGAGCAAATGGAACAAGGAATAACGCTCTGATGCTCGAGTACAAAAGACAACATCGATATACCAAAAAGGAACTAGAAAGGCTCATAGTGAACTCTAAACAGAGAATGTGAAAAGACTAAATTATCATTATTATTAATTTACACTCCACTTAAACGTAGCCTTGCTATACTTGTCGTTTGGAAAGATGACAGATGTACAATGTCTAAAGCATATACTATAAGAGGCAACACAATAAAGTTTACATTGCTATTCGTATAAAAAAGAAAGTAGTTATTTTATAAATAGATAAAACACATAAATGGACAATCATATACTAAGTGACATATAAATCCGAACACCCAGTTTAAATGGATTTATTTTAATAAAAGTTGGTGAATGTATTTATCTTACTGTAAATAACAAGTGAAAAAATTTTCAGCCTTATCAGTTGGACATTCCGGTTTTTATACTGCTTTTTTTTAATTCACTAACGCTCTAAAAATAAATATTTCAGCCGCAGTAAAGAATCAACGTTGGCGGATTTTGGTTCTTGACATCCTTTAAGATCGGTTACGATGCCTAGAGTACGGAGACCTGTACGATTTCGTCAACTTAGTGAGTTTGATAGGGGCCGTATAGTGGGACTTCGGGAAGCTGGGCTTTCTTTTCGGGCAATTGCAGTTAGAGTGCAAAGAAGTGTAGACACTGTGGTTAGGTGTTGGCAGGCGTGGCTTCGAGAAGGCCGTACGCAAAGAGCAAGGGGCACTGGACGCCGCCGTAGAACAACAGACCGTGAAGATCGCCGCCTAAGATTATTTTCCTTAAGGGACCGTTTCTCCACTACCAGGTGCATTGCAAATGAATGGTTTGCAGAACACGGAATACCTATTGGCATGCGAAGTGTTTACCGACGAATGAGAAGTTTTGGCTTGTTTTCATACCGGTCACACTGGGTCCTCCCTTTAACTCGAGAACACCGACGTAATCGCCTTGAGTGGTGCAGACAACGGTCACTCTGGGATCAGGAATGGAACAGTATTGTCTTTAGTGACGAGTCTCGATTTTGTTTAGGCATGCACGATCGTCGGGCCAGGGTTAGAAGGCGACGTGGTGAAAGGAGGAATCCACAGTTTTTTGTTGAAAGACATGTTCATCACACTGTTGGAGTTATGGTTTGGGGTGCTATAGCTTACGGTTCCAGGTCACCTTTAATCTTCATCAGAGGTAACATGAACGCGCAGCGTTATATCCACGAAGTTCTAGAACCCCATCTTTTACCCCATCTTGACACCCTGGCAGATCCAACTTTCCAACAAGATAATGCCCGACCACATGTTGCAAGAGTCACAATAGACTTCTTTCAACATAATGATGTCACATTGTTACCATGGCCACCAAGATCTCCCGACTTATCCCCAATTGAGCACGTGTGGGATATGATGGGTAGGAGATTGCTCAATTTGCAACGTCCTCCTCAGACTCTAGAAGCACTTCGAGAGGAGTTGGTGGTTTCCTGGAATGAGATACCACAGGAGGACATTGACCACCTGATCAGAAGCATGCCTAGGCGCGTTGGAGAATGCGTAGCACATCAGGGTGCATCCACACATTATTAAAGGTCAAAGGGCTTTAAAGCAATGCAATCATTTTGAAATTTTTATCATTTACTTATTATGCTTCGTTAAGTACTTATACAAAATTGTATTAAAATAAAACCATCTAAACTGGGTGTTCGGATTTATATGTCACTTAGTATACAAGTACATAAAATTGAGACAATCACACTTGAACCATGGTACACAAGACGTCTCATAAAATAAATTGGTACACAATTTTAGGATAAAAAATAGTCAGCTAGTGTGTTAGGGTACTTGTCAACAAAATATCTCTTCAGATGGACCTTCAGAAGGTTAATGTAGGTAGTCCTCTTGAACTATGTGGGTAAATGATTAAACATTTTGGTGCATGTATTTTTTAAAGAAGGTGGTGTTATCTGTAGGAACAGACAAGTAATCATATCAATTTCCTGTGTTGTAGCATATGTATTGTTTTGTATGAATTTATTTCTGTAGCAGAAGGCGAAGATAATAATGGCAATTTTTTGGGTTTTGTAGTGAAGAAAATGTGTTTATCTGTAAACACGTAGATACAGGTTTATATAATCGGATCAAAGTCTGCTTTGAAATTAAACTCCTTATCCCGGTTCTAAGTATCCGTACAACTGGTGCAATATCTCCAGTGTGTGTGGGTCTCTGCTTTGTGCTGTATTTTTCTTTTGCGGCTGAACGTCCGGAATGACCGGAAACGAAGCTCTGCATTCTAGCTTTGAGCACCGCAATTTCGATGGTGAGCAGTAGTTAAATATTGCAGCTAATCTCCCCGCTCTGAAATGGCGGCATACTCGTATTTGTTGCCAGCTGCAGAATCTGGCGTCCTCCATATACAGGGTGCTACCTAATTGAATGCCAATATTTTAGGGGGTCGATCTTTTTAGGAAGAAAGCTTCATATGAACGTGTGTCCTATACAAGTTGTCTTTTGGCAGTAAGTTTTTCAAAAATGAATCAATGTGACGTCACTGAATTTTCTGAAAATAAATGAGACAAAATTTATCAGCAGATTTGATCACGTGATTTTTATTTAGTTTAACGCTCGATTTTCACCTAAAAAAATAAAATATTCCCTCTGCTTGGTGATGTCATACTAACGATATTGTTATGATCATGCAGAGAAATTTTTTGAGCTGAAACCATGCATAGGATTGAAAAGAAGCAAGCAGTGAAATTTTATCAGAAATAGTTATACTTATTTGTCTCCAAATTGTGCATCCATTACACATATAATTTTATAGAGGACAAATAAATGAAGAAAACGCAGAAGGATGGCCCTTGTGCGCAGGTGAAAAACAAAATAAAATGGTTTTCTTTATTCTAATTAAGCATACAGAGTGACACAAAAGTTCCGGAATGACTCTATATTTCCACGGTTAAGGTATTTTTGGGAAAGGTTAAGGTCAGTTCTTCGGCACCTCTCAGCAAGGAATTCAACGGTGACCTTGAATTTGACATTGACCTTCACCTTCAAGGTTATTTCCAAGTCAACTTTTTTTTTAATGAAAATCCGTATTTTTGGTGGCGGCAATCGAAAGACAGGAAACTTCTACGTTCAAACACGAATTGAAGTCCAAGGTAAGGGTGCCATCTAAACGTCAAATGCTGCTAGGAAAACCACTATGAATTCTACGAGATAAGTGACGAAAATAACTGTCGAGGTCAGTTCTTAAGTAAATTTTGACGGATGATCTTGGTTTTGATCTTGAACACCACCTTCAAGGTCATTTCAAGGTCATCTTTTTAAATAGGAACAGTATTGGTTAAAAATCATTTGTGATGAGCACCGTATCTCCCTTGTTATTATTTACCCAAAGACAAATTAATCCTTACAATGGAAACCGCTTTTTTTGAATTTTAGATTCGAGTATGAATTAAAAAATCAAGATAAGCATTGGAGGTCAAATATGTTGAAAAAAGATCAAATATGCTAAGGAAACCTTTAGAAAACTCGCAGAGATCGTGATAGATTAACTTCTAAGATCAGGTAAATTTTCATAAGAAGCTGTAATCTTAGATTTGACCTTGAACCTCACCTTCAAGGTCATTTAAAGACAAAAATGTTTCCAAACAGAAACGGATATTTGATTCTGACAATAAAGAGAGAACATTTTATTATCATATAGAATTCAAGGTCGAAGTGACTGCTAGAAGTCACATGAAGGCCAAATGCGTGGTGCTAGGAAAACTCATTGAGTTATAAGGTGCTCGTTACAAACGAATTTTATCCGATACTGTTCGTGCTTCCACTTCCACTCGTCAAAATTTACTGCAGATCTTATGTTCATCACTAATCCTGTGGGATTTATCAAGGTTTTCCTACCAGTACACATTTGATCTTCATCTGACCTTTAGTAGTCATCCTGACTTTGGACTTGTGTTTGAACGTGAAATTTTCTGTTCTTTCGCTTGTCGGCGCTCGAAAAAATAAAGTTGACCGTAGATCAACCTTAAAGGTGAAGGTCCAGGTCAAATTCAAGGCCACCGTTAAAATGTTTGCTGAAGTTACTGAAGATCCGGCCTTGATCTTTTCCAAAAATACCTTACACGAGAAAATACAGTCTTTTCTCTCACTCTGTATTAGTGATAAATTTCTGTTAAGCTGCCATTTATGTAGATGAAGTACCGACTGTTTTAGTCATTTGATATTGAATTTGATATGTCAGTGAAAGTTCTAACCAGTAAAGGATATTACATCTAACTGCACCAAAACTGAACTAACAGATTTTAAAAATACACCACTATACACAGTTTGAAAACACTCTGTTCAGCACAAGTTAGAGCTTATCGAAATAAGACGAAATGAGATGCCAAAAAAGCATGAAACATCTATCTGTGGTTGGCTGTCTTTGGATGGACAGTCAAAAGCAGCATAAATAATAATAATAATAAAGCATTTATTGCCCAACAGTACAGGTACCATTTAGAGAGCAATACATAATACAATGGTTTAATTTACACAGTCTGTGTGTCATAAAGTGAAACAAAAATAAAAAAAAACACACAGAAAAGAGAAAGGCGCTTTAAGTAGAGAAAAAAGAAACTATAAATATGATCAATAGATATTAGGAAACCAGAATATACTGATATATACACAAATATCCATATACACATACACACATATATGAGTATACACATATACACATAAATACATACATACAATACATATATACCTATATATATATATAGATATACAACAAATGAAAACCCCTAGAGAAAGGCGTAAAAAAGTCAAAGATGTGAACGTATAGCACTTCGTAATTCCTGAAATCTACAACAGAAGATAGGTATCACAAAAACTCACAATCCTATTCGCATTATTGCACATAAAGTTTATTGGTGCTTTAGATAGAAGATTTGTCTGCGCCCTCTTGCAGTAAAAGGAAACCTTATATTTAGATGTCAATCTAGGTACCAGGAAATTAATTCGCGATAGCAAAACAGGACAGTCGATGTGACCATGCAGTAATTTGTATAAAAATAAGATGGACGCCTGCTCTCTGCGCTTTTCCAAAGAAGGGATGCCAAATCTGTTCAGTAATTGTGAATAGTCACATCCTCTTGGAAGATAGACACCATCACTCCTATAGCATAGATATTTTAGAAATTTCTTCTGGACTTTTTCAACATTAGTTTTGTACAGTTTATAGATAGGACTCCAAATAATTGCACCGTATTCTAATTTACTTATAACAAGCACTGAAAATAACTTAATAAGCGTTGTGTTATTGGAATTTGTACAATTTCTGATAATAAAGCCATATTTGCGATACGCATTACTTATAATTTCACTGATGTGGTAGTTAAAAGTGAGCTGACAATCGAAATAGACGCCCAAATCTCTGAAAGTTTCACACCTTTCCAATGCATGCTTAAGTAAGACCGTCTAAGAAAAAAATTAGTTACGAACACGTATAACCGAGAAATTAAGCGGATCAAGTCCGTCAAAGAATTAGTCCATAATATCCTTTCCCTGCTATACCTATAGTACCGTCCATCTGGCAACGTTGCGTATCTGAAAGCATACCCTTAAATCTAACTAAGTGTTGTGTCCTTCACCTCGGGAAGACAAATCCGCGATTTACATACAAGATCTCTGACCACAACATCGATGCAGTTTCCAGCCACACTGATCTGGGCGTTGTAGTCAACGATCGTCTTTCCTGGTCAGAGCATATTCACCACGTTACATCAAAAGCCAAGAAACTTCTATACATGCTGGAGAGGTCTTTCAAAGGATCCGATGTCAACACTTGCGCCTACATTTACAAGGCATTCGTGAGGCCAATTCTTGAATTCGCTGGCCCGGTATGGGACACTGTGCTTCTACAAGATAGAAATCTCGTCGAATCAGTACAGCGTCGGGCTACTCGTATCCCTTTTGGAGCACGAAGACCAAGCTATGAAGATCGCCTTGAATTATTCAACCTGACCTCTGAGCGAAGACTTCGTGGCGATCTTATAGTTACGTTCAGGATACTTCATGGTTTGATGGGCACCAACCTCATGCATCTATACCGTCTGTTGCGTAGCAATCTACGCGGACACTGCTTCAAACTGCATAAGGAGCCATTTAAAACAACAGTCCGACAGTGGTTTCTTCCCAACCGCATATTCAACACCTGGAATAGTTTTCCTGAAAGTGTGGGTTGGTGCTACTTCAGTTAATAGCTTCAAAGTGCAGTATGAAAGCTGGAGGAGTGTACAAACTTTATAGCTATGAACTGTCTTTTTTTATTTTTTTCTATTTGATCTATTTGTGTTACGTGTCCATACACTATATTTACTGCATGAGCTTATAGTACTGTGTACTCTGCTCATCTCAATTATCATAATAATAATAATAATAATAATAATAATGATACGCCACTCGTGACAGAGCGCTTAGAAAGCACAGTCATGCACGACACATACGAACACCGGCACGCCGGCCGCGAAGGTGGAAGTCATCAGACGCAGGGACACTTGTCGAAAACATTTTTGTATCGCTCTAAGTTTTAGGACAAATGTACGGAGCAATCTATGACCCTTGAAAAACGTCTAGTAGGTGCGTAGAATTATCGGGGTTGGAAGTGTGTAGAGTCCACATTTTAAATAAATCGAGAATGCAACAGCTGCAACAGCTAGAATTCCCTGTACTAGAATCGTCATTTATTTAACTGAAATATTCAAGAAACAATTAAAAAAGCTAGTTCCGTGATATGATGTGAACCTGATGCCTTTTTTTGAATGCACGCAAAGCATACAATGAAATGCGTTACAATTAACATAAGAAAGACAATCCAGATCACGTATAATACCATAACACATCAAGTAAAAATTAAACAATTTATTAGGGGTATCATGAACTGCGTTCTCATTAGTGAATGAAATTTAAGACATAACGAATTCTGGATATATCAGGGCATATTCGGTTAAAAATATACAGTATATGTTGTCTAAAATATCTTTTACATAGCTTAAAGTTGGTTACAAAATTATCACTGGACAACAAATTTTAGTTTTTTAATTGTATCTTGTGGGAAAAGTGCGCTTCTTTGTTAATTTTGGGGCGCTGAATCCAAAAATGACAATGAAATAAAAAAATTAGTTGCGGTTTAGAAAAAAAACTTTTTATTTTTAAAGATATATTAAAAAAAGTAACAAGATTCATATACTTATAAGAATCACTATATGCGCTGTCTTTTTGCTGTTCTTTTATGGATCGTTTCTGGAGCATCTCTACCAAGAGTCCAACAGTAGTCTGCAAGCATGGAAGGATTCCATTTTCCTTGGTACCTTTTTTCCATTGTTGAAATATCCTGATGAAAACGTTCGCCGTGCTCATCACTTACGGCTCCGCAATTGTCAGGAAAAAAGTCCAGGTGTGAGTGTAGGAAATGTATCTCAAGAGACATATTACAGCCCATCTTTTGATACGATGACAGCATATTTTTGACAAGGGTTTTATAGTTGTCAGCTTTTCTATTTCCCAAGAAATTAGTGACCACCAGACGGAAATCATTCCAAGCAGTTTTTTCAATACCTGTTAAAGTGTTTTCAAACTGTGTATCTTTCAAAATATTTCGAATCTGTGGCCCAACAAAAATACCTTCTTTAACCTTTGCCTCACTTAGTCTTTTAAATTTCTGACGCAGGTATTGAAAAGCTGACCCATCTCTATCTAATGCCTTGACAAAGTTTTTCATTAGGCCCAACTTGATATGCAGTGGTGGTAATAAAATTTTTTTCGAATCTACTAATGGCATATGCTGTACATTTTCTTGACCTGGCTCAAGGAATTGATGAACAGGCCAGTTTTGTCTGGTGTAATGAAGTGCCTTCGCCCGACTGTCCCATTCACACAAAAAACAGCAAAACTTTGTGTAGCCTAGCTGCAGACCAAGTAAAAGTGCAACAACTTTCAAATCGCCACAAATGTGCCATTGGTGCTCATCGTATTTTATGCATGTCAATGGGTACTTTATATTGTCATATGATTCATTCATGTGAACTGCATACCCTACAGGAAGAGATGGTAAAATATTTCCAATATGCAATAACACTGCCTTTAAACTCAATGATGAACTGTCTATAAACAATCTCCATTCTTCTGGGTTATAGCTTATATTTAAAGCCGCCAGTAAGCCGTTAATGATACTGCAGAAAAACCAAGTTATTCTCCATATTGAAAAATGGTTCTAAGTCTTTGTGGCGTTTACGAAAAACACATACTGAAACATCGTCTTCTAACAAGTTCCACTGCTGCAGTCTTGATCCAAGTAACTCTGCCTTAAATTTTGGAAGTTCTAAATCTCTTACAAGATCATTTAATTCTGACTGTGTTATTTTGTGCGGTTGGTGGCATGACGTGCTCGGTATAAAATCAGGATCTCTTGACGTTGATGGCATATCTTCTTCCTGACGAATCACTCGATCGCCATGATCTGATTCGTTTTCTGATTCGCAAGTGTAGGATTCTGGGGGTTTTGGAATAGGATTTTCGTCACTGTGAGGCACAGGTCTCATCGCAGTTGGTATGTTTGGGTAGTTAATAACCGATTTTTTTTCTTGGACATACCTGTGGCTTGTCCAACACAAGGTACCATGCAAAAGTAACAATCATTAATATGATTTGTAGGCTCTCTCCAAACCATTGGGACAGCAAAGCGCATAGACCGTTTTTTGCCATTTAACCAGCTCCTTAGACTTGAAGCACATGTATTACAGCAGATATGGGGTGCCCACTGTTTGTTTTGATCACCTAGTTTACAACCGAAATAAAGCTGATATGCCTTTGTTATTAGTGGAGTAATAGACCGTCTCTGAGACGCAAAAGTCACATCACCACACACGTAACAAAACTGATCTGGATTGTTTACACACTTTCGAGACATCTTGCATGAACGCTGTCAGCCAACTGAGGAAAAAATGGCTAATATAAAACAATATAATGTACACGTATGTATAACGTAACACAATCATGCCGATTACATCATCTTTCCTTGCCGAATATAAAAATGTACCACGTGCATTCTTGTGAATTACAGTATATCAACACTGTCACAGCAGGAACACATATAATTACCGTATCTCTAAAACTTGAACTAATATTGAAAAAATAAGTTTCATTCCGGTTTTAGCACATTAAAAATAGTAATATTTTGTTGATTTTATTTAGGATATTTTTTGGCTGTTGATCAGTGAAATCAGGTCGGAGCCTGGCTCGTCAATACTGATTCTTCTAAGAGTTCGAGATCGTTGGAATTGAGGATTAATGGTCTTAACTTAAGTATCGAAAGAGACTTAAGTGCTCGAAACACTTCAAAGCTCGATCCCTTTGTATGCTAAGATGCTGTCGTCAACTCAGGCGGGTACACTTTACCAATTGAAACTTTATTATTTTAGAGGACGAAAACAATTTCACTTTGAGGAACCCTGAAATGAAGGGAACCGAGGGTATTATATGGACAACTTAGAGGTTTGCAAATAAATTCCATGTCTGATAGGCAATTTCTCACAGGGGTGTATCCCAACCTTTTGTGGGAAGAGTGAAGGGTGAATGAAGCTTTGAATAGTCAGAGCTATATTAATATCTGCCTTTCTAAATTGCTTCAGTTTGTTCACGAACAAAATGCTGATGATCATTCTTTGGCCCGACCGAGCACCATGCCATTACTCAAGAGATACCCAAAACTGACTTCGACCACACAACATACCGTTTGTCGCCAAAAACGATAATACTTAAAACTTGTCGCAGGCTTGCCCAGAGCATTTTTGGGCTTTACTTTACGAAAAACTGAGGTAAATTGATCTGAATTCTGTCCAGGACCTCATGAGAGACATCCGAGGAATGTTGCGCCTGGTAGAGCAGAATGGGTCATTCCACATGATTCGATAGCATAGTATAGTTAAGTATTGAGTGGTAATGTATGATAACTCTAGTGTTTAAGCAAATTTCTTCATTAAAAAAAAATCCGATAAATACTTTGCACCAAAACTTTTAGGACATACGAGTACGTCACGTCTTAAAAATACAATAATTTCTCGTCAATTAGTGCAGGAAGTAAAAAGATATGCGGAATAATTCGACCTACTTGCCGAGATATCGGAATATCACAAACCAATTTATTCGTATTCTATCGTTTGGACGTTCTCTAAGTAACAATACTATAAGCCAATCCGTTCCGATTCCATACACCGGCCAGTTGGTGATTCCTGTGTAGCGCATAGAGATTGGATATCCACCTTTCCACCAATTGGAAGCAGTTTGTAGACGATGTCGGGCACGAAAAGAGAAAAAAGGAATTGCTATCAAGGAATTCATACATTCTAATGTGAACGTAAGACTGTTTTCTCCTTCAATACTTGTTGTGATAACCATTTCTAGAATGAGAAAGGCTCTTATATCAGCAGTTATGGGTATAAAATTAGGAACTTAGTTTTAAGGAAAGATCCTCTGAAAGTCTAGCGAGGAATGATGATTTATTGTTATAGGATACCCGAATAACAAGTGTTCTCGACATCTTAATACAGTCTGTGGTTAAGAAGATTGTTACGAGGGATGTCTTTTAAGTTTTGCATATGTAAATAAAACAACACGGTAGGTTTTTCGAAGTACTCTCTAGGAAGATTAATACACATCTGCATGCGCTCGAACCAATTTTCGAAGCACTTATTCCACTCGTTTGCTGGCAGATCCAAAACGGCATTTTTGAATACGTCAACTGCTTCTTCTGGTGACTGGAACCTTTGACCACGGCAAACCTTTCCAAAGTAGATTGTTCAAGTATATTGCGAGAAAATAGATGTCATGTTCAATTTCTTTATTTAATTTTATACTCCTCAGTCTACATTATTCATGTTCACTGAAAAATAAATGCTAACATTTAAAAAACAAAGTGATTTTTTTCATCTGCACTGAAAAATCTTTTAGGATGTAAGCACACAGTTTGAAGAATCTGCCTTCTTTTCTGGTTATTAAGTTTAGTGCCCTTACACTCATTTTCAAACTTGTGACCGAACAGTAATCCATTCCAGCCTCTGTTAGAATCAGTATAGCAGTTACTTATATTGCACAATGTCAAGGAAACCAGAATGACAGGTGGGTTATTGCCAATGGGTGGAATGCTAAAACACCTATTTTCCAGAAAATGCTATTTATCATATATAATTGAAAAAATAATAATATGGATTACCCTGTATAAACACAATTACTCTATGACATGTCAAACTACGCATTTAAATCAATAAAATTAAAAGTAGGGAACCCATTCAGATGAACCATCCGCCTGTAACCCTTCTTCGCTTTATTTGGATATCTTGGTAGTCTCCAGGCAGTAAATCATAATAAAATCTTATTGTATACCCGCATGTGTGTTGGTGTATCTATTTAGTTGAAGGGTGTATGTAAAGGGACATACACGCTAATAATATGCATATCAGCCTGGTTTACTACACCTATTATGGATATTCAGATTCATGATTCCGCTACAATATGATCTCTATGAATATCTTGGTGAACAAATCATAATCAACTGTCTCTACCCACACTCCGGCGATGAGGGAAGGGGCTCGTATTCCAAATTATAATCACCACATTGGATGATGGCCGCGAAAGACTTTCGCATTTCATATAATCACCTTTTTTGACAATAATTGTCAACAATTATTGTTCACACTTTTTCTAAGAAACTAATAAATTTCTCAACTTTGTAACCGTTTTACAGTCTTTGCTAACCAATCTGTTTAACAGAACAGCTTATAATTATCAATGTTTAAGTAAATTATTAAGTAAATTATTAAGCAATCAGTCACAATAATCAGAAATCACTATTTATCCTGAACTTATACGAGCCCCTTACCACTTCAGTTGGCCCACTTCAAGATTTGTACCAAAGTATGCATTTATGAACTAAACATGACGAAACTATTTACTTCTAAAACAATTTATTTTCTCAAAAACATTTTAGATACAATCTAGTCGTAAAAAATACATATTTGAAATCAATTAGACCTATAACTAATAGAACATCTGAACAAATAAACAATGTGCGAATAAATGCGCGAAGTTAACAAAGCAACAATTGAAAGATTACCATTGGGTAACATCACCTTTATTTTTTATTACGGCTGAAATTCTTTGGGGCATAGTGTTAACCAGGTTTTGGCAAAAATTTGGTGTAAAAAATCCCATATTTCTTGAAGCTTTTGTCTCAGTTCAGTGATTGTACGAGCAGGATGATGTCGTAGAACCTTTTTCATCTCGTGCCACAAAGTTTCAATAGGTGACAGATCTGGACTGCTGGAAACCCATTTAAAAAGTGGTACATTATTTTGTTCCATCCATTTTATAGCCTCTTTTGAGGTATGGCACGGTGCACCATCTTGCTGAAACACAAAATTTTGGCCGGATGTCAAACATTTTTCCATCACTGGTAAAAGCGATTCTTATAAAATTGCCAAATATTTGTTTGTATCCACATTTCCATCAATAAAATGAAGTTTTCCTACTCCTTTTGATGACATACTGCCCCAGACCATAATGGATGCTGGAAATTTCACTTTTCTCTTCAGATAGTCAACATGGAATGCTTCATTTTTTTTGCGAATAATTCTACTGCGACTGTCTCCAACACAAACTTCGAATCGGGCCTCATCACTGCATTGTATTGCACACCATTGTTGAGGTGTCCATTGTCTATGTTCTTTAGCCCATCTAAGCCGATTTTTCTTTTGCAGTGGAGTTAATAGTGGCTTTTCTTTGGCCTATAAACAAGTTGTGCAACATTAAGGTTTTTACTTCATTTTTTTTTTAAGAAAACTTACCTTGCAAGTGCTAAATCCCAGTTTGTGGGCCTCTATATGAGTTGTGGAAATTCTCCTTCCAACAGCGTCACTCCACAGAGCACTTAATTGTAAATAATTGGCACGCCTGTTTTTCACGATTATTCTTCTTAATGCTCTTCGGTCGGCATTTGTGATATTAATTTTTTCACATATCGTGGCTTAATATTAACTAAATCAGTTACGTTATATCTTCTAACAATATTTCTCATTAATAACCTTTCCTCTACCCATTTTGAAAACCTTAACTACCCAAAATTATTTTAAACGTATTCAGACAGCTGTGATTACTAAAAACAATTGTCATAGCGTTATAGACTTATTTTGCATTGAAATGAAAATAGGTTGACGTGCTGTAATTGCAACATTTGTTATTTTCATGCTGCAAATTTGATTAGGGAGTGATAAAGTTGGTGTTTTCTACTATATATTATCAAAATATTCATTATTAATATTTTAAACCTAAAACAACCTGCTACATTTTTATTATTTGAAAAAGCTAAGATTTCAATAGTTGGGCCAACTGAAGTGGGAAGGGGCTCGTAGTTTAGTGTTCTTAGTTGCTGTTCTTAAAACAATCATAGGTATACACATCAAATACATGAGCACTACGAGCAGCATGAACCCACAATTCGCACATTAAGCACTATACCTATTCCAAATTAACAACATGACATCCTAACTTGAAATTCCACGTCACATTTTTTACTCTAAATATATTCACAAAATCAAAATGAAATTGTAAACTAACAAGGACACATAACAGTTTAAATAATTGCAATGAAGATTTTACCTATCTAAGTTAATGATTATCAATGATTGCATTCTTACCGAAAAAGTTTCTGTGAGGCTGGTAGCAGGAAATGTGAAGATGGCATCTTGTTTTTAGTATTCCTGGTTTTGTGTGAATTAAGGCAAAAAAATAAACATAGAGTTTGCGTTTATTTAGATAACCAAGTATTCCAAGTTATCTGCAGTATTCCAAATATGCTGCACTTCCTCTATATGGTTATTTTGTCAAAATGTATGATGACGGCCCGAAATAAATATACTAAGTGACATATAAATCCGAACACCCAGTTTAAATGGTTTTATTTTAATAAAAGTTGGTGAATGTATTTATCTTACTGTAAATAACAAGTAAAAAAATGTTCAGCCTTATCAGTTGGACATTCTGGTTTTTATACTGCTTTTTTTTTAATTCACTAACGCTCTAAAAATGAATATTTCAGCCGCAGTAAAGAATCAACGTTGGCGGATTTTGGTTCTTGACATCCTTTACGATCGGTTACGATGCCTAGAGTACGGAGACCTGTACGATTTCGTCAACTTAGTGAGTTTGATAGGGGTCGTATAGTGGGACTTCGGGAAGCTGGACTTTCTTTTCGGGCAATTGCAGTTAGAGTGCAAAGAAGTGTAGACACTGTGGTTAGGTGTTGTCAGGCATGGCTTCGAGAAGGCCGTACGCAAAGAGCAAGGGGCACTGGACGCCGCCGTAGAACAACAGACCGTGAAGATCGCCGCCTAAGATTATTGGCCTTAAGGGACCGTTTCTCCACTACCAGGTCCATTGCAAATGAATGGTTTGCAGAACACGGAAGACCTATTGGCATGCGAAGTGTTTACCGACGAATGATAAGCTTTGGCTTGTTTTCATACCGGCCACACTGGGTCCTCCCTTTAACTCGAGAACACCGACGTAATCGCCTTGAGTGGTGCAGACAAAGGTCACTCTGGGATCAGAAATGGAACAGTATTGTCTTTAGTGACGAGTCTCGATTTTGTTTAGGCATGCACGATGGTCGTGCTAGGGTTAGAAGGCGACGTGGTGAAAGGAGGAATCCACAGTTTTTTGTTGAAAGACATGTTCATGACACTGTTGGAGTTATGGTTTGGAGTGCTATAGCTTATGGTTCCAGGTCACCTTTAATCTTCATCAGAGGTAACATGAACGCGCAGCGTTATATGCACGAAGTTCTAGAACCCCATCTTTTACCCTATCTTGACACCCTGGCAGATCCAACTTTCCAACAAGATAATGCCCGACCACATGTTGCAAGAGTCACAATAGACTTCTTTCAACATAATGATGTCACATTGTTACCATGGCCACCAAGATCTCCCGACTTATCCCCAATTGAGCACGTGTGGGATATGATGGGTAGGAGACTGCTCAATTTGCAACGTCCTCCTCAGACTCTAGAAGCACTTCGAGCATGCCTAGGCGCGTTGGAGAATGCGTAGCACATCAGGGTGCATCCACACATTATTAAAGGTCGAAGGGCTTTAAAGCAGTGCAATCATTTTGAAATTTTTATCATTTACTTATTATGCTTCATTAAGTACTTACACAAAATTTTATTAAAATAAAACCATTTAAACTGGGTGTTCGGATTTATATGTCACTTAGTATATATGAATCTTGCACATATAGACAATAAAATTTACTGGTACTAAAAATGTTTGTATGGTATCATATTCGGTTCAGATGTATTCCAAAAGCTAACCCGCCATATGTTACAATTTCACCTACCACATTTATGCCGCAACGTCCACTTTTCAATTAGCGTGGCCGCGAACATTTTTCAAAAATGTTTTTTCCAGGGCTTGGACGTTAACCGCAATTCCAGGCCACATTTAGTAATTTTCCCACTTTCATATTTATATCGGAAATGCGGCTGACACGGCAATCAACCATATCATTAAATTTTTAACATGCTCGGTAGCACAATGTAAAAATGTATCTGTTTCAGCAATTCTGTACAAGCATTGCGATTTTTGTCAGTGAGTATCCGAGGCCTATAAAATAATAGACCGCAGACCCATGATGAGAAAAAATCCAAAGCTATTTAATCTGTGGTTCCGTAGGATAAAAAGAGAACCTGATCCGACAGGATGTTTGACGATAAAATTTGACTTAGGGCCAATTTCACCAACAACAGTCCGTTATTCTCCACCTATAGGGTAACAGCCCGTCAAATACAGCGAATGTGCTTCAAGTTCCAATCAACAAATTTTAGCAACCAATAGCTATGAAATGTTGAAAACAAAATACTGTCAAAGTTTGAGATGACATCTTGTCATTGACACATCATCAGCATATTGAATATTAAGAAATTACATATAATTCAGTCAAAATTTAAACAAATGTTTGATTTTTGAATAAAATTCATGATTTAATTACTATGGTTGATTTTTTTATTCATGTTTATATCATTTTCTTCAATTGATATGCGATTTTACTGATTCAAGATCATCTACTGGGTGTTTTTTCCTATAAACCTCTTGCAGATAGCCATTAAGCACCTACTTGATGACTGGCTCTACCAAAAAGTTCATAGATATTGCTCGTTTCCAAACATTCATTCATTTACTTGCCGTTCATCAGAACCATTATGGCACCTTAGATTGATATTCCCACAAAACCATTCTAGTTTTTTAATGCCCATACATCCATAAAGTTGAATAGTTTTCGTTGTTCAGGAACTTAACAAATATCCACACTATACTCATAGCGATTAAGAAATTCCCAAATATATGCCTTAAAGCTACCAGCAAACCTAAAACCTTCAAAAAAACTACAAATTTGCCATATTTTTCTTTTTTCACGAGTACACATTCTAGGTTATATTTATATTAGACATTATTTGAATACAGCTGATTATTGCATTTCAAGGAGTCACACATGTGTGGGATCTGTGAACTCTTGGTACCAGTCACAAAACATATACTCTGAAGGTTTAATTCCATGCTATTCAATGACAACACGGTGACTTGTGTGGTTTCAGCGGCCATTTTGTGAGGGTGCAACAGGGTTGCCAGATTGTGCATTAATATCCCGTTTCACCCTCCTGGTCCTAGTGGAGTAAGTTCCGCCAACTGTTGAAATACAGGGTGACTTCGAAGTTGAGTCATTTATTTTAACAGTGAGTAGATCTGAACAAAAGAAATGTTTTTTCCCTTACCATTTTTCTGGTAAAATTAAAGTAACAAAGTTATAGCCCTTTGGAAGTTTGAGTACCGCCCTGTCTCAATAATAATATCATGTGCTCGTGTTTGGCAACAACTGATATAATCCGCCTTACCGGTTCATCGCATCGGAAACAAAAAAGCGAAAGAATTTGGAACGATGTTTTTACAATAAATTATTTTATTCAGTTCAGTTATCCATACAGTCAGTGTCAGTCGGTTAGCGTGTGAATAGTGTCTGTTGCGTGGCTCAAACAAAATAAAAAATGGCACATGTTTATGCGGATCGGTTTCCCAATCGAGTGCAACCAACCCCTCGTGCCTTTGTTAATGTAGTACAACGGGCTCGTGAATCAGGTGACTTAAGACCTCACAGGGGACCTCACGATCAAATACAGGTCCGCACTGAAATACTTGTCGGGAGGATACTTTATAAAACAAGGTAAACATTTTTTTTAATTTTTTTTTTATTTTTACATACATATCCTGGTTTATCTTCCTTCTACAATCATTATCTGAAAATTAATGACTCAACTTCAAAGTCACCCTGTATACTCTACTATGCTTTATAAGACTATTCGTGACATTTTTCCCAAAATCATTGCACAAGTCTTGAAAAAATGCAAATGAAAATTTAAAATCATTTTCATGACGGCGCAAAATAGCTCCGTCGGTACCTTGGGTTATACATCTTGACACTAGGGATGTTCGACACGATCCTATATGTAGAAGTATCAATACATGTTACGAGTATCGTCATCTTTCGATACGGACTGTGTCAGAAAGAGTGACTGCCATTTGGCTGCGACACTACCCTGCTAAATCAGACATATCTTTCATCATTTTCAAAGAAATTGCACAAAATCTTCAAATTTGTGAAGTTAGCGAGTTTCACTTCATACCTTGTTACCAGACATGCCCAAATCATCAGTTGCTGCCGTGATATTCATCCCGATCACTGCATCCCCACGGCTAGGAGACCTGAATGTTAAATTTGTATTGATAGGGCAGCGGGTTCTGCTATAAATCATATGTCACAGTGTTTGTGCACTGATTGCAACAGTTAGATAATACCAAAAATATTTTCATAAATAGGAGATATTTCCCATTGCGGATCGAAGAATCTACCAAAGATGCTTATAATCATGATACCTAATAAATTTTCACGAAAAAAAATTCAAAACCAGCAAATGTAAAAGATTCATTTCGCACCCTCCACCAGACTTGGCAATCGTGCGAGTGACAGATAGATATCTCCGCCAGTCAAAAAGACAAACAATAGTTTTTATGATTTTTGGACTTAAAAGACATTACGTGGGAAATATTTTTCATAATTTTTTGTCTATGTCCATAGTAATTGCATTATGCATCAGGGAGATGTAGCGATTGACATATTATCTGTGTTCCAGGATGGAGAGGACATGTTTTTATTGCTTTGAAGAAATTCATTAACCCATAAATTAATAAATGATTACTATTATGACGTAAAGGAAGATGAGGAATTGGATGGAATGTATTTTATATTCTATTTTCTTGCAAAATACAGACAAATCCTCACTATTCAACAGGTATGTAATGATAACTTTCAGTATATTGACGTCCGTAAACTCGAGAGTGCCATGCATTAACAAACGTCCAAATCTGCTGCCAAATCGACCTATTATTTGCCGCATTCCCATTCGCTGTGGGGGATAACGGATTGTTAAATGTAAATCTGTGACATATATCAAAACACATGAAAGTTGTCCTGGTTTTTCTGTACAAAAGCATCATGATGGAATCAAAAAGTGGTCTTGTTAATAATACAGTCGAATTTTCACGATTTTATTCTATATTTCAATAGAAATCACTAATATTCAGATACCTTTGACAGCTTCTGTCAAATTGCATTTCGATAAGGTATTTTCCCATTGGTCCATAATATTAATGTTGGTGAAATTGGGCCTAAGACTGGTATTATGATATACTTATAAATATTTTTTGATGCTTGTACGATTTTCATTTTTTTGTTGTTTTTAGACAACATTTTACACAAAGGGACGTAAGAATGTGTTGGAGTGTCCTGGTATATACTGTTAGGTTTTGTACCGGACATATTATGTTTGATGTTTGGCAGGATGGTCAAAACCTTGGCAAAACCGTCACATAAAAGGCTTTAGGTTAATCAACATTACGATCTCTTCTAAATATCTTTGGCATTTACATTATTGTGGTTCTGAAAATAACTCTCCCAGAACCGTTCTGATCTTGGGACACAGGCTGTCGTGACTTCATAGTCACCTTTTATTTGAGTTCTGGGAGAGCGCCCTGTTAGCTGTAGAACCTGAATAAAGCTACATTTATCTACAAAGCCTGTTGTCAAGTAGACAAAATGCTTCTTTGCTAAGTAACGATGTCCTTGCGTTTTTGTCTACATTTCAGCTTATACCCAGACAAGTGGAGCCATTTTTCACGGAATTGAGTCTGGTAGTTTTTTGCCTCGAATCAAGCCCTCTTCTTTCTGCAATATTCGTAGGAATAATTGTAGGCCACGTGCAGACGGGTCCATAAATTTCAGGAATTGCGACATCATGCATAATTTCGTGATAAATTGCTGCTATTAACTTCGACTAAGGAAATTTTATCGTGATCTATTATGGGTCTCGTAACTACCCCAAAACATTACATCCCTGACAGCGCACAATTCTGAGAGACCCGCCTTGAGCGAGTATCTCTTCGTGTTTGTATATGCATCTGCCTATAACCTTATCTGGCACTGTCGCAAAATTGGTTCTCAGCTGACACGTCCTGTCCATAAACTATCTCTATGTCAAATTGAACGTTAATAGGTCAAATAGTGCTCAAGCAAAGTTTCTATAAACTTGAAAAGTCATAATGTTCCCATATAAATATTTGACCCCTTCCTAGCCCATCTTGGGGATATAATCACTGAAACTCTTTGTTAATAATGATAATTTTAACAATAACATTGAAATTATTTATCAAAAAATTGGAATTTCATCTCCAAGTATTTGTTATGTCTGTGTTTTCTTTTTAATGAAACTTTGTATAACTACTTAATGAAGCATAATAAGTAAATGATAAAAATTTCAAAATGATTGCACTGCTTTAAAGCCCTTTGGTATCTCATTCCAGGCAACCACCAACTCCTCTCGAAGTGCTTCTAGAGTCTGAGGAGGACGTTGCAAATTGAGCAATCTCCTACCCATCATATCCCACACGTGCTCAATTGGGGATAAGTCGGGAGATCTTGGTGGCCATGGTAACAATGTGACATCATTATGTTGAAAGAAGTCTATTGTGACTCTTGCAACATGTGGTCGGGCATTATCTTGTTGGAAAGTTGGATCTGCCAGGGTGTCAAGATAGGGTAAAAGATGGGGTTCTAGAACTTCGTAACCATAAGCTATAGCACCCCAAACCATAACTCCAACAGTGTGATGAACATGTCATTCAACAAAAAACTGTGGATTTCTCCTTTCACCACGTCGCCTTCTAACCCTAACACGACCATCGTGCATGCCTAAACAAAATCGAGACTCGTCACTAAAGACAATACTGTTCCATTCCTGATCCCAGAGTGACCGTTGTCTGCACCACTCAAGGCGATTACGTCGGTGTTCTCGAGTTAAAGGGAGGACCCAGTGTGGCCGGTATGAAAACAAGCCAAAACTTCTCATTCGTCGGTAAACACTTCGCATGCCAATAGGTCTTCCGTGTTCTGCAAACCATTCATTTGCAATGGACCTGGTAGTGGAGAAACGGTCCTTTAAGGCCAATAATCTTAGGCGGCGATCTTCACGGTCTGTTGTTCTACGGCGGCGTCCAGTGCCCCTTGCTCTTTGCGTACGGCCTTCTCGAAGCCATGCCTGACAACACCTAACCACAGTTTCTACACTTCTTTGCACTCTAACTGCAATTGCCCGAAAAGAAAGTCCAGCACCCCTATCAAACTCACTAAGTTGACGAAATCGTACAGGTCTCCGTACTCTAGGCATCGTAACTGATCGTAAAAGATGTCAAGAACCAAAATCCGCCAACGTTGATTCTTTACTGCGGCTGAAATATTCATTTTTAGAGCGTTAGTGAATTAAAAAAAGCAGTATAAAAACCGGAATGTCCAACTGATAAGGCTGAAAATTTTTTCACCTGTTATTTTTAGTGAGATAAATACATTCACCAACTTTTATTAAAATAAAACCATTTAAACTGGGTTTTCGGATTTATATGTCACTTAGTATACTATGCAGCCATGTAAACGTACATGAACATTCTGGAGGAGCAAAAGTGTTAAAAAGAAATTTATATCAAGAATTAGCTCTGAAAACTTTTTTGTGCGGACTACGAGAGCCCTTGGGTACAACAATTAGATGTTTGAAACCCACTACCTGTCGAGAAGTAGAAGCCGTAATCACCGAGCCAATAATGAAGAAACTGCATGATATCGGACAATGGATCTTGCTCATATGCTCCTAATGAAACCATCATTAAATTGAGCTGTCAAGAAGGCTAAGAAACAGTCAAAGTTTTGGGATGCTACTTAGCCGAAATTCCAGTCGGTTGTACACTGGAACTAAATCAAAACCTGATCGCCAAAAAAGAACCTATATCGATTGGAAGTCAGCCAATTATTTTTCCAAATATCGATACCAATACTTCAATTGGACCAAGCCGAATGACTTCAGCCTTCATCTGGACCAAATAGAATTTAATGAAGTTCACAAAATAAAAAGAAAATCGTGTTGACATCCATTCACATAAGGTGTCGCACATTCCCAGTTCTTGGACAATCCTGTTGCATGAAGTACTGCTGCTGCTACTTTGCTGTTTTGTTTACAAGAAGATCATTCCGATGATTTTTACTAAGCCGAAGAAACCTCAAAGAACCCCTATTGAAGAAGTTGATCTTTCCAATGTGCAACTTCCTCGTTAACCCTCGAAATTGCATCTACAAGGGGAGCGTTATAGTACAGAAGATTTACCGATACCACTAAAGAAGAGGATCAAGTTTCCCTGGATCAGCACTTTGCCTTATCCAGTCCTATTTTATTGTATTAACAGTTAGTTAGTTTGTTGTTAGCGCTCATACTATACTAAGTGACATATAAATCCGAACACCCAGTTTAAATGGTTTTATTTAAATAAAAGTTGGTGAATGTATTTATCTTACTGTAAATAACAAGTGAAAACATTTTCCGCCTTATCAGTTGGACATTCCGGTTTTTATACTGCTTTTTTTTAATTCACTAACGCTCTAAAAATGAATATTTCAGCCGCAGTAAAGAATCAACGTTGGCGGATTTTGGTTCTTGACATCCTTTACGATCGGTTACGATGCCTAGAGTGCGGAGACCTGTACGATTTCGTCAACTTATGTGAGTTTGATAGGGGCCGTATAGTGGGACTTCGGGAAGCTGGACCTTCTTTTCGGGCAATTGCAGTTAGAGTGCAAAGAAGTGTAGACATTGTGGTTAGGTGTTGTCAGGCATGGCTTCGAGAAGGCCGTACGCAAAGAGCAAGGGGCACTGGACGCCGCCGTAGAACAACAGACCGTGAAGATCGCCGCCTAAGATTATTGGCCTTAAGGGACCGTTTCTCCACTACCAGGTCCATTGCAAATGAATGGTTTGCAGAACACGGAAGACCTATTGGCATGTGAAGTGTTTACCGACGAATGAGAAGTTTTGGCTTGTTTTCATACCGGCCACACTGGGTCCTCCCTTTAACTCGAGAACACCGACGTAATCGCCTTGAGTGGTGCAGACAACGGTCACTCTGGGATCAGGAATGGAACAGTATCGTCTTTAGTGACGAGTCTCAATTTTGTTTAGACATGCACGATGGTCGTGCCAGGGTTAGAAGGCGACGTGGTGAAAGGAGGAGTCCACAGTTTTTTGTTGAAAGACATGTTCATCACACTGTTGGAGTTATGGTTTGGGGTGCTATAGCTTATGGTTCCAGGTCACCTTTAATCTTCATCAGAGGGAACATGAACGCGCAGCGGTTATATCCACGAAGTTCTAGAACCCCATCTTTCACCCTATCTTCACACCCTGGCAGATCCAACTTTCCAACAAGATAATGCCCGGCCACATGGTTGCAAGAGTCACAATAGACTTCTTTCAACATAATGATGTCACATTGTTACCATGGCCACCAAGATCTCCCGACTTATCCCCAACTGAGCACGTGTGGGATATGATGGGTAGGAGATTGCTCAATTTGCAACGTCCTCCTCAGACTCTAGAAGCACTCCGAGAGGAGTTGGTGGTTGCCTGGAATCAGATACCACATGGGGACATTGACCACCTGATCAGAAGCATGATTAGGCGCGTTGGAGAATGCGTAGCACATCAGGGTGCATCCACACATTATTAAAGGTCAAAGGGCTTTAAAGTAGTGCAATCATTTTGAAATTTTTATCGTTTACTTATTATGCTTCATTAAGTACCTATACAAAATTTTATTAAAATAAAACCATTTAAACTGGGTGTTCGGATTTATATGTCACTTAGTATATATACATCAATAGAATTGTATTTTGATAATCGAAAATAAATCTTTTTAAAAAGCAAGTAGACTGACTCGGTCAGATAATTAACATCCGACTATTATTCATCGCCTAGATATTATAAGTCAGGAGCAAAAATGCCTATTTATGAAAATACACCTTCAAACATTGTTATATTTTCTTATTATTTCTAAACGGAATCGGTAAGTAGTGTCGTTGAATTCGGTATAGGGTAAATGCCGTCCCAAGATCAGTGGTAGATCAAGGAGCTTTGAGTCATGAAAAACGTCTGTTATTGTATTGGGCGCGCACACAACATGTTTTTTGAGGGCATAGTTCTGTATTACAACTTCTACAATGTGCATACTGGTCGCTCTTTCAAAATACTTTGCAACCATTCTGGAAACTACTTTTTCGATTCTTGCTTATGGGATTGTGAATATTTTTCTAATTTACCCCCGAACTCACCTCTCATTTTAATTAATATTTATTTTGAAAACAGACAGGTTTCGGTTTCTTTATTGTTTGTCCAGTGATGCGATAATGACGGTAATCTACCAGTCTGTACCTTTTGTATGCACAAAAATCAAATCAGGGCAAGCGGAGTAAGGGATGAGGATGTGCGTTCGTAGTCACAGGCAACCCAAATCTACGCCTCTCATGTGCCCGACTGCCTTGATGTGTATGCATATGTATGATTGATATGGAGCATAAGACTATGAAGACTAGATAAAATTAACTTTTAGCTTTATTTTTGGTTTCAGCTCTTTTTCGGCAAGTATAGAAATATTTAAATTATTTTGAAAAATAGTGGAGAATGTTATCGGTAAATATTCTCCTTTCGGTAAAAATACCAAAAAATCCGGTTCAAGTAGACAATCTGAAATTTGCGATATGAATGCATATTCTAAATTCCATGCATATCCGTTCATATTCGTCAACATTTCATTTGAAGCTTTTATTTTTCATAAGATTTTAGCGAAATGTAAGATAGTAACGGCAACACCGCACCCTGCAGCCCAGTTGACAAGAACGACAAGCTGTCAAGATTAGGGATGTTTAGATCCACGAAAAGTATCGTTATGTATCGATTCTTATCGTTTTAGGAAGTATCGATTTTCTAAAATATTGGAATAAAATTATCGAGATCCAGCGGAAGGAAACAAAGAAGAAAAGTAATCTGAAGTTAGTCACTCTTCCTGACACAGTCCGGATCGAAAGATGACGATACTCGTGACTGACTGCTTGAAACAATTTAAATACAGTTACAGACAAGAAATTGTTAAAGCTAAGATTAAAGCCAATGATGACTACATTAATAAATCCAACAACAGACAACATGCTGCTTGGAATATCATAAAGAATGTTAAACCGAACGCACGCAACCAGGACTCCTCAACATCTCTCACAGCACATCAATTCAACGACTTTTTTACCCATATCCCACAAAAACTTTTAAATAAAATTACCTCATCCGATGTTTCTCCATCGCATTATATGAATCATCCTACACATAGTTCACACTTTCGATTCAGGGAAGTTTCATATCATGATGTGAGAACTGCCATAAATAAACTAAAAAACTCAAAGAGTACTGCCCATATGGCTTTACTGTCAGGATTGTCAATATCCTGCAAAATCTCATCATATATCCTCTAACCAAGTTATTCAATCAGTGTATAGAAAGTAATACTTTTCCGGATTTTTTCAAACTATCTAAAATTATACCCATTTTCAAACAAGGGTATACTGAAGAGTTATGCAACTACAGGCCCATTTCCTTAATAACTATTTTTGCGAAAATTTTGGATTTATTGTTGAAAGATCAAATTAATGAATACTTTGAGGCTAATAATTTATTTTGCTCAACACAGTTTGGTTTTAGGAAAAATAGTTCCACCACATCAGCTATTAACAGTTTTATTCAGTTTGTGAACGTGACTTTTGAAAACAACCTATATGGCGCAGCATGTTTGTTGGACTTGTCCAAAGCTTTTGATTGTGTTCAACACGACATCCTGTTGGAAAAGCTCCCTTTTTATAACTTTCATGAAGCATCCACTGCAATGATTAAATCTTACTTGAGTAATCGACGCCAATTTGTATTCTTTAAAGGTTCATCATCCTCACAGTTCGCTGCTCACGGGGTACCGCAAGGCTCGGTATTGGGACCTATTTTATTTTTTATTTACGTCAATGATATGACTAACTATAATGTGAATGATAACTTACTCCTATTCGCTGATGACACTACCTTGATGAATAGCAATGCCTCTTTAGCCTCATTGATATTCGTCTCTGAGGCTCATAAAGGAAAACTAGCAAACTGGTTAACCGCTAATAAGTTGACCATCAATGAAACCAAGTCTCAGATGATTATTCCTAGCTTGAGGCAGCACGACACTAATACACTAAAGTGCGTGAAGTTACTAGGAGTCTACATTGATGAACACTTGTCGTGGGAAACTCACGTAATCCATGTTCTCGATGCACTAGCAAAATATATATATTTTATAAGGAACTTGAAACAAAATGTCTCTCAGTCAGTTCTTCTTCTAACATATTATTCCTACTTTCAATCAAGAATTTCATACGCATTGTTAAACTGGGGTCACTCGGCCCATTCGTCAAAAGTTTTTGGATTACAACGACGTTGCATGCGGTACATTGCTGGCCTCAAATACACGGAACCTTGCAAGGAAGCTTTTATAGAATTGAAAATCATGACAGTACATTCTCTTTACATCTTCAAATGTCTGATGTATGTAAAGACTAAGCTGAGCCAATATACTACCCACAGTGATGTCCACAGTTATAGAACCAGAAATATGGATAAAATCTTAGTACCTCATAGCCGTCTCCAAACCATCAGGAACGGCACAAACTATTATGGGATAGTTTTTTATAACCTGTTGCCAGACCGCATAAAGAAACTGGATGCGAAAGTTTTTAAAAATAAAATTAATGCTTATGTGACTACTAAAGCATTTTACTCGATCAACGAGTATTTGAGCAATAATTTTTCAGACTTGTCGGATTGTTAGCAAATATAACAGTGTTCCTACACCTGGGATCCTCTAGGCTCCTTGAACTTTCTACTAAGTCATCTGGTAAATTTTTATATAAACATTTCATATTTCTTACCATTTTAACGTATACGTATATATGTGTATATATGTATATATGTGTGTGTGTGTAGAAGTAAACATACGTATTGTGGTTAAATGAATATGCGTGTATCTATGTACGAATATATGTCCTCCTGTTTTTACAACTTATATGGACTTGCTGTATCTGCTTTTATTGAATCATAATGTCATAAGTTGACGTTTTTCTGTCTAATTCTACATCAGTCTTTTGTCAGACTGCTTTTTGTATTAATTTTTTTTTCTTTTGACTCGTGTAAATACTCTACTGTACTTAACACAAATAAAGAATTGAATTGAATTGAATTGAATGCATCGATACACCCAAGTGTCGTATATAAAAATAGGTACCGACGGAGCTATTGTGTATTGTGTACTCAGTGAAACAAGAAAGTTATTGCAAATTCTATTTTCAGGTTTTTAGGTTGCAGGTAGTTTTACGACATATATTTGAGTATTTCTTAATCGCTGTTAATATAGTGTGGATGTTTGTTCAGTTCCTGCATAACCAAATAATATTTGACTTTATGGATATATGGATATCAAAAATCCTGAATGGTTTTGTGGGAATATGAATCGACGGTGCCATAATGGTTCTGATGAACGGCAAGTAAATGAATGAATGTCTGGAAACGAGCAATATCTATGAAATTTTTGGTAGAGTCTGTCATCAAGTAAGTGTTTAATGGCTATCTGCAAGAGGTTTATTGGAAATGTTAAATCAGTAAAATCAATTGAAGAAAATAATATAAACATGAATAAAAAATCCACAATCGTAATTACAGCATGAACTTTATTCAAAAATCAAGCATTTCTTTAAATTTTGACTGAATTATATGCAATTTCTTAATATTCAATAAGCTGGTGATGTGTCAAGGACAAGCTGTCATCTCATACTTTGACAATATTTTGATTTCAACATTTCATAGCTATTGGTTGCTAAAACTTCTTGATTGGAATTTGAAGCTCATTCGCTGTATTTGACGGACTGTTACCCTATAGGTAGAGAATAACGGACTGTTAATTTGACAACCCTGGTGAAATCCACCCTATAACTGTAAAATTAGAAATTTCTTCTATTTCTACCTACATCGTAATAAAGATGTACTAATGGTTAGTATTGATAAGAAAAAACCACTGCAAGCCGAATTCTGGAATCGGACTTTATTTAATATTTTTTCTTTTTAAAATTAAAACACGAAGTCAAACTTATTGCACACATATCGTGTTATTTTTCCCAAAATCACCGGAAAACACATTATTTAGTATATAATTAACAACTTATAATTACTTAAAAACTGCGCTTCAGCACTGGCCCTACCATTAAGCTTGATATTCACATCGTCTTTTAGATCTCATACCCTACCCTCATGCTGGCTTAGTGCTTCTGTTACCCCTGTATTCAAAAAGGGCGACAAATCCTCCGCTAAAAATTATCGACCAATAAGTCTCGTTCCTATCGCCGCCAAAATAGCTGAAAGAATCATATTAGATAAGCTCCTGTCATTTGCTTTCGAAAATGACCTTATCCCTAAGAATCAGCATGGATTTCTCCCTGGTCGGTCAATAATGACCAACCTTCTCCACTCTCTCAACGATTGGACTCAGTATCTGGACACAAAGACTCCTGTTGATATAATCTACTTAGATTTTTCTAGGGCTTTCGATCGCGTACCACATAGAAGGCTTCTGTTTAAGTTGGAATGTATGGGAATAAGAGGCGAATTGTTACTGTGGAATAAGGCTTTTCTCACCGGGAGGACTTTCTCTGTGCGCGTCAGTGATAGCCAGTCTCACCTTCATCATGTAGCAAGTGGAGTTCCTCAAGGCTCTGTCTTGGGGCCAGTGCTGTTCCTTCTGTATACAAGTGACCTGCTCGCATTGATTTCCTCCACATGTTCAGCTTATGCCGACGACACCAAGATTTACAATACTGTCGTAAATTCTGCTATGCTTCAACGAGATCTTGATATTGTTTGTCAATGGTCAGTCAGTTGGCTTTTACCCTTAAATCTAACTAAGTGTTGTGTCCTTCACCTCGGGAAGACAAATCCACGATTTACATACAAGATCTCTGACCACAACATCGAAGCAGGTTCCAGCCACACTGATCTGGGCGTTGTAGTCAACGATCGTCTTTCCTGGTCAGAGCATATTCACCACGTTACATCAAAAGCCAAGAAACTTCTATACATGCTGGAGAGGTCTTTCAAAGAATCCGATGTCAACACTTGCGCCTACATTTACAAGGCATTCGTGAGGCCAATTCTTGAATTCGCTGGCCCGGTATGGGACACTGTGCTTCTACGCGATAGAAATCTCGTCGAATCAGTACAGCGTCGGGCTACTCGTATCCCTTTTGGAGCACGAAGACCAAGCTATGAAGATCGCCTTGAATTATTCAACCTGACCTCATTCTCTGAGCGAAGACTTCGTGGCGATCTTATAGTTACGTTCAGGATACTTCATGGTTTGATGGGCACCAACCTCATGCATCTACAGGGTTATCCAAATTAAGTGTCCACCATTAGTAACTTTGTTATTAGTGAAAATACAAAGTTGTTTGAATTAGCAAACTTGTAGCATTTTTAACGCTGGTAAAAATGAGAAATAAAAAAAAACAATTGAGAGTCGTTATTTTGATTTTTTTCAGTAAAATAACATTTTTTTAAATGGAAACCCCTGTATATTATATTTTTTTCTGTTAAAGCATCAAATTTTAAACAAAAAAGCTTACAATAACTTTTCTCCTAGGTTACAAATTGTTGAAGTTATGGCCTCCAATCTGAAACAATTAAATTGTATCGACAAACTTTATTTTCAACATCAACTTATAATCTTACAAAATACAATAAGAATTTTTTTAAAGAAGATGCTCGAAAACACCACCTTGTTCTTCAATACATTTTTGGGCACGTTTTTCAACTTCTCGAACTGTCTTAAGTATGGTCCTACCATCTATCTGGGTTATCTTTTCCCTAACTGCAGTCTTTAACGCGTCAAGGTTATCGTACCTTCGCTTGTAAATTTGGTTCTTTAAGTAACCCCACAAGAAGTAATCAAGTGGGTTTAGATCTGGTGATCTGGGAGGCCACTGTATTGGGCCATTTGTTCCTATCCACTGATCATTAAAAGTAGTACCTACTTAGAAAATGATAAGTACCTCTGGAGTTGTGGGCAGGTGCGCCATCTTGCTGAAAATGCAGATGATGTCTACTTATAAGATCCAATTCGTCTAAGAAATTAGTCAGAATTTCTGACATAAATTCCACATATCTTTCACCAGTTAGGGTTCCCTCATAAAAGAACGGGCCAACAATTTTTGAACCAATTATACCGCACCAAACGTTGAAACTGAAACGGACTTGTGGGCCTCTTGGATGTACTAACAAAAGATTTTCTCTTGACCAATAATGGTGGTTTTTTCTATTAAACATTCCAGAATTTGAAAAATTTGATTCATCTGTCCATAAAAGGTAACGAAAGTTATTTACATTTTGGCGACAGAAGCTAAGATACCAATGGCAAAAAACAAGTCTTCTCTCTGGATCCCCTGCCAAAAGCGTTTGAACTGGTCGGTACTTATACGGAATAAATTTGTATTTTTTTAAAATCCTTTGAACAGTACCATAACTGAAATTAGAGTCCTTGAGAATATCTGCTATTGAATTCTCACGATAAGCTTCAAAATATCCAATAACTGCAATTTCCGTGGCCTCGCTTATTATGAATTCTTTTTTTGCCCTTGTTTTAGCAAAAACATTTTCGTTGCCCCTAAATTTTCGATAAAGTCTCAGAAAATATCGTTCATACGGTTGAATGCGAGCGGGATATAATTCACTGTAGTATTCTCTTGCTCTCAAGGAGGATTTTCTGCACACTAAATAGCATTCTAACATATCACACTTTTCTTCATGGGAGAACATTTTTCTTTAAATTAATGACACATTAAAGCTTATAAACAAGTATTTACACTAATGTTTGACATTATTTGATTTTATCATTGTTTTCCAAAGCCTTCTAGTTGCGAGTATGTCCAGTTTAACAATTTGTCGCTTATCTTAATGCTGTCAAATCGCGAACGCCATGTTGTTTTCATAGCCGTCTTAATATTATAATACTGCAAATAATTAAAAATATTTATCGTTATTTTGACCTTATTTTTGACTTTAGCGGAAAAGTCATTATGAACTTTTTTGTTTAAAATTTGATGCTTTAACAGAAAAAAATATAATATACAGGGGTTTCCATTTAAAAAAATGTTATTTTACTGAAAAAAATCAAAATAACGACTCTCAATTGTTTTTTTTTTATTTCTCATTTTTACCAGCGTTAAAAATGCTACTAGTTTGCTAATTCAAACAACTTTGTATTTTCACTAATAACAAAGTTACTAATGGTAGACACTTAATTTGGATAACCCTGTATACCGTCTGTCGCGCAGCAATCTACGCGGACACAGCTTCAAACTGCATAAGGAGCCATTAAAAACAACAGTCCGACAGTGGTTTCTTCCCAACCGCATCTTCAACACCTGGAATAGTTTACCTGAAAGTGTGGTTGGTGCTACTTCAGTTAATAGCTTCAAAGTGCAGTATGATAGCTGGAGGAGTGTACAAGCTTTATAACTATGAACTGTCTTTTTTTATTTTTTTCTATTTGATGTATTTGTGTTACGTGTCCGTACACTATATTTACTGCATGAGCTTATAGTACTGTGTACTCTGCTCATCTCAATTATCATAATAATAATAATAATAATAACTTCGCGCCTTAAAACAAACTGTCTATATAATGTAAGGTTGTGTTGTGATACTTGTTAACAAAATTCGTTAATTAAGCATATTTCTAAGGCGCTTGAATTTCCTGCTCATAGATTGTTCGTTCACTAGTGACCGAAAATGTAATTTCGAAATCATTCTTTTAGCATTAAGCAAGCACTTGGAAGTACATAAATATACCTTTTTTAAATTGATCATGCAATCGTTTTGACATATTTTGTGGTCGAATTAATGTGATCATAACTTGAAATGTTTGCTGGGTTGTTGCTGCACGATCCTTTGTCATGTAGATCCCAAGGAACGGCGAGGAAATGCGACGGTTTAATTACTCTACTAATATATGTACAGCTTCCTGTTGCCAGGCAGAATATATAACGACTAATAAATTAGCACAGACAGAAGCGCGCTTATAGATCAGACGACAGTCGATAGTAAATTATAGAACTTTTTTCAAGAAATACAATACAAATTTAATGATGCTATGAAACGTGGGAATGTGCAGTGATACCGATACCGTTCGTTATTTATCGCCTTGATATGATATATGTATGCACCTGGTGTGCTTAAATTGAACCAATTAATTGACTACGGTATTTTCTTGTATTTAAGCTCACACTGCAGAATTTCTGTTATCTTTGCAGTGAAATATAATTTTGGGGTATTTGCATAGCAAATTATTTTCATCTAACCTTACAAAATATTTCTTAAGCTCGCTTTTGTACTTATAGCAGAAATGACAATCAGGATCACAGATTGTGGCAAGCACTTCCGTCTTAGCTCTCGAGTCGGTCACAATCGTTCCATCATGGCACGTAAGGTAAACGTCCCTATTTTCGGCACTACCCCTTTTATCGGCACAAATTCTACATAATCCCGAAAAATAAGATTTCTATCGCAAGATTGTTGGATAAAACTATTTCACCAATTTCTGCGAACCTTTGTCTACGCCTCTGCAGAACCGAATGACTGTCGGCCAATTTCGGTAATAACCATAGTCAAAAATATAGTGGTCAGTTCGCGCCAAACTCTTGTCTGAAGTGTTTCTTGTTGCAAGTGTTAAGAAACAGGTAAGCCATTATCGTGTTGTAATTGTTGATAGACGTTTCGTGTAAATATTTGATTAAGTTTTATATGTTTAGGACTTATTATTTTTGTTATTTGCTAGTAAAAAACTGTTTTTCTTTGGGTTTTTTTGTGTATTTTATGGGTGCCGATAATGGGTACGTAAACAATAATTGATGATCTAATCTTCGGCAGATATGCCGATAATTGGTTATACGTATTGGACTGGATTTAGGTCAATTTTAGCTTCAGCTCTTAATTTATCATGAAAAATGTTTGGTTATTATATGCAGCATACATCGATGAGATGTCACACCAATTTTCGGCACTCTATATATCTACTAGAATTAGCTTAAATTTGAGGTTTAATAAAAGTGTCGATAATATGAACATAAGGTGTCGATAATTGGAGATTCTTTTTTTCAGATTAAAATTACATCACAATGGACAAGCTTAAACGACTTCAATATTCTACCGAAGATATATACGAGGGGCAAGTAAAAAGTAAGGTTCCCAACGCTGTAGCTCCGCCGCGCGTGTTGCTAGGCGAAATCCGGCGACACCGCCGTGTGCGTCTGTTCCCCCACTTCATTCCTAGCGGCCGGGGAGGTCGCTAAGACGCTCAGTGCCGGCCTGACAGCCGTTCGAGATGGAGCCCGCAATCGCCGTCACCGCCAGGTGCGAGATCCGGGCAGTGATCCGTTTTCTCAACGCCAAGAAGTTACCGCCTGTTGAAATTCATCGGCAGTTAACAGAAATTTATGGGGAAGCTTGCATCAGGGTGCAACACGTCCGTAAATGGTGCAGGGAGTTTTCCGGAGGACGAACAGACATTCACGACGAGCCAAGAAGTGGAAGGCCATCGGTGTCCGACGACGTCGTGGCAAAAATCGACCGTCTTCTCCAGGAGGATCGGCGAGCAACGCTTCGGGAACTGGCTGAAAAAGTGCCTGAGGTTTCAGAGAAAACAATCGACAACATTTTGACTGAAAAACTCGGTTATCGCAAGGTGTGTGCACGGTGGGTACCGCATATGCTCTCAGAAACCCACAAAGAGAACCGCGTCAAGTGTGCTCGGGAGTTTCTTCAGCAATGTGCCGAGAATACCGAAGAATTTTTGGACTCTATTGTAACGGGAGTTGAAACGTGGTGCCATTACGTCACGCCGGAAACCAAACAACAGTCCAAACAATGGCGCCATTCCGATTCGCCCAGACCGAAGAAATTCAAGCAGACGCTCTCCGCAGGAAAAGTGATGGCTACGGTTTTTTGGGACCGTAAAGGCGTCCTTCTCGTGGATTTCATGCCTACTGGGACCACCATAAATTCGGAAAGATACTGCGAGACACTAAAGAAACTCAGAAGAGCCATCCAAAATCGCCGGAGAGGAAGACTCACGAAGGGCGTTAGGCTCCATCACGACAATGCGCGCCCACACGTCTCTCGCAACACCAAAGCCTTAATCGGACAATTTGGCTGGGAAATCGTGGAGCAAGCTGCCTATAGCCCTGATCTTGCCCCGAGCGATTTCCACTTGTTCCCGAAATTGAAGCAACACCTGGGTGGACAACGCTTCGCTACGGACGAAGAGGTCCAGAATGCAGTCACCACGTACCTCAACGGGTTGGCGGCGACGGTTTTAGAGGCAGGTTTTCAAAAGTGGATTTCTCGACAGCAAAAATGTGTAGAAAAATTTGGCGAGTATGTAGAAAAGTAGCTAAGAGACCAAGCTTTCAGATGGTGTAATTTGCAATTTCAATAAAAAATGTCTTACACCTGAAAAAAATGTGGGAACCTTACTTTTTACTTGCCCCTCGTATAAAGCTGTTAACGCTGTTCAGTCAGGAATGACATTTAAAGCAGCTAGCAAGTTATACAACGTACCCAGATCGACCCTACAGGACAAAGTAAAAGGAAAAACACTTTTAGACAAGAAATGTGGACCAGGGACCATACTAACCAGGGAAGAAGAAAATTTACTGGTGGAATGGTTATTTCGGATTGCAGCATATGGATTTCCAGCAACAAAAACACAGTTGTTAGATAGTGTTCAGCTCTTGCTTAAAGAATTGCATAGGCCTAATAATTTCGCAGATGGCAGGCCTGGACGGAAATGGTACGAATTATTTTTAAAAAGGCACCCAGAACTGGCTTCAAGGATTTCCCAAAACCTCACTTGTGCTAGAAACAGCCTAACAGAAAACCGCATTCGTCAGTGGTTTATAGAAGTAGGGACCTTCTTAGAAAACACAAACAATCTTAACATAACTTTTGATTCCGGTCGTGTATTCAATTGTGATGAAACGGCTTTTTTCCTCACACCCAAAGGAGACAAAGTTTTAGTTAAAAAGGGGGATAGAACAGTTTACTCATTTGTGAGCAATAATGAGAAGGAATGTCTGACGACTTTGGTTACGTGTAGTGCCTCCGGTCAAATGTTACCGCCAATGATCGTTTATAATTCCGAACTCCGTTGTCGAAAAAGTTCCAGGAAACTGGGGTATCGGAAAGTCTGAAAATGGGTGGATGACTGGTGAAATCTTTTTCGAGTACATCGCTAATATATTTCACCCTTGGTTAGTTGCTCAAAAAGTTCAGTTTCCGGTTATATTGTTTTTGGATGGACATACATCCCACCTAACTATGGCCCTCAGTAAATTTTGTAGTAAAAATGATATTATCCTTATAGCTCTTTGCCTAAATGCTACACATATTTTACAACCTCTAGATGTGGCCGTATTTCGACCATTAAAGCTTGAATGGAAAAAGAGCGTGCACCGATGGAGAATGGAGAACCAAGGGCAGAAGATTACCAAAGACTTCTTTGCGCCCATCTTGGAATGCACTTTTCAAAAAATGACAAATATTCCCGATATAATTAAGAACGGCTTCAGGACCTGCGGACTTGTTCCCTTTAATGTTGATAATATAAAATTTTCAAAATATTTTAAAACGGAAATCGCAGCACAAAAACAACAAGAGAACCATGAACAGCCTAAAGAAGCACAAGCAGTCCTAAGATGTGTAGAGCAATACATCTCAAAAGAGACTATTTCTGCTTTCCGGTCCACTTTGGAAAGGCCCAGTAGAGCACACTAGCCTGTTTTCACTCTGGAAGAAAATGAAGATCAAAACAGTGAATAGCAACAACAATGCAATAGAGGTTTCTGATCTAGTACAAAGTGAAAATGAAATTCAAGAAGACTTTATTATGGAAGATACATTTGCAGACGTAGAAATTCACAACGAAATAGATGCCACAGAAATCAATGAAAATAATAAATGGATAAATGATCAATTAGAAGTAGATATTGAATTTCAGGCAGGCTCAAATGTCAAAGGCGCATTTGCTGAGAAGGCAAACAACAACAATGAAATTGATGTTACAGGAATTATTGACTGTACAAATTTATCCCTTTCGATAGGCATTGCTGAAGACATTCCCATAATAATTTCAAATACACCCAGCAAAGCACAACATGATGTACCTGTAGAAAACTCTTTAGAGCAGCATTCTTCACTTTTGGAACTAAACTTTCAACAAATGGGAATTACTCAAATTAAAACGACACCGACACCTAAAATTGAATCGGATTCTACAGGCGAACCAAATTCAAATTCAGAAAAAGAGTTGTCGCCTTTACAACAAAATGTTTTAGATGAATCTATTCCGACTCCATTCAAACAAACTTTATTTTGGCCTACACCTAAGGAAAATATTGCTAAGCACAAAGTAATGAAGAATAAAGTACCTGCTGTAGCAACTCCATCTCAGTGGCAACAATACTATCAAAAAAAAAGAAGAAAAGAAAAAACAAGAAGAACAACTGAAAATAGAAAGAAAGAACAAACGTGACCAAAATAAAGAATTGGAAAACAAAAAGAAGAAATTGAAAATTACTGCTGAACAAAACGCTTCTAAAAGGAGAATTTCTAATCGCAGGGCGACAACTAAATTAAAGAATGTTACTAAAAAATTATTTTCCACAAATGCAGGCAATGGACCTGTAACTACTGAACCTTCAACATCAAAACCTTCAGAGGAATCTTGGTATTGCTTATTGTGCGAGACTGACGATCAGCTGGACATGCGTCTTTGTTATTCCTGTCTAAAATACTACCATGAGTTTTGTCTTGGTTTAACAGAAGCTGATACAGAAGAATTTCAATGTCCTTTTTGTCAGTGACCAACAGATTAATAACGATTAATTTCACGTTTAGTTTTTAGAAAGTACATTTTTATTATTTCAATATAAGTTTAAAATTTTGAAATTAATGTTAACATATTTTATTAGTGACTACTTAGATATTTACTTAGTTAATATATTTTGTGTTACTTATCCAACATTGTGACAACAATAGGATCTTATATGTGCCGAAAACTGGAACACGTCTATTTTTTAGGATGCCGATAATGCGGGCATAGCACACTTCTTATTTAATTAGTTTTGTAAATATGATGTGTTTTCCTTAGGTCAAAATAAATATTACCATGTGATATGATAACTCTTTTATTAGCCAAATTGACAATTAGAATATAAGATGATATAGGTATTTTATTTATTAAATATATTAGAATGATGCCCAGGGTATGTAAGGTGCTAAAGGTGACGATAATTGGAACGTTTACCTTATGTGGTGGAAGGCTTCTCTGTGAAAAGTTCCTTCCAATCCGCTTGGGCAGCGTTACCCTGTGTTCAACAGCGGATCCAGGATTTGTGTCTGGGGAGGGGGGGGGGTCACACTGGCGCAAGGAGGAAGGGTGGTCACAGGGCCCCCCAGCAAAAAACAGCTCTAGTGTCTATATTGTTCAGCGCGTCTGAATGTAAAATTGATAACAATAAATCAGAGTGTTGCTATATTCTCTTAATGACCATCTGCGTAATAATAAACCGTCTTTTATTAGAAAAAATAAATTACAGATAATGCATATATTTTTATCTATAATTAGATTAGTGAGCAGCTTAATGGCGAAGTTTAGCTATGGCAGCTATCCTTACACTTAACCATTAACTGCATAAGAATAATAGATGGTAAAAAAGTACAGCTGTAAAGAAAATCAAAGGAGGAAAATGCCCATGTAACTGATTACAACCTGAATAAAAATTAGCTTAAAAATATAATGCTGGAGAAAAACACATTTAAGGATCACCATTGAGCAGAAGAGCTCTTAACGGCGCTCTCACAGTGAAGCAGAGTTTCTGAGGGGCATCGGGGGGGTGATAGGGAAACGCTAGTAGGACGGCGTTGTGATAAGGCAAGCGCTCTACGTTAGAAAAGGATAGTAATACGCAGAGGTGTGCTGTTCGCGTGCCTTGTTGAATTTGCATATTGCACAGAGTCGGATTTGATTTGGATATACGATCTAGCGTACGACTGTTTCCCTATTTTGGCGCATAGTATACTCAGCCCTTATTACTCTTATTACCGTTATTGTATTGTTGTATTATCGTTTTGTTATTGTTGTGTTGTTATTGTTGTGTTGTTATTGTTGAGTGTCTTTCTTATCAAGGCATCAAAAATGAACAATAAGAGAAATAAACGTGGCGTCTCGAAGAAGCCGCATTTAAATACGCACAGGAAAAAAAAAACGTTTTCCAGATAGAAAGGTAGGTACCAAATCAATTATGAATTTTAGCATTAATTTTGCCAATAAATTAGACTATACGTAGTTACTATTATAACTATATTTTATATGTTATTTTAGCTTAAAAATGACAGCAAGGTTTCGCATATGCATTCTCTAACAGAGACAGATGCCATGGATCTTCAAATTCAGGTGTGTATACCCTTTTTTTTTTTTAGATTTGCACCAGAGGCTGATATCATTTCTGGCAATTCTGATTAAAAATGCAGTAAGTTTACTTCATGACGTCGATAATAGTATTGTAGAGCAGTTTAACTCAATCATAGCTAAATTCATTGGGGGTAAACGGATTAATTATTGCAAGAAGAGATCCTACCAAGGAAGATGTGCTGCAGCCGTAGTGAGCCACAATACACAGCGACCTGTTTGTGTGATCCAAAAGCGGCTACTCCCTAGTTTCAGTCTAACCTCTTTGATTGCTAAAGTTGAAGAAAGGAGAGCGCACAAAAATCTGAAAAGGAATCTGAAACCAAGGAAAATTAAAATCAGATACTGATACTAAAGAGAATGCATCCTATGGGGAATTCTGTGGGAAGCCTGACATGAGCAACGAAGATATAGAGGCTGCCAAGGTAGAATTCTTGAAAAAACTTGCAAAAACCGACTCCAAAATTTCCCAGATCGAGCAAGCCACAAAATCTCAGGATTGAAATTTGTGGCGTCTTCATCGAAGAATGAGGTTGACTGCGTCTCGGTTTGGTGAGGTTTGTAGAAGAAGAGATACAACAAGTTGCAGAGCTCTAGTAAACGCCATAATATACCCAACCGAATTCTTTAGCAATGCATGTGACTATGGAAAAGAGCATGAAAGCGTGGCAAAGGCAAAAATGGAGAAATCATATTCGCAATCAGAAGTACAATCTTGCGGGTTGTTTATTGATAGGACCCATCCATTTCTGGCAGCATCGCCAGATGGTTTGATAGGCGAAAAAGGTCTGCTAGAAATTAAATGTCCATGGTCGGCTAGAGAAATGACCCCTGAAGAGGGCATTCTGAACAAAAAAATTACGTTTTGGATAAACGATGAAATAAATAAAAAACATAAGTGGTATTACCAAATTCAAGGGCAGCTACACGTTGCACAAAGAGAGTACTGTGTGCTTGGTGTTTGGACCCCGTATGGTTTGAAAATAGACGGCATTCAAAAGGATGACGTTTTCTGGAAAAATGAATTGGAAGAGAAATTGAAATTCTTCTACATGAACTGCTTGCTCCCAGAACTGGTCGATCCCAGGAAAAGCAGAAATATGCCAATCCGCGAATCCCGATGTGATCTTGAAGGCACAAGAGAACCGTTTGAACAAGAAAAAGAGTTCTTGAGAATTGGCTATTTTTGCTGTACTCGGGTACCAAAATGGAAGAGATTAGCATATTACATTGTACGCCGTTACTAACCCCTTCGTGTCGGCAAATGCGGTGTGCAGATCTCGGTTTAGCAGCGATGTGCGAGATGTTATGCTAATCTCTTCCATTTTGGTACTAGTACTAGATGTTCACTATTTATTGTAAATTATGTATATGTTGTTTATTTAAATAAAAGTCAATCGTCAGGCTCAATAGCACGTAGCATCGGCTAGCTTTATCTAGTCTGTTAGATGGCGAATATTGAAATGTCACATTGACACGTTAAGCGCCACAGTAGAATCTGAAAATCCAGTCCACTGGGCCAAACTGTTATTATTGTCAAATTAGCTTGTTTTAAGTTTCGGTTTAATATTTTGACTTGACTTTTTTCTCAAATCCTATGCTTTTTCCCCGTTTTTGATTTTTTTTCTGAGGTACTAGTTATATGTCGCGTGGCCCACAGACCAGTCGGGTCAAGACTTGCTTCATGTCGCGCATTGAGCACTGTTTCCTGTCATTTATTATTGAAGCGTTGTTGGTATTGTACGTCATCTTGTCCAAATTGCTTTACTGTTTATAAATTATTGAATACCAAATTTGTGATGTCGCATTACGAAGCGGAGCAAAAAAGGCTTGAGCAATTGTGTAATGAAATACTATCGGATGAAGAGAGTGACAGTACTGAGTTATGTGGGGATGTATACTTATCTGATGCGTATTCTCCCAGTGGTAGTGAATCAGATCGTAGTTGTAGTAATTCCATGTTTATCTGTATTACTGTTTATTTATACCGGTATTTTGTTTATTCCTGCATAAGACTTTGTCAATCTGTTTAGTTTATAAGAGTTCCTCCATATTTGTGTTTGTTAGAATATCGACATTTACCATAACTTACTGATTTGCTGTGAAATTACTTTGTTCATTTTTGAATGAGAATGTCTGATTATTTTATAAGATTTGCTTTTTGTTTTAGATTTGTAGAATATCCTCTTTTTGTAAAACTCTATAAACAACGTGTTTTTTAATGTTTTCATTTCCAATTCAGTATAATTTGGTCCCTCAGGCCACGGACTCTTGGTTCCCGTGAGAAAATCACATCAGCATGGCACACGTCTTACGTTACGCGGCCAAATATAACTGCCAGCAGTGAGACATATAATGTGTGTCACGAGGCCCAAAGCGCCAAATGAGGTGCGACACACGCATTATATCTCATGACGCTTATCGTGTTAAGCTTATTTTACGATACTCCATAAGGTTAAAGCTAAACAGCAAGTGACATTTTATTTGTGTTAAATGCGTTCACTATAATTATTATTTTTAACTAAAAAGATTACCGCCTCCAATGACCCTGGAACCACCTGGAAACTTTTGGTCACAAAGTTCTGTATTTTACCACACATGTCAAGTCTTTTCATTTGATATGTAAATTGGGGGTTTTGTACAAAAATATGTAACTCGCGATTTCGAAACGGCGGCAATCTTGGAATCAAATTTTTAGTGAAGTACTGTATTGTACAAGGCGACGACTCTTATTTGAGACATTAGCAAGTATGTTATCCGCCATTTTGTAACGGCCGCCATCTTGATTTGAAACTGTTTTCGTATTACTGTTTTGTACAAGTGCTTCCATTTGATATCCATATTGGGGTGATTGAACAAAAATGATTTTTTGTGGTATCACCTCTGAAGCATGGCCTATTGTATAAAAAGAAATGATCAAAATCGATTAAAAATGTCCCCTCTTTCATTGAAGTCTATTAAAAATATCACTTACTGGTCCGATGTTTATCTCGAACGACCGACGTTAAAACTGCTACTGTTTAACTTGGGACAACAAATTATCTGAATACGTCCTTTCCTAGTCCGTACACACCGCCGCGTTGCTTCGACTGGCGGCACGAGATAGTGGATAAAATTCGTGTAAAAGCCTATTTGCAGAGGTTTTCGCGCTTCAAAATTGACCCTTCATTTTTGAATATTTTTCAATGAAATTTTCACAGTGCACTAAAAACAAGACTCCACAGGGTGCTATAGAGCCACTTTTTCGTTTTTTCCTCTGGGTTATTTTTAAAAAAATCCAGAAGTCGAACAACAATTATGCTGCACTTCCACCCACCATAACTCCTGAAAAAATTTTTTTTTTAGAAAAGTGGCTCTATAGCACCCTGGACAATTGTCTTCTGAAACTACTGTATAAATTTTATTCAAATATGTAGAAAAATGGAGCGTCAATTCCAAAGCAGCTAAACCCTTGTAAATGGCCTGAAACTCACTGCGTCGGAGCCGCCTTAAGTGTAAGCTATTGTACAACATGCATGCATTATATGAGAAGGACCTGTTAAAAACAGATGAACTGTGAAGTGGCATTGTTAAAGCGAATGCGTTACGGATATGTCGTTGATGAACATTATAGCTAAAAATTAGTTTTTCACGTAAATAAATTGGAGTTCCAGAGACAAGTAACTTATGTATAAAGGTTAGATAGTTGCATTTAACTAAATCTGTCATCTTTAACCAAGCTATTAAAGGATAACGATCCGAAACAAGAAGAAAAATAGATAACACAAAAGATTCACACAACTTTTTTCGCACTTTAAAATTCAGCAAATTTTTGTTCGCATACAGAGTTCTCACACGGATGTAACTGCTTTGTAAGAGGTTATTTAAATGTTCACGAAGCCGTATGTTTTCATCAATAAACACACCTAGACACTTGACACTTTCAGAACAATGAAGATTTTGATTGTTAATAGTTATACTCAAGGAAGCTTTGACTTCGGCTTTTCTGTGATTTGGACAAAACAGCACAGCAGAAGATTTAGAAGCATTAACGGTTATGCTGTTATTGGCTGAGCAGGTGCAAATAGAGTCAATGTCCTCGTTAATTTCCATAGTAGCAGTCTGGAGGTTCTCAGGATAAAAGAAGTAAAGCAGTTGAGTGTCATCCGCATGAGACTGTAGCCGTGAATTTTGAATGGACTTAGCAATATCGGCTACATAAATTAAAAATAACAAGGGTCCTAAAACTGAGCCCTGAGGCACACCCGAAGTGATAAAGTGCTCATTTGACAAAACTCCGGAAAGTGAGACGCGCTGAAATAGGGCGTTAGCATTCAGTTTAAATAAGAAAATTTCCCTTTCATTTCTTAAGAAATTTTTTGAAAAATAACTATTTCATTCCTAAAAAAATGACCGAATGACCCTTTTATTTCTCAAGGAGTGGAGGGGTTATTTTTTCATTTTGTGCTTACAGTGATATATTACTACGTGGCGTATAATGTTCAGTAAATAAATATCTTCGTGGTATGAATCATCCACTTTCAGTCTAATAAGGACTCTTATGCGTCTATTACAGTCTTTTCACGTCTTCAATGCTGATAGCCATAAACTTTCACGATACTGTGCATTTTTTTATTTGATGACGTATCTATATTCTTCGTGATAATATCGTGGAAGAAATTTTTTGGATGTATTATCAATTGCATAGAAGATGGAATTTCAAGAGTGGGAGCTTCTGGCGGAGATATAATGAATGCAAGATCTCTCCTTTCCTCCATTTGTTATGGTGGCATTCAGTATTGAGCGTACTGAATACTGTGCAGGTTCAAATGCAAAAGAAAGAAATAGACTTGATGATGGCTCAAAGGTGCATTTCGGAAGCATTAAAAAATTACAAGATTTGAGGAGCGAAAGCACATACGATAATTTTTTTCTGAAGGCTAAGAATAAATGGGAAGAGATGAAATGGCGAGATCCTTGTTTACCCATTGTCGGAAAGAGGAAAATCCAAAAAAGGTTCCACGAAAAAGCTGCTGACTCGCCACTGCAAACACACGAAAAATATCCAATAAATTACTAGGAAGTTTTGGATTCAATGAGTAACGAATTGCAAGAACGTACTGAAGGATTTCGTGAAGTGTCTGGTTGTCACTACAGATCTAAAATATGAATTAGCTAGCTTTACGAGCATGTATTTTTGGGAAAATCGTAATTTTACTAATGCCAGCCCGCTAGAACATTTGAGGTTCACGATTGCAAACAATTTTGCAGACAGTTTTCCAGAGAGCTGCAGTTTATTCAGATTGTTTTTGACTTTGCCTATCGGCTCAGCTAGTGCTGGAGGTGTCCTGAGCTCTCTCTGAAAATTATAAAAGAATACCATCGAGCTTCTTTGGCTTAAGATACACTCAATGACTTCTCTATCCTTTATATCGAAAGATCAGTATCTAATACACTCAATTTGGATTCTGCGATGGAAGTGTTTGCTGAACGAAAAGCAAGACGCGGATTCAAATTAGAATAATTCTGTTATTTTGTATTGAATAAAATATGTTTGATCTCACAGTCTCTACTTGATTCAGGTTATATAGACATATAGTAAAAAAATAGAGGTAACAGTGCGCAGCAGCTACTATTGTGCATATAATTGTAAGCCCCTGTTAATATATGACATCCTTATTGCCAACAAAATCTGTAGTTTGAACATTATCTGAACAATTTAGATGGATTTTACGTTACGGAAAAATTTTAGATCCGCGCGAATATTGAAACAGTTGAATTAGCTGTTTCATTGGCACGTTGAAGCAGCATCAGATTAAGTTTTTTGCATCAAATTACAAATGAAAAAACCTTTTGCACTATCCATGAGCTTGTTTCGGTTACTTGTGCAGGTATTTCTAATTTTTTTATTCCCAGTCGCCGTCATTAATTTGAAAATAGCGCAAAATGGGGACAATATCAATTTCGCAAATAGTGCCCAGTATACAGTGTGAGTCAAATACGTTTAATAACATGCATTACTACAGGATATACAGTGTGAGTCTTCATAAAGTGCACATATCAAAATCAGGGAAACGACACTCTATTTCATCGACGGATAAATCATAAAAAAAATTAAAAACAATAATTGATTTTTTATAAATATTTAAAAATTTTTAGAGTCAGCTGCTAATCCTATTTAAATAAATCGTTACCACTTTTAAACTGAATGTCCTATCATATTGGAATAAATTTTGTAGTGATTGCAAATAATAGGCCGTACCAGTAAAGTGAAAATTTCCACGAAATTAAATGCTATAAATTTAAAATAAAGAGGAATATGCCGAAACTCACTATTTTTTCAATGATTTTTAAAACAATTGCTAAATTTCAGTAAAAATTGTCCTATTTACCCTACCTTTTTTAAATGTTAAGTTATTCTACATGTTATTAGCTTAGTAATGGTGAAAAATTGCAAGTTTATTACTTAGATACAAGTTTTTAAATCAGCGTTTCAAAAAGCAGTGAACTCAGTTCAACGCCAGAGTAGGAATAAAACAACAGTATTAACCTACATGATTCATTCATTATCTTTAACAAATAAAATCAAATACACTTGTCTATAGGATAATCATTTTGGCTTAATGCATCGAATGTTCAAAATGGCCACCCCGTTGCTGCAAACACATTGTAGCGCGAAGTGAAATTTGATGAGTTGCCCTACGAATCATCTCGGAAACATTTTTGATTTCGTTTGCAACACGCAAAACTCTTTCTTCAAGTTCCGCTTCGCTGTTTATGGAACTGCTGTGCACCCTTTGTTTCATTGTCCCCAATAAAAAAAATAGTCGAGAGGTGTGAGATCTGGGGAACGCGCCGGCCACCCAACAGGTCCTTGTCGACCGATCCAGCGGCCTGGATAATTTTCATTAAGAAAAGACCTGACAATCAGCGAGTAATGGGCAGGACATCCATCCATTTGAAGCATCATACTTCGACGGGTTTGCAGCGGCACTTCTTCCAACAGCAAGGGCAGTTCAGTCCGCAAAAGCTCCAGAAATCTCTCTCCGTTTAATGTCCTCGGGAGTATTATTGGACCAATCAAAAGGTTGTCAATCAGTGCGGCCCACTCATTTACAGAAAATTTCACTTGAAATGTTGAAGCCCTTTTCAGCCTAGGGTTTTCATCTTTTGGGCACCACTTATGTAAATTACCACAGTTCACGATGCCGTCTCTCGTGAATTGCGATTCATCTGTCTACGGAATTGTTTTCGGGAATTCAGGTTTATTAAAATCCATGTAGACATAACGCACCTTGGACGCCAATCCACATCTTCATGCAAGTGCTGCATCCTTTGATAATGGTATGGATGCAACCCGGCTTTCCTCAAGATGCGCCAAACCGATTACTGGGATACGCCATGACGTAACGCCAAACGTCTCGTACTAGGAGTCGGGTCAGCAAACAAATCATCCAAAATGGCTTCTTCGATAGCAACATGAATAATAACACCTGGTTCTCTCGGCGATCTCGAGGCAAACCAAGTCCAGTGTTAGCCAGTCTTCTATGTACTTCTTGGAAGTTACGGGCTGATGGAACAGGGCGTCGATTTGGAAATGCAGCTAGATAAGCTGTGCAAGCAGCTCTAGCACTCCCTCGGTACATTCCATAATAATAATAATGGACATCGGCAATGTGTGCCGGAGAGAAATCACTTATACGTGGCATCGCGACCAAAAAGCGAAAGCGTGATATGTAGCAAACGAAACTGAAAAAGTTGGCAGGATAAACACAAATAGCTGCCTAACTGCCCAACATTCAATTGTTTTTCAACTGGGCCCGCCTCCCCACTCGTACTTTAGCCCGCGCGACTCTACATTGAATCACCAAAAAAAGGTATCTACATGATAAACAATGGTGCCTAGCAAGACGATGCGCATGGGCTTTTTTATAAACAGTCATAGAAACTGTTACATTTGAGTAATAAACGTGCAATTTTTACTTTTATAAAGCTGATAACATGTAGAATAACTTACAAATAAAAAAAGGTAGGGTACAAGGGACGATATTTATAAGAAAATTTGAAATTATTGTAAAAATGATGAAAAAAAAAAAACAGATTTTCATCAAAATTTTCTTTATTCTAAATGGATGTCATTACTTTTCCTGGAATTCTTCACTTCACGGCCTATTATTAGCAATCACTACAAAATTTATTCCAATATGATAGGACATTTAGTTTAAAAGTTGTAACGATTTATTTAAATAGGGTTAGCAACTGACTAAAAATTTTAAAATATTTATAAAAAATCAATTATTGTTTTTAATTTTTTTTTGATGATTTATCCTTCGATGAAATAGAGTGTAGTTTCCCTGATTTTGATATGTGCACTTTATGAAGACTCACACTGTGTATCCTGTAGTAATGCACGTTATTAAACGTATTTTACTGTTGTTCACCAAGTTTGTATTCACTCAAATATTAATCACGGCATTACAGATTTATCTAAGAGATTTGGAAAATTTGGTGGTCGAACTAAATTCGCCTGAGGGGGGGGTCATGGCCCCCCGTGGATTCGCGCCTGCCTGTCTATTATTTTTGCATCATGCTGGTCTTTTTTTTATACTCCAACTACCACGAAGGCCTAAGGTGCTAAACACCCATTAGGTACCGTGTGGCAATGGGGCTCTTCGACATTGCAGACTGCTTCGTTATAATATTTTTTTCTGGACTCGACGTCCGTTTGTCTGTTTTCTACAGTGGGGATTTGTAAGAAGGTTCTGTGTGCCTAGATCTTTTACCGACGAGCAGTGTGATTTGTTGAACCAGCCGTTACCACGTGGCAATTGTAAGTTACATGTGCCCGTACGTGCTGACATCAAAGATGTAATTATCTGCCTGATCAGGGATGAGGGTACTGGATCATGGAAGCTAAGGTACAATCGGTATGCCATTAAAGAAATTTTGTAAATGGCATGGAGTTACGAATCGGTGCTGCAAATGAGCCTTTTTGTTACTTGTTATGTAAATAGCTATCGAAATGCTTAGGAATTGCATATGTGCATAGTTTGAAATTGAATTTTGGAGTAAATCACTTACGTAAGCACTTAAGTCAACAAGGTGATTTCCTATGGAAGAAAATTTGAGCTTTCATGAAATAAGCTAGACCTGTGCTAAACAAACGAATAAATTATTGTTATCGATAGCAAGTACTTTTAAAATGGTATAGGACAAAACTATTTGTTCTCCAACAACTGTGTTTATTGATTTGTAACGTCTACGGGTGAAAAAATTAACTATATAATTACAGAATACTTACATTTCATCTGTAGAGATTAAAACAATTCCATGGAGACGGGTATCTGAAAGAAGAAACGGTTTTTGTTAAGGACGAACAATTTTAAAATCAATTTTTTAATAATTGAGTACTATGGGAAGCGCCAAGTAATCCAAGTTGAATGTCGGTTTGCTGATTGACCGAATTCTGGAACGGTTAATGCATTGGGAGTGATGATTTTTCTCATTCTCATAATTCTTTTAAATGTTCCTGAATTAGATATGGAATTGGATTCTATGAAAACCAGAGAGCTACACAAAATTTAGAAAGCAGGCGGGCATTGTCTCATGCATATGTTCTCAGAAACGTGTTTTGGGATGGTAAGTCTAGTTGTTTTTTTGCTATCGTCCATTTCCAGATAACAGCTTTAAATAGAGATACAGGAAAAGTTATGGAAAAGAACGTTGTAGATGACTACATCACCAGCATACTTAAGCATATTATATTGGATAAACATCAATCGATTCTGAGATAAATAATTATTTACATTTTTCTAAAAATACGCTAATTCTTATTTTTCTTCTTAGTTGAGTCTCTACACCTGGTGATTTTGTGTATTCTGGGTAGCGAGCATATTCGTTTATTTATATACTAAGTGACATATAAATCCGAACACCCAGTTTAAATGGTTTTATTTTAATAAAATTTTGTATATGTACTTAATGAAGCATAATAAGTAAATGATAAAAATTTCAAAATGATTGCACTGCTTTAAAGCCCTTTGACCTTTAATAATGTGTGGATGCACCCTGATGTGCTACGCATTCTCCAACGCACCTAGGCATGCTTCTGATCAGGTGGTCAATGTCCTCCTGTGGTATCTCATTCCAGGCAACCACCAACTCCTCTCGAAGTGCTTCTAGAGTCTGAGGAGGACGTTGCAAATTGAGCAATCTCCTACCCATCATATCCCACACGTGCTCAATTGAGGATAAGTCGGGAGATCTTGGTGGCCATGGCAACAATGTGACATCATTATGTTGAAAGAAGTGTATTGTGACTCTTGCAACATGTGGTCGGGCATTATCTTGTTGGAAAGTTGGATCTGCCGGGGTGTCAAGATAGGTAAAAGATGGGGTTCTAGAACTTCGTGGATATAACGCTGCGCGTTCATGTTACCTCTGATGAAGATTAAAGGTGACCTGGAACCATAAGCTACAGCACCCCAAACCATAACTCCAACAGTGTAATGAACATGTCTTTCAACAAAAAACTGTGGATTCCTCCTTTCACCACGTCGCCTTCTAACCCTGGCACGACCATCGTGCATGCCTAAACAAAATCGAGACTCGTCACTAAAGACAATACTGTTCCATTCCTGATCCCAGAGTGACCGTTGTCTGCACCACTCAAGGCGATTACGTCGGTGTTCTCGCGTTATAGGGAGGACCCAGTGTGGCCGGTATGAAAACAAGCCAAAACTTCTCATTTGTCGGTAAACACTTCTCATGCCAATAGGTCTTCCGTGTTCTGCAAACCATTCATTTGCAATGGACCTGGTAGTGGAGAAACGGTCCCTTAAGGCCGATAATCTTAGGCGGCGATCTTGCCGGTCTGTTGTTCTACGGCGGCGTCCAGTGCCCCTTGCTCTTTGCGTACGGCCTTCTCGAAGCCATGCCTGACAACACCTAACCACAGTGTCTACACTTCTTTGCACTCTAACTGCAATTGCCCGAAAAGAAAGTCCAGCTTCCCGAAGTCCCACTATACGGCCCCTAATCAAACTCACTAAGTTGACGAAATCGTACAGGTCTCCGTACTCTAGGCATCGTAACCGATCGTAAAGGATGTCAAGAACCAAAATCCGCCAACGTTGATTCTTTACTGCGGCTGAAATATTCATTTTTGAAGCGTTAGTGAATTAAAAAAAGCAGTATTAAAACCGGAATGTCCAACTGATAAGGCTGAGAATTTTTTTACTTGTTATTTACAGTAAGATAAATACATTAAAATAAAACCATTTAAACTGGGTGTTCGGATTTATATCTCACTTAGTATACATTCACTTAGTCATTTATTGTTTAATATTCAACAGCATCTAGAGCCCATTACAGAGTGAGTGCTAACAATCATCCGTAATCATTGATATAACTAAAGACCGAAACAGCAGATAGATAAGTATGGAATTTTTATTTAACTAATTTCAGATGCGTGCATGTTTTTCTTAAAAAATGGTTTGTGCATGTTTTGTATAATACATCAAAGCACCTACGCCTTTTTTGCTTTCCAAACATGTACGTATAATACTTTGTTGATAATCCTTTGGAAATTACTAGATTATATTGACCTCGAGCACTAGTAACTACTCTCCAGTCTTTTGTCTTAAAAAGGCTAGGCTGTTAGATCGATATATTACTTCTAATTCAGCTATTGAAATAAGTTTAATTTTATTATTTCTATGAGATACAGGCATCTGGTAGTGAATTGTCAGTTATAAAAGTTATTGGACAAAATGTAACAGATATTTATCCAGAGAATTATTACTCCATCTATCTCAGAATATTTTGACACTATATTATACAGGGTGTTCCTTAATGATATGCGAATATTTAAGGGTGTTGAAGTTTTAGGAAAAAATGGAAATTAATTAATATTTTCAGAACCGCTTCAGATATTTTACTGATATTTAGTACGTAGTGAAAGTTAATAAAGTTGCATATTTTTCAATACAAAAAGAATTTTTAGCTGTAACAGTGGCGTGCGTACGGGTATTGAATTCGATATTTTTTAAGAAAAAAATGGTACCTCAATGGTTCTTGACCAAATAAAAATCATTTTTAAATTCCCGGTTCAGTTTTAAACAAATGATCTCTCATAAATTGTTTTCGTTCGATACGCTATTTTTGAGTAAAACAATAAAAACCGTTCTATTGTCTAAATTGCAAAATTATTATTAATTTAATTGGAAAAATTAAACACATTATTGGTACTGAACAACAACAACTGACAACATAAACATAACTAAAACCAACAAAATTATTACAAAAATTGTTAAAAATGGCCCCCTTCACTTAGTATGCATGCTTCCGCGCTCCTTCTCTTGGAATTGCGCACTGGAGTCCTGGAGTCTCTTTTAATTTAATTACAAGCTGCAACTGAATTCCTCTACAGTGTTAATGGAACTTGGGTACAATAGTGTCTTAAGATAGCCCCACAAAAAGAAATCTAAGCTGTTGAGGTCTGAGGAACGCGGAGGCCATTCTTGGGGCCCACCGCGGTCAATCCAACGATTTGGATAAACAGTTTGTAAATAATTTATTTTTTTACTCAAAAATGGTGCATTGGAGGAAAACAATTCAAGAAAGATTATTTGTTTTAAATTGAACGGGGAATTCAAAAATAATTTTTATTTGGAAAAACTATTGTCCTTTTATTTTTTTCTTAAAAAAACATCGAAGTCAATACCCGTGCGCACGCCACTGTTAAAGCTAAAAATTATTTTTGCATTGAAAAATATGCAACTTTATTAACTTCAACTACGTACTTAATATCAATGAAATATCTGAAGCGGTTCTGAAAATATTAACTAATCTCTATTTTTTTCCTAAAACTTCAACACCCCGAGTTTTTGTAAGGAAACATTTTTGGACCATAGTTTATAGAGGAAACTAACATCAATTTTTCATGTAGATTCACACCCTTAAATATTCGCATATCATTAAGGAACACCCTGTATATGGTAAGATCTGTCAATAGTGACCTCATCTACCTACACCATCTTTAAATCTTAAGTCTCCCACAGTTATGTAGGTAATGTGAATGGGAGGATGAGATTAGATAGAGCCATATCTATCAGTCGTCCCTAAGATTGTAGGACTCCTTTACGACCTCCTTGATTTTCATAGTTTTATACTGTTCCGTGGCAGTGCTCTGTTTTGAGGTTATGTCACAAATACCTTCAAATTATCCACGCTATTGATTTATATCATATATCTTATCATGAAATTTCCTACAATTCAAACAGAAAACATAACTTCACAGTAGAAGAGCGGTGACTGTGATACGGAAAAGAAGAAATTTACAAATACCTTTTTGAAGGAGGAAAAATACTATGGAAATCAAGGAGGCCATAAAGGCGTCCTACAATTGTAGGAACGACTGACTATACGTCACTTAGGGCATGTAATGAACTATATAGAAAGCTTTCGACACAGTTAATCACAAACTATTGTTAGAAGCATTGGAGAGAATTGGTTTCAGAGGAAACGCGTACTCACTGATCGAAAATTATTTGTCAAATCGCCCACAATCTGTGCAGATATCAGGATCATTTAGTAAAGAAATGTATATTAAGTGTGGTGTCCCACAAGGAACTGTCTTAGGTCCGCTGTTATTCAATATATATTTAAATGATATTTTCCAAATAAATTGTGTTGGCAAAATAACTAGTTTTGCAGATGATACTGCAATATTATATGAAGGCACTGATTGGTCTGATCTGAAAAATGTAATTGAAAATGATTTTATCAAAATTATTCGGTGGTTTAACAGTAGAAAATTAAGCATTAACTACTCTAAAACACATTTTTTACCATTTGGATCTTCTGCTAGACATCTGCCAAATTACACAAATTTCTCCTTCAACATTAATGATCAAAAAATGCAAATTAATAGAGTGCCCAACATAAAATACCTTGGAGTAGTCTTGGATCCTCACTTACGATGGGACATCCATGTCAATTATATTTTAAAGAAAGTTAGATTTGTATCCTACAAAATTAAATACCTTGGGAATATACTGACAGAAAAATATCTTCGAACATTATACCATGCACTGATTGACCCTCATCTCACATATGGTATATTAGCATGGGGAGCTGCATGTTCCTCACATATCTATAATTTAGAGGTTTTTCAAAAAAGTATTCTAAAAATGATATTTAAAAAACCGAAACTTTATCCCACTGAAAAATTATACGCAGATGTTCGAATATATGATATAAGACAGCTTTATTTCTTACACAGTATCACTCACTACCATAAATTTGTAAACACCGACCAAAAAATTAAACATAATCATTATACCAGATACAAAATTCGTGGCACAGTAGTTCCTCAACCGCATAAATCTATAATGCAGCGATCATATCTCTATTTAGCGCCTAAATTTTATGAAATTATACCTAAAGACTTAAAAAATTTACGTTTCGGAAATTGTTTCAAAAGACATTTAAAAAAGTGGCTACATTCTATATCTATGACTTAAATTCATAAATTCATAAATACGAACATTGACTAAATACATAATCTACTGTAGCTAATTTTTGTCCTTTTTTGTCATTTGCATTCTACAGTTTCAACTTAAATTATTGGTCCATTTACAGGCGATGCCTTCTATTGGGCTTGTTTTGATTTTATATTTATTTACTCATATTGTTTGTTATCTTTGTACATTGAGTGAATAAATATTATTATTATTATTATTATTATTATTATTATTATTATTATTTGCGCACTAAAAACTGCATAATAACGGCCTGTATAGTGTATCCTACTGTGCTCTGCTCCAAGTGCAGATTCAGCACATTTAATATGATTTTTTATGTCAGGAGCCTCCAGGTCACCGGTATAGAATCTTCGCACCCCTTACCAGATAAACCGGCGAGAAAACTGCGAAAAGAGGCGCGATGACATTATTTTTGCTGCAAATCCAGTCCCTAGTGTTCCTTTCCCCTCGCAAACGGTGATTCAGTAATTCGGATGCCTAATGGGTTTGCAGAGTCAGCGAAAGTGAAGAAAGAAAGAGATTCTTTCTTTGGTTATGAACAATAAGGCAGCTGAGGCGTTCCAGATGAGTTTATTTTTTTACGAAGGATTTCATAAAATTTTAATAATAGCAAATGGTTCAAATTTGACATTGGACGTAGAAAATCAGTGACTATGCCCAAGGTCTCGCCGCGGATAAGCAAATAAAAAAAAACGTGAAAATAAAGAACGAAGAATAAATGATCACCTTCCTCTATTTGACCTTTCAAGTTGAGTTTAAGTTAAAGGAATATTGAATCAATTTTATTGAGACATGATGAAAACATATGAATTATAATTCAACAATAGTATACGAGCCCCTTCCCACTTCAAGAGTTGTACCAAATATGCCTTTATAAACTTAACATGACGAAACTATTTACTTCTAAAACAATTTATTATCCCAAAAACATTTTAGATACACTTTAGTCGTACAAAATACATATTTGAAGTCTCTTAGACCTATAACTAATAGAACATCTGAACAAATAAACAATGTGCGAATAAATGCGCGAAGTTAACAAAGCAACAATTGAAAGATTAGCATTGGGTAACATCACCTTTATTTTTTATTACGGCTGAAATTCTTTGGGGCATAATGTTAACCAAGTTTTGGCAAAAATTTGGTGTAAAACAATCCCATATTTCTTAAAGCTTTTGTCTCAGTTCGGTGATTGTACGAGCAGGATGTTGTCGTAGAACCTTTTTCATCTCGTGCCACAAAGTTTCAATAGGTGACAGATCTGGCCTGCGAGAAACCCATTTCAAAAGTGGTACATTATTTTCTTCCATCCATTTTATATCCCTTTTTGAGGTATGGCACGCTGCACATCTTGCTCAAACACAAAATCTTGGCCGGATGTCACTGGTAAAAGCGATTCTTCTAAAATTGCCAAATATTTGTTTGTATCCACATTTCCATCAATAAAATGAAGTTTTCCTACTCCTTTTGATGACATACTGCCCCAGATCATAATGGATGCTGGAAATTTCACTTTTCTCTTCAGACAGTCAACATGGAATGCTTCATTTTTTTGCGAACAACTCTACTACAACTGTCACCAAGACAAACTTCGAATCGGGCCTCATCACTCCATTGTATTGCACACCATTGTTGACGTGTCTATTGTCTATGTTCTTTAGCCCATCTAAACCGATTTTTCTTTTGCAGTGGAGTTAATAGTGGCTTTTCTTTGGCCTATAAACAAGTTGTGCAACTTTAGGGTTTTTACTTCACTTTTTTTTATAAGAAAACTTACCTTGCAAGTGCTAAATCCCAGTTTGTGGGCCTCTCTATGAGTTGTGGACCTCGAAATTCTCCTTCCAACAGCGTCACTCCACAGAGCACTTAATTGTAAATAACACTGATCAACAGCCAACAAATATCCTAAATAAAATCAACAAAATATTACTATTTTTAATGTGCTAAAACCGGAATGAAACTTATTTTTTCAATATTAGTTCAAGTTTTAGAGATACGGTAATGTGTTCCTGCTGTGACAGTGTTAATATACTGTAATTCACAAGAATGCACGTGCTACATTTTTACATTCGGCTAGGAAAGATGATGTAATCGGCATGATTGTGTTACGTTATACATTCGTGTACATTATATTGTTTTATATTAGCCATTTTTTCCTCAGTTGGCTGACAGCGTTCATGCAAGATGTCTCGAAAGTGTGTAAACAATCCTGATCAGTTTTGTTACGTGTGTGGTGATGTGACTTTTGCGTCTCAGAGACGGTCTATTACTCCACTAATAACAAAGGCATATCAGCTTTATTTTGGTTGTAAACTAGGTGATCGAGACAAACAGTGGGAACCCCACATCTGCTGTAGTACATGTGCTTCAAGTCTGAGGAGCTGGTTAAATGGCAAAAAACGGTCTATGCGCTTTGCTGTCCCAATGGTTTGGAGAGAGCCTACAAATCATATTAATGATTGTTACTTTTGCATGGTACCTTGTGTTGGACAAGCCACAGGTATGTCCAAGAAAAAAAATCGGCTATTAACTACCCAAACATACCATCTGCGATGAGACCTGTGCCTCACAGTGACGAAAATCCTATTCCAAAACCCCCAGAATCCTACACTTGCGAATCAGAAAACGAATCAGATCATGGCGATCGAGTGATTCGTCAGGAAGAAGATATGCCATCAACGTCAAGAGATCCTGATTTTATACCGAGCACGTCATGCCACCAACCGCACAAAATAACACAGTCAGAATTAAATGATCTTGTAAGAGATTTAGAACTTCCAAAATGTAAGGCAGAGTTACTTGGATCAAGACTGCAGCAGTGGAACTTGTTAGAAGACGATGTTTCGGTATGTGTTTTTCGTAAACGCCACAAAGACTTAGAACCATTTTTCAATATGGAGAATAACTTGGTTTTCTGCAGTAACATTAACGGCTTACTGGCGGCTTTAAATATAAACTATAACCCAGAAGAATGGAGATTGTTTATAGACAGTTCAACATTGAGTTTAAAGGCAGTGTTATTGCATATTGGAAATATTTTACCATCTCTTCCTGTAGGGTATGCAGTTCACATGAAAGAATCATATCACAATATGAAGTACCTATTGACATGCATAAAATACGATGAGCACCAATGGCATATTTGTGGCGATTTGAAAGTTGTTGCACTTTTACTTGGGCTGCAGCTAGGCTACACAAAGTTTTGCTGTTTTTTGTGTGAATGGGACAGCCGGGCAAAGGCACTTCATTACACCAGACAAAACTGGCCTGTTCGTCAATTCCTAGAGCCAGGTCAAAAAAATGTACAGCATATGCCATTAGTAGATTCGAAAAAAAATTTATTACCACCACTGCATATCAAGTTGGGCCTAATGAAAAACTTTGTCAAGGCATCAGATATAGATGGGTCAGCTTTTCAATACCTGCGTCAGAAATTTCCAAGACTAAGTGAGGCAAAGGTTAAAGATGGTATTTTTGTTGGGCCACAGATTCAAAATATTTTGAAAGATACACAGTTTGAAAACACTTTAACAGGTATTGAAAAAACTGCTTGGAATGATTTCCGTCTGGTGGTCACTAATTTCTTGGGAAATAGAAAAGCTGACAACTATAAAACCCTTGTCAAAAATATGCTGTCATCGTATCAAAAGATGGCCTGTAATATGTCTCTTAAGATACATTTTCTACACTCACACCTGGACTTTTTTCCTGACAATTGCGGAGCCGTAAGTGATGAGCACGGCGAACGTTTTCATCAGGATATTTCAACAATGGACAAAAAGGTACCAGGGAAAGTGGAATCCTTCCATGCTTGCAGACTACCGTTGGACTCTTGGTAGAGATGTTCCAGAAACGATCCATAAAAGAACAGCAAAAAGACAGCACATATAGTGATTCTTATAAGTATATGAATCTTGTTACTTTTTTTAATATATCCTTAAAAATAAAAAGTTTTTTTTCTAAACCGCAACTAATTTTTTTATTTCATTGTCATTTTTGGATTCAGCGCCCCAAAATTAACAAAGAAGTGCACTTTGCCACAAGATACAATTAAAAAACTAAAATTTGTTGTCCAGTGTAATTGGCACGCCTGTTTTTCACGATTATTATTCTTCTTAATGCTCTTCGGTCGGCATTTGTGATATTACTTTTTTTCACATATCGTGGCTTAATATTAACTGAACCAGTTACGTTATATCTTCTAACAATATTTCTCACACTGTTCCGCGATAAGTCTAACAAAGTTTGATTTCCTAAAATTAAAAAATTTAATTATCGGTAACCGAATTTTCTGACTAATAACCTTTCCTGTACCCAGTTCCCTGCTCGTCTTGACCTTCAAATGAGCTTCAAGGTCAAGACGACATTGTTGCCACAGCATGGTTTAAATATAGTCATTATGTTGCCAATAAATCAAGTTGTCATATCCGTAAAACATAAATTTAGGACTTTTTTGTTATCAGATATGAGAAGGCCACGGTCTATATTATCCACCATTTTAGTACAAAAATCTGCAATCGAAGTTGCACATACTTCCTTCATCTTCTGGCCTCCCAAAATACTGAACTGCAACGTCGCATTTGCGGCTAAGGTGGTTAAGCAAGAAGTGGAGAAATGATATGGACTATAGAAGAGTAGCGTCACTCCGTCATTAAAACAGTCTTTGGCGAGGTGTCTTAAATTACATTGTGGTATACCAAACCCTACATGCAGTTAAACTGTGATGTCTGTGATATAGCAGCTAGTCAGGAGGAAGGTAAACATCCAGGAATGAAGGTCACCTGAAGGTAGTTGACCGCAAAACACCGGATTGTTTTACGCGTTGCGAAACTAGCAGGATGTGGGGTGCTAATATTTCGATGCTCCGCTAACGATGTAAATGATGTTATTCTAACATATTTGGAATTTGAGACATCGTCGCTTAAGTTGTTACACCACTAAACGCAAAGAATAACTTATGTATTTGCTTAAAAAAGCCACCGTGAATGCCGGAATGTCATCAGTAGGCACTATTAGCTTATGAGGTTTCATTTGCGACTAGACAAACATGGAGGATTATAAGATCATTCGATAGCGACTCCAAAGGCCCACCGTTCTTTTATGCTCTCCTAAAAAGTTGTTAGTTTAAAGTTACATCGTGCTGGAACTCTTTATTGAACAACTAAATTTTTGTGATTCATGACTGGGTAGTACCAAAAAGAAGAAAATACGATACAAATTTGTTATTTAGTTTTGCATTCTACGTCAATGATTATTGACAAACAATTCCAAAGTAGATCGTTCAAGTATATTGCGAGAAAATAGATGTGATGTTCGATTTCTTTATTTAATTTTATACTCTTCAGTCTACATTATTCATGTTCTCTGAAAAATAAATACGAACATACAAAAAACAAAGTGATTGTGATTTCACACAGTTTGGAAAATCTGCTTTCTTTTCTGGTTACTGAGTTTAGCGCTCTTACAGTCATTTTCAAACTTGTGACCAAACAATAATCCATTCCAACTTCTGATAGAATCAGTATAGTAGTTACTCATATTGCACAATGTCAAGGAAACCAGAACGACAGGTGGGTTATCGCCAATGGGTGGAACGCTAAAGCACTCTATTTTACAAGCCAAGTCCAGAAAATGCTATTTATCATATATCGTCTAGAAAGAGAAAATAATAATATGTATTACCCTGTATAAACTCAATTACTCTATGACATGCCAAACTAGGCATTACTCTGTTGAAATCAAAAAAATTAAAAGTAGGGAACCCATTCAGGTGAACCATCCGCCTGTAACCTTTCTTCCCTTTATTTGGATATCTTGGTCGCCTCCAGGCAGTAAATCGAAAACAAAAAAAACCTATTGTATACCGGCATGTGTGTAGGTGTATCTATCCAGTTGAAGGGTGGATGTAAAGCTGGACATACACGCTCATAATATACTCAGCATTATGGATATTCAGATTCATGATTCCACCACAATATGATCTGTATGAATATTTTGGTGAACAAATCATAATCAACTGTCTCTACCCACACTCCGCCGATACATGACGCGAATTCGTACCTAAAATCTCCCAGCGTTTGAGAAGCTTCATTCCATCCAGGGCCTTTGATTTCTTACCTTTCGTCTTTCATTCATACGCAATTGGTCTATAAAATGCTCAAGTTGATGATTCCTTTATTACCAACGGCAGATAATGATATATCAATTTTCCTATTTTTAAATCTTCAGAACACAACACTTAAAAATACGAAATAAATACACTCCTTAAAGTGTTTTGAAGGGTGCTCCATGTAAAATTTCTCTAATAATTCTAGTTGCAACGCTCAAAACTTTTAAGACCGGAACACGCTGTATGCCTCAATAGTGCTCCAATCGTAAAATTAAACCCCGATAAAATTATCTCTTCAACAGATGACGGTACTGGCTCTCAGCTAGACGATCAATGTTATTGCAGTTCTTGTCAAAGTTTTAGCGCTTTTACGCTCCGGAGGTCGATAGAAAAAAATTCAAATTACTTACTTTCCAGGTTCGCCGGGGAACGGTTCAAAGTTTGAAGTTGTTTGTTAGTGCTGAGATACTTTCCTGCTGTAGTAGGTGGAGTAAAACTGAAACGTTGCACGAACTAACAAACGTTAGCTGGGATTTAATATTTACGTGCAAAAACTTTGAAGATTGTTCTGGGGAAGGGTTTTCGCAGGCGGTTCGTAATTATTGTCGGTTTGTTAATTTAAAGTCTGAAACTTATACTGTGCATCATCTCAAACTTCTCTCGTGATCTTCATGTCGATAATTCCTCATATTCCTCTCGCCAATCAAAACCACAGGTGTTTAAAATAATAATAATAATAATAATAATAATAATAATAATAATATAATTATTAATAATAATATAAATAGTAACAATAAATCGTCTTTATTTAGGGGCGAAGTTTAGTATAATACTTCTCTGCCACTTGACCCAAAAAAAAAATGAAAAACTGAAAAAACAATACAAAAAACATGAATACATTTGATAAGTTAGAAGTTTAAAAATTTAGGTGTTTGAAAAATATGATGTATATAACATATATAAGTATATATATTGGAAATATTTTTGTGTGAGGTGACAGATAAATTTTATCAACTAATTTATATACTTCTATTCAAAATAAATGTCTTCATATGTCTTTTAAATTCATCATATGATAGCAATTTTGTGGATCGAGGTTGTAAAGAATAATTGCGTTGTAGGTGAAGCATTTACGAAAGAATGATGTCCTGTGAAGGGGCATTGTGGGTGTTTCAATGAATCGAATGCCCATGAATGGATATTGCTTCTAGATATCAGCTTATTTCTCAAAAATGGTAGAATGGATGATAGCAAAAGCTTGTGGGTGTAAGTAACTAAGTGTACAACCACTTCATGTCATTGAGAAAAGGGCTGATATGGTCATATTTTTTCAAATTACACTGGACAACAAATTTTAGTTTTTTAATTGTATCTTGTGGGAAAAGTGCACTTCTTTGTTAATTTTGGGGCACTGAATCCAAAAATGACTATGAAATAAAAAAATTAGTTGCGGTTTAGAAAAAAAACTTTTTATTTTTAAGGATATATTAAAAAAAGTAACAAGATTCATATACTTATAAGAATTACTATATGCGCTGTCTTTTTGCTGTTCTTTTATGGATCGTTTCTGGAGCATCTCTACCAAGAGTCCAACAGTAGTCTGCAAGCATGGAAGGATTCCACTTTCCCTGGTACCTTTTTTCCATTGTTGAAATATCCTGATGAAAACGTTCGCCATGCTCATCACTTACGGCTCCGCAATTGTCAGGAAAAAAGTCCAGGTGTGAGTGTAGGAAATGTATCTTAAGAGACATATTACAGCCCATCTTTTGATACGATGACAGCATATTTAAGACAAGGGTTTTATAGTTGTCAGCTTTTCCATTTCCCAAGAAATTAGTGACCACCAGACGGAAATCATTCCAAGCCGTTTTTTCAACACCTGTTAAAGTGTTTTCAAACTGTGTATCTTTCAAAATATTTCGAATCTGTGGCCCAACAAAAATACCTTCTTTAACCTTTGCCTCACTTAGTCTTGGAAATTTCTGACGCAGGTATTGAAAAGCTGACCCATCTCTATCTAATGCCTTGACAAAGTTTTTCATTAGGCCCAACTTGATATGCAGTGGTGGTAATAAAATTTTTTTCGAATCTACTAATGGCATATGCTGTACATTTTTTTTGACCTGGCTCTAGGAATTGACGAACATGCCAGTTTTGTCTGGTGTAATGAAGTCCTTTGCCCGTTTGTCCCATTCACACAAAAAACAGTAAAACTTTGTGTAACCTAGCTGCAGCCCAAGTAAAAGTGCAACAACTTTCAAATCGCCACAAATATGCCATTGGTGCTCAACGTATTTTATGCATGCCAATAGGTGCTTCATATTGTCATATGATTCTTTCATGTGAACTGCATACCCTACAGGAAGAGATGGTAAAATATTTCCATTATGCAATAACACTGCCTTTAAACTCAATGTTGAACTGTCTATAAACAATCTCCATTCTTCTGGGTTATAGTTTATATTTAAAGCCGCCAGTAAGCCGTTAATGTTACTGCAGAAAACCAAGTTATTCTCCATATTGAAAAATGGTTCTAAGTCTTTGTGGCGTTTACGAAAAACACATACCGAAACATCGTCTTCTAACAAGTTCCACTGCTGCAGTCTTGATCCAAGTAACTCTGCCTTACATTTTGGAAGTTCTAAATCTCTTACAAGATCATTTAATTCTGACTGTGTTATTTTGTGCGGTTGGTGGCATGACGTGCTCGGTATAAAATCAGGATCTCTTGACGTTGATGGCATATCTTCTTCCTGACGAATCACTCGATCGCTATGATCTGATTCGTTTTCTGATTCGCAAGTGTAGGATTCTGGGGGTTTTGGAATAGGATTTTCGTCACTGTGAGGCACAGGTCTCATCGCAGATGGTATGTTTGGGTAGTTAATAACCGATTTTTTTTCTTGGACGTACCTGTGGCTTGTCCAACACAAGGTACCATGCAAAAGTAACAATCACTAATATGATTTCTAGGCTCTCTCCAAACCATTGGGACAGCAAAGCGCATACACCGTTTTTTGCCGTTTAACCAGCTCCTCAGACTTGAAGCACATGTAATACAGCAGATGTGGGGTGCCCACTGTTTGTCTTGATCACCTGGTTTACAACCGAAATAAAGCCGATATGCCTTTGTTATTAGTGGAGTAATAGACCGTCTCTGAGACGCAAAAGTCACATCACCACACACGTAACAAAACTGATCTGGATTGTTTACACACTTTCGAGACATCTTGCATGAACGCTATCAGCCAACTGAGGAAAAAATGGCTAATATAAAACAATATAATGTACACGTATGTATAACGTAACACAATCATGCCGATTACATCATCTTTCCTTGCCGAATATAAAAATGTAGCACGTGCATTCTTGTGAATTACAGTTTATTAACACTGTCACAGCAGGAACACATATAATTACCGTATCTCTAAAACTTGAATTAATATTGAAAAAATAAGTTTCATTCCGGTTTTAGCACATTAAAAATAGTAATATTTTGTTGATATTATTTAGGATATTTTTTGGCTGTTGATCAGTGTTATTGGTCAACCCACAACATGCGTTTTGGATTTTTTGGAGACATTGAGTCAAGAAATGGAAAATAAACTAAATCGCAATAACTAATTTTGGACATTACCAAAGATTCACACAAAACGTTTTTAGTTGTAAAGTCAGGATATTGTTTATTAAGACATAATTGACATAAAATTGAAAAACAGCTCTTACTGATATTATTTACATGTGATATAAAATTCAGACATTCAACTAAAGTTACGCCCAAGTTTTTCCCTGACTCACTTACTTTTATAGTCTCACCATTTAATTTTACTTTAACATTTCTTTTGGCATCACTTCTAAATAGTTTTGGTGAAAAAATGATGACTTTCAATTGTAAAGAGTTCAACTGAAGGTTATGATTTTTTGCATACATACTAATAGATGTTATATCTTCATTTACCTCAGATTCAGCATTTCGAATGTCGTGATTATGGAAGTGACTGTAGATCTGTGAATCGTCGGCAAAGAATTGGATATTACAATATTTAACAACTGAGTGGAGATCAGAAATATACAAAATGAATAGAAGTGGCCCAAGTACAGACCCTTGAGGTACTCCGGAGGAAATGAGGTACTTTGAAGATAGAACCATGTCAATGTGAACCCTTTGATATCGATTTCCTAAGAAGCTCTGAATCATTTTTGGGGCAGAGTCAGAAAAACCAAAATATTTGCACTTGGCTACTAGAAGACGATGATTTATGGTATCGAATGCCTTAAAGAAGTCAAGAAGAACTAATGATGTGATGTTGATCCCAATGTTATCGGTTAAGTCTAGTAGGGTACCTGCAGTGGTATATCCTTTTCGATAACCGCATTCTTTGGGAGGCAAAATTTGATGTTTGGAGAGATAATCGTAAATTTGGGCGTACATTGCTTTTTCTAATAATTGGGACAAAACAGGTAAAATACTAATTGGTCTTAAATCAGAATATAATTCTGGTTTACTGATTTTAGCTAGAGGTAACACAAATGCTCATTTCCATGATTCTGGAAAGGATCCCGTTTCTAAACAGGTATTTATGATGTGTAAAATGTGACGTAAAAAGCATAGTTTTAGCATTCTGAGTGACACGCCATCACTTCCCAAGGCACTCGATTTCAGAGACTGGACTGATTTTAAATCAGTCTAGTCGATTGGTTTAAACTTGAATCGATCACTAGAATAGTGATTCTTTTCATAATGCTCAATCTTCTCTATGCATGAACAAATCTTCTCTATTGTAAACGTTTTGGTCACAATGATGGCCTTCGGTAAGATGACTTTGCCAATATAATTTATTTATCTATCTTCCAGCTGACCCATCATTAAAAGTATTCAATCTCACTATAGTAACCAATACATTTCCTACAAACTTTTTAAAGCGACATCTATTTTCAAATCAGCGGATAATACTGATATTAACACAGAGCGATGGCAGTATTGTCAAATTTCTCCAAGGTCACATTGCATAATAGAATTTACTCCGCAGTTCATAGATCTCTGCCGCCCTTTCAGCAGGGTTTTCATACTAAGAGATCCACAGTACCTAATTCAACAATCCTTAGTTAGTTCGTTATTGGAAGTGTGATGGCCAAGGTCAATATATATATATATATATATACTGATTTTGCTGAAGCTTTCGATAGGGTATCCTTTTAAATAAGAGTTGATTTCATTCATCAACTTTAGCACTCATCCAGTTATCTTTATGAAAGGAAGCAATACGTTACTTTCAATGGCTTCAAGTCGTACCAGTATGTAACTAAATCGGGAGTACCTCAAAGTTCAAAACTGTATTGCTTACCTTGTATGTAGGTAGGGGAGGTGGGGCTGGCTTTGGACAAAATTCCATTAGCCACAGATTTTCTAAATTTGTATTACGTGGTGCTTTATATCACCACCTTAGATAATTTTGCGATACTCAACTATTTTGTTCAGGATAGACTTTCTGTTTAAAATTAGCAATGATGATAATTGTATTGGAAGTGATATATGATCCTCCAAAATTAATCTTTGTATTAAATTAGAAACATGAGGCTCATTTCCTGTACACTCAAAGAAAATATGGTTTAAATATGCTACTTTGGTGTTGACACAGTCGCACCAGTTATCAATGATTCCCATTCTGTAAAGGTGGTCTCCGATTTAGTCTCAATCTCGTTATTAGGGTAGAGTAAAATTTTCCGACTTGATAATCGAAAATATGTGATGACTTAAAAAAGGATTGATTATTGCATACGGGTTTCTAGAATTACTACAATTGCTTACCTTGCTTATTGATGATATTTAAATCGTAATTAACTCCTCTTTGCGGATAATTTGAAAATATGCAGGATTATTGATTTTGAGGCTGATTGATGACTTAGTGGTGTGACGAGAAAATTTATTTCCCAGTGCGTCTAAGTATAGTGTAGTCAGCTTTTCCAGGAAAACATTTGGTCGTAAATTTAATTATGCGATCGGGAATGCTTACATAAATCGTTGTGACTCAATTGAAGATTTGAGTGCAGGTCTTGACCATAATCTCAATTTTTCACTCCATATAGCTCAAAAGATCAGTGAATCTTTACAGCCGTATGGTTTTATTGTGAAAAACTGCAGACGTTTCAGTCGCCCTGAGTCATTTTTTGTTTATTCGGCATATATTAGATCGAAATTTGAATCGTTAATTGGGAACCCTGTTTACAACTGCTACATTGAGCATGTTCAGAGAAAGTTTCTAAGGCCCGTATCGTCAGTCGTCCCTACAATTTTAGGGCGCGTTTATGGCCTCCTTTACTTCGTTAATATTAAGGCTTCTTCGGTGAGGTACATGTATGTCCTGCTTTACTTTTCTAGTCTGCTGTCAGTCAGAAGTCAATTGTGATGTTAGGTTATGTTTATTTTTTGACGTTTAAAAATTTCAGACAGATGAATCAAATGCCGAAGGATATTTTCTTGCAAATAGTGTTGATCATTCAATAATATACTAAGTGACATATAAATCCGAACACCCAGTTTAAATGGTTTTATTTTAATAAAATTTTGTATAAGTACTTAATGAAGCATAATAAGTAAATGATAAAAATTTCAAAATGATTGCACTGCTTAAAGCCCTTTGACCTTTAATAATCTGTGGATGCACCCTGATGTGCTACGCATTCTCCAACGAGCCTAGGCATGCTTCTGATCAGGTGGTCAATGTCCTCCTGTGGTATCTCATTCCAGGCAACCACCAACTCCTCTCGAAGTGCTTCTAGAATCTGAGGAGGACGTTGCAAATTGAGCAATCTCCTACCCATCATATCCCACACGTGCTCAATTGGGGATAAGTCGGGAGATCTTGGTGGCCAAGGTAACAATGTGACATCATTATGTTGAAAGAAGTCTATTGTGACTCTTGCAACATGTGGTCGGGCATTATCTTGTTGGAAAGTTGGATCTGCCAGGGTGTCAAGATAGGGTAAAAGACGGGGTTCTAGAATTTCGTGGATATAACGCTGCGCGTTCATGTTACCTCTGATGAAGATTAAAGGTGACCTGGAACCATAAGGTATAGCACCTCAAACCATAACTCCAACAGTGTGATGAACATGACTTTCAACAAAAAACTGTGGATTCCTCCTTTCACCACGTCTCCTTCTAACCCTGGCACGACCATCGTGCATGCCTAAACAAAATCGAGACTCGTCACTAAAGACAATACTGTTTCATTCCTGATCCCAGAGTGACCGTTGTCTGCACCACTCAAGGCGATTACGTCGGTGTTCTCGAGTTAAAGGGAGGACCCAGTGTGGCCGGTATGAAAACAAGCCAAAACTTCTCATTCGTCGGTAAACACAGCCAATAGGTCTTCCGTGTTCTGCAAACTATTCATTTGCAATGGACCTGGTAGTGGAGAAACGGTCCCTTAAGGCCAATAATCTTAGGCGGTGAACTTCACGGTCTGTTGTTTTACGGCGGCGTCCAGTGCCCCTTGCTCTTTGCGTACGGCCATCTCGAAGCCATGCCTGACAACACCTAACCACAGTGTCTACACTTCTTTGCACTCTGACTACAGTTGCCCGAAAAGAAAGTCCAGCTGCCCGAAGTCCCACTATACGGCCCCTATCAAACTCACTAAGTTGACGAAATCGTACAGGTCTCCGTACTCTAGGCATCGTAACCGATCGTAAAGGATGTCAAGAACCAAAATCCGCCAACGTTGATTCTTAACTGCGGCTGAAATATTCATTTTTAGAGCGTTAGTGAATTAAAAAAAAGCAGTATAAAAACCGGAATGTCCAACTGATAAGGCTGAAAATTTTTTCACTTGTTATTTACAGTAAGATAAATACATTCACCAACTTTTATTAAAATAAAACCATTTAAACTGGGTGTTCGGATTTATACAGTATACATACTTGTGCCTTACATTCTTCACAATCTAGAGTCCCACAATGATTTGTGAAAAAGCATCTCTGACATCGACAATGCAACAATTGCACTTGCCATACAATGTTTCTTAACCATATGCATTCATTTTCCTAACTCAACAATTTCTTGAAGATACCACAGGTTGTGGAATTTGTTCAATGTAGCGAGGTATTTTTGAGTGATCGACATTATTTGCAAGAAAATTATAAATTATGGTTCTGCTTTCCATTGAACGTCAAAACAACAACATGGCCTAAAGCCAGAACTGTCAGTATGTCGGAAATGTAAAGCAGGACATACACGTTAACGAAGAAGACATAATATTATCGAAATCAAGGAGGCCATAAACGCGCCCTACAATTGTAGGGACGACTGACGATACAGGCCTAAGATTTTTATAAGTCAAGTTTGACGGTATATATCCTGACCAGAGTATACTTGGAAATTTGTTATTGTCTAGGTTTTAGATGCAATTTTTAGAGCTGAGAAGGAAGTGTGCGTCGAATATTTTCTTGCATAAACTGCTAATGAAACTACTTTAAACTAAACTTTAATGTTCCATCTATCCGAACTGGTAGCGCTAAATCCATTTATTGTGACTGGACTCGCACAAATATATTTTTGAAAGCACTCATATACATATGTAATGCGTGAATTTTTGATGCCGCATCCGATTATTGTGATATACATGCTGACAGTTTGAACAGCATTCTGGGAGTAGCTAGGAATTACTTAAACAATTTGTATGTTTCTCACTTGAGTGATATATGTCTTTCTCTTGTTTTTTTTTTAAGCATCCCACAAACCGGCGCGAAATATTCGCTTTGGCTGCGAAAATTTCGCGGCGATGAATTCGCGATCATATTAAAACGCGGCGGTTTACGGACAGGCTCAGACTTGTGCGAAGCGAATGCGATTGTTCCAGCGTTTTTATCGCGGCGTATTTCAGTTCGCCTTTGACCGCGTTTTTGACGCCGTTCTTCAAAAATTCGCAATGGCAAAAACGGAATTATTGATAGAAATAGTGAAAAAGTATCCTTGTTTGTATGATTTGTCGAACGATGAATACAGGAATGTGAGAAAGAAAGACAAGATTTGGATGGAAATAGGAAAAGAATTAAATACAAATAGTATGTACCTAATATTTTTTATTAACTTGTTAAATAATTTACAGTCAACACAAATGTGAAAACGAACATTCTATATATTGGGCATAAGCATATCAGAATTAAAATAATTTACGAATTTGTCACGAGTAGAAAATGCTAGCCTTGTTGCCCGCCGAGGATCATTTGCTATATCAGTAAAAGCTCCAAGCACGGGTTCTGGGGGATCTAAGAATTGAAAATATTTGTCATCGCCACTTTTACTTCGTAAAAAATTGTGTAAAACACATGCCGTACCTACAATTAGAATAGTATTATCTACTTTAGTTTCTAATGGCCTGTAAAATATTCGCCATTTTTGAGACAAAATACCAAACGCATTTTCCACGACCATTCTAGCTCGACAAAGTCTTACATTGTATTTCTCTTTTCTGACGTCTGTTAAAGTCTGCTTATAAGGAAATGGTCTCATAAGGTATGGTTTTAAAGCAAATGCTTCATCACCAATTAAGACGTACGAGCAGATTTCATTTTGCCCAGGGAGAAATCTAGGTGCAGGGACACTCATTAAATTTTGTTCAAATCGTTTTCCCATGTTTGAGGTTTCGAAAATACCCCCCATCACTATTTTTTCCGAAACCACCAATATCAACACATATAAATTTATTGTCCGGGCCAACAATGGCCATAAGTATTATTGAATATTTATGTAAATAGCACCAGTAATTGGAGCCACTGTTGTTAGGTCTCTTGATTGTTACATGTTTACCGTCCACGCTGCCAATGCAATTGGGAAATCCCCATCTATTTTCAAACTCTTGAGCACATTTTTTCCATATATTCTCTGTTGGTTCTGGTAAAATATATATGCTCCATATGTCTGCATATCGCTTCACAGACTTCGGTTACGATTGCACTCACTGTTGTAAAGCCAACTCGAAAGCTATGCCCAAAGGTATAGAAGGTGTCACCAGTGGCAAGGAATCTATAAAAAAAATCGTTTTTATGTGATGAAGTGAAAAAAAGGTGGAAGAATATCAGAGACACATTTGCAAAATATATAAAATCTACCAAACCAAAGACCGGCCAAGCAGTGGGCAACATAAAAAAATGGCAGTGGGCTGACTACATGGAATTTTTCCGTCCTTTTTTGGCATTTGCCAAAACGTCACCTAATGTGAAAGATATTGACGTCATACATTATGAGACTGCCGAATTTAACTCAAATATATATCAGAAAAGGGCTGAACATGTAGAAATCGAAAATTTGGAAGACCGCGGCCATGGAGAAGATGAAAATGCTGATGTAGATGCAGAAGATGCACAGAACGCCTCGGCAACACAGACAGCACCACCTTCTTCATTGAACACTACAGCAGTGACTACTCCAGGGCACACCTTTCCGCAGACTGCAACTACACCAAAATATAAAACGAGCAGAAAACGCTATGAACCACCATCTTCGTCTGTACAACAGCTCATTAATTATTTTGAAGGTAAAAAACCTAAAAAAGAGAACGAGGCCATTGATTCACTTTTCTTGGCACATGAAAACACTTCCCTTAAAGCGTCAAGCCCGAATAAAACTAAACATAGCCGAATTAATAGCGCACGAAGAATTTGAACATATTGAAGAAATGTCTTCAGCGTCTACCCAGAATTCTGCAAGTATGTATGATAGTAGTATGTCGTCCTTCCCAAGCGGCACTGGGTTTACTCCAATAATATACTCAACAGAGGAGGCAAATTCTGCCTCGAATTATTTAGCAACATTTAATCCTAGTGGCAACATGTAGTCCAATTATTACAATAAAATATTTATTTCAATATCCCTGAAGTTTTCGTATTCGATAAGCCTACTAATTTTAATACATATAATTTTTTTACCTGAGTGTAATAGCAAGTCGTTCTTCTGGCGAAATAGCTTCACGATAATTTGTGTCAGATTTTCGTATTTCATCTTTCACCAAGTTCAATATTTCATCGAAACACTCTGGAGTCATTCTAAAATATACGTAAAAGCGCTGTTCATCCAGCCGAAGTTGTGGCATCAAGGTATGGTATTCCCCAAATTTATTTCGTTCCAAGTTAATATCATGTACCCACTTCCTTCGTTTCCTAAACAAAATTGAAAATATTTGTTTTATGTACAGTGAAAGCTCTCCTTGCGGACAGCTCCTATAAGCGGACATCTCTTTTAACCGGACAAAGTTCCTGGAACCGAATTTCAGCCATCAATTTTCAATGTTAAATGCATTCCGATAAACGGACGCTCTTATAAACGGACGCGGACACTAGATTTTCCTGTATGTGATCAAAAAATCTCCCATAAGCGGACGCGAAACTCTAATACCCGGACGATTTTTTAGTTCCGCTTATTGCAATGCACATATCTACATACATAAAATTCGGTAATTCCCCGATTTATATTAGGTGATTCCCCATTTACGCATTTCGTTGGGTAGCCTGTATGTAATCTTGTGGCTTGTCTTCAGTTCAGGCAAATTCGTAGTTGATTGAGTTATGTATTTTATTATTGTAACTGTAAAATGGCACCAAAAAAAAAGGATGCTCTCGTTAAAGGAAAAGATGGAAGTTGTTAACGTATTAGACAGAGAAAGTGATTCAGTTCGTCATTTGGCAAAGAGGTTTAATATTGGGAAAACGCAAGCAGCTGAAATTGCCAAAAATAAGGAAGATATCAGGAGTAAATGGCAATCAGGAACTAATATAAATCAAAAGAAGGATTTTTTAAAAAAGGAAGGTTTTGCTATAGACAAAACATGTTTTGAGTGGTTTGTGAAAGCTAGAAGTCAGAACATTCCAATCTCAGGGCCGTTAGTGAAAATGAAAGCTAAAGAAATCGCCACTACTTTGGGCTATAATAATTTCAGTGCGTCCGACGGGTGGCTGCAAAAGTGGCGCAAGAGACATAGTGTGAGTTTCAAATGCATTTCTGGCGAAGCTGCTGCAGTAGATCAAGTTGATGTGTCACAATTTTTGGAGAAACTTCCGTCCATGTTGCTTGGCTACAAACCAGAAGATGTGTACAACGCAGATGAGAGTGGACTTTTTTTCGCGCATTGCCCGACAAAACTCTGTCTTTTAAAGGAGAAACATGTGTGGGTGGAAAGTTGTCAAAAGATAGACTAACCATTTTATTCTGTGCAAATATGGCCGGTGAAAAATGCGATTTGATTGTGATCGGGAAAGCGGCTCGTCCCCGTGCTTTAAAAAACGTTGCTATTAAGGATCTACCAACAAAAAGGCATGGATGACCCGAGAAATCATGTCTGAGTGGTTAGTCGAATTCGACCGGAAAATGAGAATCCAAAAAAGGCAAGTTCTTTTATTTTTAGACAATGCATGCTCTCATCCTCGTGATATGAAAATGAAAAATGTGAAAATTATATTTTTACCGCCAAACACAACTTCTGTTTGTCAGTCCATGGATCAAGGTGTCATACAGAACTTTAAATTTTATTATCGGCACTTGATTTTAAAACATATTTTAACAAAAACTGACGATGGTCAAAGCTTATCTGAGTTTACAAAGTCTATCAATGTGTTAGAAGCTTTGTATTTTATAAAAACAGCATGGAATAAAGTAAATTCCTCTACAATTAAAAACTGTTTATGCAAAGCTGGATTCAGAAAAAGTGAATGTAGCTCAGAATTTGCTGAGCAAAATTATTGCGATGCTGAAGACGATCTGCCCTTAGCGACACTTGCTCAGTTACTGCGACATGCCAAACATTTAGGAGTAGCAGATCCCCAGAAAGTAGATGATTTCCTGGCCATAGACAATAACATAACAACAGAAGAAAATGCCATTGGCAACTTTTCGAACTTGGATGTAGAAAGCCCAGGCCAACTTGAATATGGTAGTCCAAACGACTCAGAAGAAGAAGTGGAACTGGTGGACTCACTAAGCGGTTCAAAAACGATAAATTCATATGGGGAAGCTCTAAATCATATTTCTATATTGAAAAAATTTGCTAAAGATGATTTCACTGCATTTCAACATTTGAAAAATTTAGAAAGTTATTACGAAAATTGTCTCCTTCAGCAAAAGATGGTGAAATTTCGTCAGACAAACATTTTAAACTTTTTTCAACAAGCTAAACAATAATGTTTTTTTTAAATTTTCGTACCATGTATTGAAGCATTTATGTTTTTGTATGCGTATATGTACATATATTATATAGATATATAGCATAAATACATACTTTAAAAATGTGGCGAGTTTCTGTTTCATTTTTCTCATGATTATAATACCTCATTTCCTCATGATTATATACCCCGTTATTTATACTCTATACTTACATACTCTCTTTTAAACGGACACCTCCCATAAGCGGACAAAAGTTACGGAACCGTGAGTGTCCGCTTCTGGGAGCTTTCACTGTACTTCGTTAAACTTAATACATACCCAACTATCAAATGGCGTTAAATAAACATAACTTACCGTGCATTTTGTTCCTCTTCTAAAGCAAGAAATAGAAGTGCCTCCTCTTCTTCTGAAGACGAGCTCATTGCAAAAGGCAAAAATAAAATGTACGCAACCTTCACGTTCGCGGAGCGAATAAGACGCTTTGGTATGAATAAACAGGCGAAACAGATTGCGAATTTCGCTCTGAATTTCGTTGCGAATACTTCGCCGCGATTATTTCGCGCCGGTTTGTGGGATGCTTAAAGGCTATTTATTTTCGACCATATCACCTTCATAATCATGTATTCTGGTTACAGGCGAAAATAACAGTGATAGCTTACACAATTCCTAGAAATATAGAACGCAGTTTGTTACAAATTCGTCGAAACTTATCCTGTGAGTGTCAGTTTGCTAGAGCTGTTTAATGGGCCAATGATTGTAACCGTACGTGGACACAAACATCAGTCGACCAATCGTACGCGCGCGTTCGATGTATTTACATCGAATTGTATCAATCTATTAGAAATTGAATCCGCGGTTGTCTCATTTACATACAGTGCTTTAATCAAATTCGTTATCCAGGATATTATTTGATTACAGCGACCGGTTGTGCGTTATGCATATCTGAAATACGTACAAAGCTTTCAAACAAAACAGTTTAACACATTGATGCATTTGTAAATTGAACGCTAGTGTTGGAAATTTATGTTTTCGTCTCATCGCGAACACAGACGGGAAGTATCCCGATGATATCAGAGGCAACTAGCAGGGAATAAATTCTTGACATAAAGGAGGAGAATAATTGAGATAAATAAGCAAATAAAGCGTGTAAAAAAAACTAGCGAGGTTCTCTTCTCGTTTGAGGAACTGAGCATTGATAGAAGAGTCGCTCAACAGGTCGTACTCTAAAGAATCAATCTTATCTCTAAAGAGCTAATTTTTTTCGCAAGCGGTCGTGGTTGACATAAAAATGGAGCCATTTTTTGACAGTGTTCGAGACCGGTTTTGATAATGACGTAATTAATTATGTTTCAACGACGAAATTAATGCGCCGCTTTTCAAATTGGTTTGGACTAACATGAAAATCTATCAGTTTTTTTGCGTGGATTTTACCTGTGGAAATTTGTATTGTCACCAAAACCCTCATCCCATCCCAGGGTAGTACCAGTCGAAAATTACAGAAGCATTTTATACCCATTTTTCAGTGATACAGGTTTCTGTCCCCAATATAAATGTGGGAACCCGCATATCGACCCCAACTTCACGACGCTGCTCGCCGCATAAAAGAGTCGCGCCTGCGCGCTGCACCGCCTGTACCGGCAACGCCGCATGTTCCAGAATATCGAAGAAGGCAGCCGTCGGTCACTGAGTAGTGATGCAAAGTTTCGTTACTTTTTAGGACTTGTAAGGACTCGTTACTTTCGAACTTTGGACTCGTTAGTTTAGTTACTATTTGGACATTTCGTTTAGAACCTACATTCTATATATTATATCAAATTATTACTTTGGGATTGATCCAATTATTATTTTTTGTCTAATGCCTTGCCTATTAATTTTTTTTATATTTGATACGTAGAAGGTACTTATATTTTAAACTCGTCGTTGTGTGACGTCTGGTTCGTTGGCTGTACGCTGTAAATAGTATTTAACAAGTGGCATAACCAGATGGGGACCGTGGAGGAACCACTCTCCTCACTCTTTACTTTAGTTGAATAGCGTCTCCTGCCCTAACAGTCTGGTTACTCCCCTGCCCTACTTAACAGTCTGGTTACTCCACTGTAAATGGTGTTCAACAAAATACTTATAATAATAAAACATACCTGAAACTAAGTTCTTTTTCTCCTTCCAATGAAAGAGTCGGATGTTTAGTTTTCAAATGCTTCCTTAAATTGCTAATGTTTCCATTTTTATGCGAATAAATATTTTTACAAAGATTAGACTTTGCATTAGCTTCCGATATATTGGTGAAATGCATCCAAATAACACTTCTTTTTTGGGTTTGCGATTCTCCTGAACCGGACGCGGATGATTCCATATTTTTGTACAAATAATAATTATATTATTGCTCGAGCTTGTACGGCAACGTCCAAACCAGTAACAACCCGCCAACCGCTAGCTCTCAAAGTCAAATGAAAAGTGTACAGGTGTACACAAACATTGCCAACCTAAAGCTCCGCAGTCCGCAACTCGTTTGATAGAAGAGTATCTAAAGTTGCCTAAGCCTAACGATATTCGCATCATTTCATTTCCACCCAGTTTATATCCAAGAACAAAGTCACTTGCTGCTGGCGCTGGCAGTACTGGCTACATTAGATCCCAGTAACGTTTGTATCTAAAGTAATGTATAGTGTAGTAACTAACAATAATTAAAATGTATACATAGAAAAAGACCGTATCGCATTCAAAGTAACGAATTCAAATAAAAAGTAACGAGTCTTTTCAAAAAGTAGGACTCGTTACATTTAGTTACTCATTTGTAACGATTATTTTGTAAGCGTTACTTAATTATTTTACATCACTATCACTGAGTGAGAAAGACGCCAAGACGACGACGACAACGGCGCGAGCAATTATGTGTCACATGAGCAATACGAGACATTGTTTGTTATTCTGTTAATATAGTTGTTAATCGGCATACAGTGTTCGTATGTAACCCTAAACCCCCATCTCACATAAATATTGTTTACCAATAATCATAACTGTTTTTCGGGTTTTTGAGAATCCTACAATATACAGGGTGTCCCAGAAGTCGACGTCAAGCCGAAACCGGGTGATAGGCAAAGTCATAACAGCTATCAGAAAAATATTTAAAAAAATTTTATGTATGTGTTTTGAAAATTATAGGTATTTGAAAAAGATATAGAAATTTCACACCCTACGGCAGTCTGTCAACTCGTGTTACTACAAATATGAACTTTTTTTGGATTTTATTTTTACAATGTAATGATGAATAATGCATCTTCAAACTGGTGTCTCAACCTTACTTCCAACTTTTCTCGTTCAGGAAAAATTGCCACTTATTTCCCAACCAAGTATTCCAAAGTAAAACTTTGCTCAACTTTAACTGGCTGTACTGGAAAAAAATGTACTACGAGAGTTTGGCAAGTAACCTTAAAAGTTGGCGCATTTAATAACGATTCCAAAATGGTATAACACTTAGAAAGATTACTCGTTAACTTAAGCACAATTTTTATTTGAAAAAACACTGATGAAATTTTTTCAAAATTTCCTAATTAAACAGCGATTATGAAAACGCACAAGGATCCTTAAGGATAACTGTTTGCACAACAGTGGGCGTCAAAATGCTGCTGATGATGATTTACCTTTACAGCAAATGCTCAAAATGTTTTCCTTCAGCCGCAATACACGCTCGACATCTTCTTAAAAAAGATCGGGTTATTAAACGAGCGAATCCACGTTTATTAACAAACTCAGCTGCTTCCAATAGTCTTTGCCGTAGCTCAGCTTCATTTTGAATCGGCTTGAAATACACTTCTTCTTTTACAGTTCCCCAGTAAAAAAAATCTAACGGATTCAAATCTGGTGACCGGGCTGGCCACGGTATTGTACCAGACCGCCCTATCCATCTGCCTGGAAAGTTTTGATCGAGATACTCTCTCACTGAGAGTGCATAGTGCGCTGGGCAGCCATCATGCTGAAACCACATATCCCTGTAAATACTCAGTGGCACGTCCACCAATAAATTTTGTACATGATTTTTCAAAAAATCCAAATAAACTTCAGCAGTCAAAGTCTCTGGGAACTCAAACGGACCGATTATTTTACCATTTAAAATTCCTGTCCAATGGTTTATCTTGAAGCGATATTGAGATTTATATTCTCTCCTCAAATGTGGGTTTGCTACGTGCCACTCGTGTAAGTTATGCAGGTTCATGTACCCATCTTTCTTAAATGTGGTCTCATCCGACCATAAAATTTTTTCAAAGAACTGTGGATCTTTCCTGTGTCTTTCTAACATTGTGCGACAAAAAGCAACTCGGGGCTCATAATCCCGGGGCAGGAGAGGTTGAACGCGCTGTATGTGGTATGGATGAAGCACCTCACTTACTTGCTATTGCATTTCGTACTGTTACTAATTTTGGATTCGTGAACTGGACTGTTGATCGCTTGTGATTTGGATTTGGACTGTTTAATTGCTCTTTAAAACAACATTTGCTTTCCTTAGACTATCTTTGATAGTGTGATTGTGCAGTGCCGCTATGTCCGTGTACACCGTACAAGAATATGCTAACAAGCACCTCATTTATGGGGAATGCAGATGCAACGCTAGTGCTGCAGCGAGACTTTACTGTGAGAGGTACCTGAATGCAGCTCGTCATCCAGATCATCGATTGTACACAAATGTGCACCGCTAACTGTTCTCAGAGGGCCAACTACCAAACCAATCACGCGGTGAGGGAAGATCTTTCCTTCCTTACGAAGACGTGGTGCTAGGAGCTGTCGAAGAAGACCCGAGTACTTCAGTGCGTGCAATAGAACTAAAAACAGGTGTGCCCAAAAGTACAGCCAATAGAATCTTGCAAAGAAACGTGCTCCATCCATACCACGTACAGCGTGTTCAAGCTCTTCTGCCCCGGCATTATGAGCCCTGAGTTGCTTTTTGTCGCACAATGTTAGAAAGACACAGGGAAGATCCACGGTTCTTTGAAAAAATTTTATGGTCCGATGAGACCATATTTAAGAAAGATGGGTATGAACCTGCATAACTTACATGAGTGGCACGTAGCAAACCCACATTTGATGATAGAAGATAAATCTCAATATCGCTTCAAGATAAACTATTGGACAGGAATTTTAAATGGTAAAATAATCGGTCCGTTTGAGTTCCCAGAGACTTTGACTGCTGAGGTTTATTTAGGTTTTTTGCAAAATCATTTAGAAAATTTATTGAAGGACGTGCCACTGAGTATTTACAGGGACATGTGGTTTCAGCATGATGGCTGCCCAGCGCACTATGCACTCTCAGTGAGAGAGTATCTCGATCAAAACCTTCCAGGCAGATGGATAGGGCGGTCTGGCACAATACCGTGGCCAGCCCGGTCACCAGATTTGAATCCGTTAGATTTTTTTTACTGGGCAACTGTAAAAGAAAAAGTGTATTTCAAGCTGATTCAAAATGTAGCTGAGCTACGGCAAAGACTATTGGAAGCAGCTGAGTTTGTTAATAACCGTGGATTCGCTAGTTTAATAACCCGATCTTTTTTAAGATGTCGAGCGTGTATTGCGGCTGAAGGAAAACAGTTTGAGCATTTGCTGTAAAGGCATCATCAGCAGCATTTTGACGCCCACTGTTGTGCAAACAGTTATCCTTAAGGGTTTTTGTGCGTTTTCATAATCGCTGTTTAATTAGGAAATTTTGAAAAATTTTTCATCAGTTTTTCTTCAAATAAAAAATGTGCATAAGTTAACCAGTAATCTTCTAAGTGTTATACCATTTTGGAATCCTTATTAAATGCGCCAACTTTTGAGGTTACTTGCCAAACTCTCGTAGTACATTCTTTTCCAGTACAGCCAGTTAAAGTTGAGCAAAGTTTTACTTTGGAATAATTGGTTGGGAAATAAGTGGCAATTTTTCCTGAACGAGAAAAGTTGGCAGTAAGGTTGAGACACCAGTTTGAAGATGCATTATTCATCGTAACATTGTAAAAATAAAATCCAAAAAAAGTTAATATTTGTAGTAACAGGAGGTGACAGACTGCCGTAGGGTGTGAAATTTCTATATTTTTTTCAAGGACCTATAATTTTCAAAACACATATACATACAATTTTTTTAAATATTTTTCTGATAGCTGTTATGACTTTGCCTATCACCCGGTTTCGGCTTGACGTCGACTTCTGGGACACACTGTATATAAGAATTGAAGAAAATTGAGCTTTACAGTGCTTTGGAATGATGACAGTTTATTGGGGAGTTAGCATATACGAGGGCGGTTCAATAAGTACCCGTGTTAGAAATGAAGACACCATTTTTCCAAAAAAATTATTTTCATTTTTCAATATAATCGTATTTTAGAAATACATATACACTTTTCCCAACGTTCCTGTCATTTTTTTAACCACCCGAAAAAATAGGATTTTTCGAACTCTCCAAAATACGCCTGTTTCGGCAATAACTTCCTCGTTTGAGCTAAATGTTGATATGGGGCTGATAGTTATGGTTTCTGATGGCAATCGACAGAAAATGAGAACCAATTTAAACACACAGGAACCCCATTTGTAACTCCCCTGGTATACATATTTTGGGAAAAACGCGCGGACACCTGAATTTTGATTTCATCTATTGCCGTACAATACAGGATGATCCAAAAATAAGATATTGCGGTACATTTTAGACTTTTTTAGTAGTCCCTGCATGATAAAGTTTATACCTATCTTCAATCATTGTGGAGCTATTTGAGTTTACAATAAAATTCGTATACTTAATACTGCAAAAAATAATAATCATGAAAACCAGCAAGAGCATTTAGCACCAGTCAGTGTGATCGCATGCCATAGAAAAACTTTGTCTTATATTTCAATTTGTTAAGTTACCTACCTAATTGTGACAAATATTGAACAATGACTTATTCAGTTCAAGAAAGGGTAGAAATAACAAAACAGTATTACCCTACTGAATGCGTTATATCCAGACGATAAGTTTATAAGAAAATTTAAAGACACTGGATTTGTGTCTAATATTCGCCGTAATCGCCATCAAGATCAACCTGCTAAAGATGATACCACAGAAATAGCAGTTTTAGGAGACATATCACTTGACAATACCTAAAGCACTAGTGGACTGGCTACTTCTTCAGGGTTTACATGCTCAATAGTACAAAGAATTTTGAAAGACGATAAACTTCATCCGTACAAGAGCTTGATGAAGACGATTCTGATAGAAGGTTGGAGTTTTGCGAATTTATGTCAACGTTCAATCAACAATGCAAATCTGTTATTTAATAATTGTTTCTCCGTTGAGTGTACGTTCTACTTACATGGTGCTGTAAATAGTCGTAATTATTGTCGCTATTAAAGTGACTCGAATCCACATTTGTTTCGAAACCAAGAAAATTGACCTGTCCAAGCGTTTTTCTCGAAATATACTAAAAGAGTTACAAATGGGCCACCCCGTATATTTAGAAAAACGTTGCCCATTGCTAGCTGAAAAACCCATAAGACCTTCGTAGCTCTAAACAAAACGCCTCAACGCCACCAACACCGTACACCTGCTTTATTATATTATTTTTGCCAGGTGAAAACGTGCCTCTATTGTTGCACAATATAGCGAAACCATTTCGCTGAAACTTTTAACTTAACAGACTTGCGTGTGTTGCGGAATGTAACGCTTTCCCTGCGCCTTTTTTCTCGTTTTTTTTTTGCTGCGGTTTGCCGAACGTATAAAATTGGAAAATTGCCTCATAAAGGTTTTTGTGCTCGTTTCCTGTAAAACAATGGAAAAAGGAAACAGCGAAACAGATGAGAGACGGAGTTGATGGAAAAAATATAAGGGAGTGGATTGGCTTGATACTTTTGATAAACACACTGATATTACGTTGACGCTGAAAGGCCTACATGGTATAAAAGCTAATTTTGGCTAATGACACAGCTGAAACTTATCGTGTATGTTTCCATGTTAATAATCTTTTGCAAGACGGACTATAAAGTTCCCTCTAGTGCCGAGGGTGGGTCATCCGTTGGTTTCTCTTTTAACCCAGATGTGTCCAATGGTCTATATGTAGTACCTCTCAAACTTGTCAATTCTTGTCAAAAGGGGTCTGTAAAAATTTATTTATTCATCCGTTTCGTTTAGTATAACGTTGTTCGGCTTAGGTTACGGTTGTTAGTTGTCATTTTCTGACAAACTATTAGTGTACTTTGAAGTCCAAGTACTACATTTCGACGATATTGCTGAATACGGCATCAGGTTTGCAAGGTAAGCTGTATTTTGATGATTTGCATTGAAGTGGATTCCATATAATGGAGCAAATTGCTACATATAAAGTCGACAGAAGGAATATATGCTTGAGGCAATGAATAATATTGCCTAGCTTTTTCACAGTTTAGGAAAAAATCTATCTGTTCTATATAAAGTACATTGGGCAAATATACTATACTGCCACTTTTTCTAAATTACCCCCTGTTTTTAGGGGTATATGCATCTATAAACTAATTGTTTATAAATATATTTCTTACAGAGGGTTTTCATTATATGAAGCCCTGGCTATGATCGAAGATGACAAAGAGTAAGGAAATCTGGCAGATGAAAATTCGGCGAAGAAGACAATGTATATACAGGGTGGCGCATCGAAACCGAAACAAGCGCATTTACTGACAGCTCAGTTTTTTTTTGAAAAACGCTCAGACCCGTCGATTTTGTTTTCGAGAGAGACACAAGTTTGGCAAAAAGTCATGTTCGCACGTAGAGCCCCCTAAGCGGGGGTGACACCACCCCCAAAATCTTAAATGGAAAGGGGGGTCGAGGGATACCTTATTTTAAAGGTCTTTCAATTCCCTTTATAATGATATAAAATTAATGTACTCCAGCTCAGTAGTTTTGAAGATTTATTGATTTAAAGCTTAAATAAAACTAATACATCATCATTAGTGGAGATCAATACATTTGGCAGCAAAGTAATTTAAAAATGAAGAATGAACTGACCCGTTAGGCAAGTAAATGTTGAAAATGGCCACCATGACTCTCCATGCAATAATAAAGGTTTTGCTCAAAACGTTGTCGCACATTTTGCAATATTTGAGGAGTAATTAGGAGGCACTCATTCACAATTTTTTGTCGCAGGTCTTCTAATGATGTTGGCTGAGTAGTATAGATTTTGCTTTTTAAATGACCCCTCATAAAGAAATCCAAATGTGATAAATCTTGCGATCTTCTGGGCCATTCAATGGCACCTCTTATATCAATCCATTGATCCGGAAACGTCTGATCTAAATATTGTTGAACACGTAATCCGTAATGTGAAGGGGCACCATCCTGTTGGTACATCATCCTATTCGCAATGTACCGCCGATCATTCTGATTTTCAATTATGGTTGTTAATGCAGGATCTATGGCGTCTTCCAGTAATTCCAAATACATTTCACTGGTCAAATTTTCAGGTAAGAAGGATCGCCAAAAATACCAGCCCAAACATTTAGTTTTTGTGGCTGCTGTCTATGAACCTCATGATAAATTCTGGGATTGCAATCGGACCAATATCGGCAGTTATGACGATTTACTACGCCATTTAAGAAAAAGGAACATTCGTCGGAAAAGCAAGTGTTGAATAGAAAATGTTCATCGTTTATGATTCGTTCACTCATATCTTCACGAAATTGTAATCGCCGATCAAAATCGTCTTCATTAAGTTCTTGTACCAGGTGAACTTTATACGGATGAAAACTACACTGGACAACAAATTTTAGTTTTTTAATTCTACCTTGTGGGAAAAGTGCACTGCTTTGTTAATTTTGGGGCGCTGAATCCAAAAATGACAATGAAATAAAAAAATTGGTTGCGGTTTAGAAAAATAACTTTTTATTTTTAAGGATATATTAAAAAAAGTAACAAGATTCATATACTTATAAGAATCACTATATGCGCTGTCTTTTTGCTGTTCTTTTATGGATCGTTTCTGGAGCATCTCTACCAAGAGTCCAACAGTAGTCTGCAAGCATGGAAGGATTCCACTTTCCCTGGTACCTTTTTTCCATTGTTGAAATATCCTGATGAAAACGTTCGCCGTGCTTATCACTTATGGCTCCGCAATTGCCAGGGAAAAAGTCCAGGTGTGAGTGTAGGAAATGTATCTTAAGAGACATATTACAGACCATCTTTTGATACGATGACAGCATATTTTTGACAAGGGTTTTATAGTTGTCAGCTTTTCTATTTCCCAAGAAATTAGTGACCACCAGACGGAAATCATTCCAAGCAGTTTTTTCAATACCTGTTAAAGTGTTTTCAAACTGTGTATCTTTCAAAATATTTCGAATCTGTGGCCCAACAAAAATACCTTCTTTAACCTTTGCCTCACTTAGTCTTGGAAATTTCTGACGCAGGTATTGAAAAGCTGACCCATCTCTGTCTAATGCCTTGACAAAGTTTTTCATTAGGCTCAACTTGATATGCAGTGGTGGTAATAAAATTTTTTTCGAATCTACTAATCGCATATGCTGTACATTTTTTTGACCTGGCTCTAGGAATTGACGAACAGGCCAGTTTTGTCTGGTGTAATGAAGTGCCTTTGCCCGACTGTCCCATTCACACAAAAAACAGCAAAACTTTGTGTAGCCTAGCTGCAGCCCAAGTAAAAGTGCAACAACTTCCAAATCGCCACAAATATGTCATTGGTGCTCATCGTATTTTATGCATGTCAATAGGTACTTCATATTGTCATATGATTCTTTCATGTGAACTGCATACCCTACAGGAAGAGATGGTAAAATATTTCCAATATGCAATAACACTGCCTTTAAATACAATGTTGAACTGTCTATAAACAATCTCCATTCTTCTGGGTTATAGTTTATATTTAAAGCCGCCAGTAAGCCGTTAATGTTACTGCAGAAAACCAAGTTATTCTCCATATTGAAAAATGGTTCTAAGTTTTTGTGGCGTTTACGAAAAACACATACCGAAACATCGTCTTCCAACAAGTTCCACTGCTGCAGTCTTGATCCAAGTAACTCTGCCTTACATTTTGGAAGTTCTAAATCTTTTATAAGATCATTTAATTCTGACTGTGTTATTTTGTGCGGTTGGTGGCATGACGTGCTCGGTATTAAATCAGGATCTCTTGACGTTGATGGCATATCTTCTTCCTGACGAATCACTCGATCGCCATGATCTGATTCGTTTTCTGATTCGCAAGTGTAGGATTCTGGGGGTTTTGGAATAGGATTTTCGTCACTGTGAGGCACAGGTCTCATCGCAGATGGTATGTTTGGGTAGTTAATAACCGATTTTTTTTTCTTGGACATACCTGTGGCTTGTCCAACACAAGGTACCATGCAAAAGTAACAATCATTAATATGATTTGTAGGCTCTCCCCAAACCATTGGGACAGCAAAGCGAATAGACCGTTTTTTTGCCATTTAACCAGCTCCCCAGACTTGAAGCACATGTATTACAGCATATGTGGGGTGCCCACTGTTTGTCTTGATCACCTAGTTTACAACCGAAATAAAGCTGATATGCCTTTGTTATTAGTGGAGTAATAGACCGTCTCTGAGACGCAAAAGTCACATCACCACACACGTAACAAAACTGATCTGGATTGTTTACACACTTTCGAGACATCTTGCATGAACGCTGTCAGCCAACTGAGGAAAAAATGGCTAATATAAAACAATATAATGTACACGTATGTATAACGTAACACAATCATGCCGATTACATCATCTTTCCTTGCCGAATATAAAAATGTAGCACGTGCATTCTTGTGAATTACAGTATATTAACACTGTCACAGCAGGAACACATATAAGTACCGTATCTCTAAAACTTGAACTAATAATGAAAAAATAAGTTTCATTCCGGTTTTAGCACATTAAAAATAGTAATATTTTGTTGATTTTATTTAGGATATTTTTTGGCTGTTGATCAGTGCTATGGGCCTTTGGAATCCGTTGGACAGTACGTCGACTAACAGCACACACAATCTCCAATTTGCGGGTACTTAACGTAGGATCTACATAAACTTGCCCTAAAACCCCCACTTCTATTGCTTCGTTCCTTATGGTATTTTCAATGTTGCGTTTTTTATTGACGACTGACCCAGTTTCCCGTAATTTAGCTACAAGTTATAGAACATATTTTGGATGCACGTTACTGTTCTCATGTCGCTCATTAAATATTTCTGCTGTTCTATTAGTGCACTGATTATTTCCGAAAAATATTTCGATAATTTCAACTCTTTCTGCTGTGGTTAATTTATGTAATAAAGCATTACAAGTTATTTTAGCAACAAAGTTTGGTCAAATCAATCGCCAACTATGTACTAAATTCCTATTAAAAATAAGTACGAGATATTTCCTTATCTTTCTTCAAGAAATAACTTTTTTGCCACAAAAAAACGCTCCAATAGCTGTTTTTAAGAAAAAAATGATAAACAAACCATGGGCGTAGTGAAGAAAAGCATTTACCTATTAAGTGAATTCTTTTAGTCAAATTACTTCTGAAAGTAGTACAAACTAATCTGATGTACCTATTAAAGTCTACTTTGAGCTTCAAATAAATAAATCTTCAAAACTACTGTACTGAAGCTCATGTATCTTACACCATTATAAAGAGAATTGAAAGGCCTTTGAAATAAGGTATCACTCGACTCCCCTTTCTATTTAAGATTTTAGGTCACCCCCGCTCAGGGGGCTGCACGTGTTAACGTGATTTTTTGCCAAACTTGTGTCCCCCTCGAAAACAAAATCGACGGGTCTGAGCGTTTTTCCAAAAAAAAAAACTGAGCTGCCAGTAAATGCATCTGTTTCGTTTCCGATGCGCCACCCTGTATAAATAACGCGTCTAAAATGCAGAGTACATTATAGATGTGATACGGACTCGGAAGACGATATACCCTTGAGTCACAATTATAACTACGTGAAAGAGCATTTAGAGTGTTAGTGCTGCTTTTGGCAATCCTTATCATATTATTTGGTTGGTTTTTGGGTAGTTTTAGGCGGGCGTAAAATATTTTTACTTGACGTTTCGCCAACACGAGTGGTTGACATCTTCTCTAGGTAGAGCAGCCACATGTCGTCCAATTATATAATAGGAACATGCGAGGTGTTGACCTTTCTGACCAAAATATAAACCTCTACCGTACCGCCATACGAGGAAAAAAGTGGTATTTTCCTGTTATAACTCACTACATATATATAAGGCAGTGCAGAATTCCTGGCAAGTTAATAAAAAATGAACAATGGCCCACTTAACTTTTAGAAGAGCTATTGCAAATTTTATGCTGGTTAAAAATAAAAAAAAATGTGTGTATCAGATGAGACACACATCTCAATTCCAAAATTTGGAGTTATGATATGACCGTCTGGACCACTGGGTACTACCACAAGAAAAACAAACAAGATGTGCAGCTTGTCATCAGAAAACATGACTCGTCAAAAATGTGACAAAGGGTTGCATGTTAAGTGTTTTTGAGGTATCATACTAAGCCCAAATGATTTTAATGCAGCATAGTAAGTGCCCATTGTCCTATATATAGGACGCCTGACAAAAAAAATCAGTTTCAGAAGTTTTAGTTGGTTTTTTTTTTTGTTCTGTTATTGGCACTGGTCGATGACCAACTGGCCAGATCCTTATGTTCAGTATAATGCTATGCTTTAATAGAAAATAGAACATCCATTACTTAATATTACTATTGTATATTATTTCTATTATAGTTACATAGAGTATGCAAACACATATTTCTCCTTTTTTTTGTTTTTTTTAACCAATACTTTTTACTTATGTTTTCCTTTTCTCTATTTTGTTTATAAGATTGTTTTTTTTTCTGATCTGCTTTTTTGTTGTTTTTCAATATTTTCTTCTTTTTTTCATTTTTTCAAACAAACTTACTGTAATTTACATTTTATAATGTTTAGTTGGGTTCTTGTATACTATTAATGCCCCTTAAATGCAAAACTATGGAGAAGTCAGAGTCATGATAACTTTGGGCATATCTGGTTTAAATTGGTATTAAAACTACATTCTTCAATAATATGTAATACTCGATACTTTATTCAAAAGAATACACCTTCGGATTATTTATGAAAAACAATTTCAGTTAAATGGCTGCCGCGGCTGGACTCGCAGTAGTCCATCCTCTCAACCCAATTTTGAAACACATTTTTAGTTACATAATGCGACTTATCATTCTCGAAGAATGGAGAAGGTCCCAACAACGGCTTCAAGGAAAGTTGATGTTCAAAATTGGCTCCGCTCGAAAAATATCAACTTTGAAGAAGCAATGCTGAAAGTACAATTATTAAGAATTGTCAAGGATCACAAGGCGGAATATCAAAAATACGCCATTGACGAAATAGCAGCAAGTCAAAATAAAACTGTGCTCCGTTTACCTCCATACCATTGCAAGCTCAATCCCATTGAGCTCGTATATGGGCAGAGGTTAAAAATTATATAGCTAAGCACAATACAACTTTTAAATTTTGTGACCTCAAAGGACTTTTCAAAGAAGCACTAGAATTAATAACAGCGCAAAAATGGGAAAACTGTATTAAGCACGTGAAAGACAAAGTTGAAAAGAGAATGTGGGAACTGGACAATATTTTAGAGGAACAAGTCGAGCCATTCATTATTGACGTTGGTGCTTCAGGCAGTAGCGATGATGAAAGCTCATCAAGCTCATCTTTCCAATAAAAGATGTCGTTCATCAAATTCGGTAAGTTATAAGTAATTATAAAGCTACTGTATTTTTTAATTAATTATTGACATTTTTGAACCCATTTTGGCAAAACCTATTCAAGAATCTACTTTCTGACAATGTTCAACCATGCACATTTTTTTACGTTTTGAACGTTTTAATTTGGTTACATATTTACCTAGAAATAAAAAAATATACTAATCAATATTCTAAAAGCAATTTTAAGAGATATACGATTATTTTTAATTTAGGCTAATTTAAACGCCATTTTGAGATTATATTCGACTGTATTTCACCAAACATCAGGCGGCATCCGAAGCTGGAAATCGAAGCGAAAATTTTGAAACCCTTATGTATATTTACATCATTATATATTTCTTACCCCACCCACACATGATCCTATATCCATCACCAATCGTATACACATCGAATTGTGCTAATTTACTACAAAGTTACGCAAAGCAGCATCTACTATCTAAAATATGTACTGCGTGACTCTTAATACGTCCCTGCCGAATGTTACAGCGTTCGATGATCACGTGGTCTTGTTTATGTCCGGTCTATCTCTTATCTGAATATACTGTAGTATAACAGCGGTCCTTAACAGTACCCCATAGGAAGTACTCTATGGGCGTCAAATCACAGCTGAGAGCTGACCAATCAACGTATCCAAAACGGCTGATAACGCGATGACCGAACTTAGTGTGTAAAAGATCGATAGTTTCAAGGCTGGTGTGGCATGATGCGCCATCCTGCTGGAACCAGAGATTGTGCAAGTGCGTGTCGTCTAATAGTGACCACAAAAAACTCCTCAACATGTCTCTATAGCGTTCTCCGTTTACCGTCGCGCTGTTACCATCTTCATCTTGGAAACAGGGACCAATAACCCTACCACTCCAAAAGCCACATCAAATAGTTATTATTTTTGGATGCTTTGGTTCTTCTATGACGACATGTGGATTTTCAGAACCACAAATCCTACAGTTCTGCTTGTTAGCGTAACCTACAAGATGGAAATTGGCTTCGTCCGAAAAGGTGATTTGGCGACCAAAATTGACGTCCGTTTCCATTTGATCTAGACCCCACACAGAGAAACGATATCGAAGCGGATGGACATTCTCAACTCGTGCACAAGTTGCACCTTGTAACGAAATAATCCCAGGTCGTTATGCAATTATTCTCCGCACAGAAGTGCGACTGATGACCACTTGCTGTTATCCACAAGCAGGCCAGTTTCACGGAACTTTTTTACGAATTATCGTATACCAGCCGCGGACGGAGTTTCGTTCCGACCAAATAGTCTTCTCAATTTTCTGCAACACAGCACTTACTTTGAAAGTAGTTGTTCAATATTTCCCACCTTTTTTCAAGATTAAAACGATCTATTGCTCACAGCGGAAGGTTGACACAATATATCTGTCAATATGTTGAGTACTATTCGTCATTGTCTGTCAGAGCGGTCCGTAGGACCTTTGCTCTTGGTTGAAGTCTTGTAAGCCAGTAGGTCTGTCAGGTCTGGTTGCCCAGATACCAAACAAAGTCACGGAGAAAGAAGGGAAGAAGAAAGGAAGGAAGGAAGGAGGGAGAGCAAAGAAAAAAGAAGTGCATCAATTTGAGGGGTGCCTTGGCATTGCTAGTTAGTATTCGGCAATTTTAAATTGATCCTAAAATTAATTTTGGGATTGGTTGTTGAAGAAAAAATTATAATTTTGGTTGGACCTAAAGTCGCACGATTTAATTTTGTTCACAGTGCGAGTCGCGGCCTTGTGTGGTTGCGAACTTGCTCGACTGTGTAGTCTACTGACTCGCGCAACAAAGGGTTTTTATGCGAGTCTGCTTGACTGTAACGTAGCTGCGCTTGTTGTTTGATGTAGTCCCTTAGGTAAGGGATGTCAAGGTCTCTGTGAAGGGTCTCGTTGGAAACATACCATGGGGCGTTAGTGAATGTACGCAAGATTCTGTTCTGCAAAACCTGCAGGCTACGCAAATGCGTTTTGGCGAGAAAACGCCAAGCCGCACTTGCGTAAGTGATCGCTGGTCTAATAACCATCTTGTATAGTCGAACTTTGTTGATCAAACTTAATTTTGATGTTCTACAAAGCATAGGGTAGAGTTGCCGAAACGAGATTTGGAATTTAGTTTTTAATGCTTCAGTGTGCTTCTGCCTTGTCAAGAGTGATACCGAGATACTTAGCAGAGCTTCACCATGGTACCCGAGCGCCATTCACTGAAACCTCAGACGGGGCGCCGCTACGTTTTTTAGTACAATAGATTGCCTGCGTTTTCGAATGATTAATTTTACTCATCCGCCGATTCGCCCATTCCAATACCTCGTCCACTGCACTTTGCAGCCTGTCGTGAACTAGATCCCCAGAGCACGACTGGGCCGCCAGGGCAGTGTCATCAGCATAGAGATAGGTTTCATAGCTGCTGGGGCAAGGGACGTCATGAATAAAAAGTGAATAAAGGACTGGTCCAAGAACCGAACCCTGAGGGACACCGGCTGTGATGGGCCGTGTTGTCGACAGAACGTTATTAACTTTGATCCGAAATTTCCTACCCTCGAGAAAGGATTTCAAAAGTTTTAGGAGCCAGAAGGGGAAGCCCTTATGGATCAATTTGTAGAGAAGGCCCTTGTGCCACACCTTTCCAAATGCCTTTGAGACATCCAGTAGCAAGATGCCAGTACTTTCATTACGGGTGAACCCGCTGGTTACTCGTTCAACAAGCCTTATGGCCTGTAGCTCCGTACTATGCTCAGACTGAAAGCCAAATTGCACGTCAGGAATCACATTGTGGTCTGCCGAGAAATTTTCAAGGTGACGTAGAATCACCTTTTCAGCGAGCTTAGAAGGAGCTGACAGTACACTAATGGGGCGGTAATCCTGAGAGAATATCGAACCCACCTTCTTAGGAATCATTATGACATCAGCGGTCTTCCACGCCGTTGGGAAGTGCTGGGTCCTTAGCATGGCATTGATTATTGCCACGAGATAAGTTAAGGACTTCCGCGAAAGTTGCTTCAGCTCCTTATTAGTAATTCGATCCTCTCCAGGTGCTTTACGCACCTTGAGGTCTTTAATATGACCTTGGAGCTCTGCTGGTGTGCAATGCGGAGTCTCAGGAGATCTCGCTGATGTGCCGTGCAGCTCTTCAATTGAGGAATCATCTGAAGATTCCCCTGAGGAAAAATCACTAACGGAGGAACTACTGCCACTGACGCCGTTGGCCCTAAAATATCTCCTGACGGATCTTACAATATGTTGCTCCTCGTCGAGGTCATTATCAAGGTCATAGTTGGGAGAGAACTGACTTTCCATTGCATCAGCGAAAACCTCGACCTTTTCCTCTGTCCTACAGACTATGCCCCTAGGACCGTGGATGTGCGGGAGTTGTTCTCGCTTTCCGTTTCTGAGCGACTTTGCAACTTTCCAGAGAGTCAAGCATCCCCGACAGAAAGTCGCTCCATTGCTCAGTACGGAATTCATGAAGAGCATTTCTCACTTCATGAACAAGATTAGTTGCTCTGTGAATGTCATCTGGGTGTATGTTGAGTATGGAAGTGTTACCAACTGTCAAAATAACCAAATTAAAAAAAAAACATCTTATGGCCCACCCTTTATACAGGGTGCGGCGGAGAGGATGGACGGTTTTAAAAAAATCATAAAATAGTTAATCTTTACTCGAAAACAAATTTATTGATGGTATTTGGTTCACAAGCAAATAGCATTTGAGACAGTCAAGTGTGGAAAATCACATCAGGCATGTGGTGGCAGAAATCGTTGATGCAGTGCTGGAGGCGTTCTTGGAAGTTCGCGTAGACTCTCTCCAACATCGCTCTCTCAACTTGGGCGACTTCCACGCGAATTTCGCCCTTCAATTCGTCCAGAGTTCGGGGCTTGTTCGCGTATACTCTAGCCTTGAGGTGTCCCCATAAGAAAAAATTGCATATGGATAAATCTGGGGACCGAGGAGGCCAATTAACATCGCCAAACCTGGAAATAAGGCGACCAGGGAAGAGAGGGCGAATAACGTCCATGGATGCTCGGGCTGTGTGGGCGGTCGCCCCATCCTGCGGAACCACACACGTCGGATTGGAACACGTCGCTGTCGTAATTCAGGGAGAAAGAAGGTGGTGATCATGTCGACGTAGCACTCCGAGTTCACGGTAACATCACGACCATTACCGTCTTCGAAGAGGTAAGGGCCAATGATGCAAGTTTGCGATACAGCGCACTTTTGGGCTGTGCAACGGTCTTTCGTGTAACTGTTGCGGATTTTCATTAGCCCAATAACGACAATTCTGCTGGTTAACCATGCTGTTTAGGTGTAAGTGGGCTTCGTCACTCATAAACAAAATGAGGTTCTCACTTTAATCGATCAGTGCTTCCATCTCACGTGCGATGTTCATTCGTTGTGCATAATCTCCGGGCTGTAACTGTTGCACAATGGCCAATTTGTAGGGGTGAAAGCGGAGATCCATATGCAAAATTCGCCTTACCGAACGATCACTAAGGCGAAGTGCAGCAGCATGTTTCCGGGCAGATCGAGTCGGACTGCGAAGAAAGACCTGCCGAACGCGTTCAACATTTTCAGGAGTTCCAACTGTTCGCGGCGCTCCTCTTGGTCTTCTGTTGATCAGTTCGCCACGCCTGCGAAGTGATTCAACCCAACGAAGGATGGTGTTTCGAGAGGGAACAGCTCTATTCCGATGAATGTTGAAGTGGCGACGAAACTCACGCTGTACGACGATGACTGACTCATTATTTCGGACGAAACAATCATAGGCGAAAACGCGGTGTTCCACCGTTCAAGGCTCCATAACGACAACTGGTAAAATAATGCTAGGATCTCACGAGTCAAACGACACCCTCCCCACCTCTTTCGTACACGGAGGCGGAGAGTACTACCCATCCCAAAAACGTCCGTCCTCTCTGCCGCACCCTGTATCTTGCATTTCAGATCTAATAATGCACATGCAACATTTCAGTCGATAACATAATTAACCGGAGTGTTGCATACTTGTCTTTGGGACAAGCGCAACTCCCTATCTTCACCAGTAAACGACATCTGGTAATGACGGAGTTACGTTGCGAATGTTAAAATTATGCTAACCCGCTATAAATCTTTATTTGTTGCATATTATCAATCTATGCTTAGAGAGAGGCTATTTTTCAAGCCTGTGGAAAACAGCAATGGTAAAACCATTCGCTAAAACCTCGAATCCTTTGTCATTTGACGACCTACGACCGATAAGTCTTTTGCCTCTTCTATCAAAAATACTGGAACGCGCAGCTTATATCAAGATTTACGAATACTTAGACAAAAATAATATTATAAGTGTTCATCAATCGGGTTTTAAAAAAAATCATAGCACTACTACCGCTTTAGTGGACTTGATCGATGGCATAATTTCCGCGCTTGACAATAAAAACTTGTGTGCTCTTGTCCTTTTAGATTTCTCGAAGGCATTTGATACATTGAATCACAAACTGCTTGTAGCCAAATGTCATTACTATGGCTTTGATGATCTTGCTTGTAAGCTCATCAAGTCATATTTAAGTGATCGGTCGAAAGTGGCTGTGGTTGATGGTCAGATGTATTTGCCAAATGAAGTTCAGTCCGGAGTACCTCAAGGCTCCGTATTAGCTCCATTGCTTTTTTTGTTATACACCGCGGATCTTCAAGATACTGTCAAGCACTGTCATGTGCAATTCTTTGCCGATGACACTCAGGTAAAGTATGATTTTCCAGCCTCACGCTACTCTGAAGCCCAAGACCAAATCAATGAAGATTTGTCAAGTATTAGCCGCTATTGCAAGTTACATAACCTCGAGCTCAACCCATCGAAGTGTAAAGCCTTGCTATTTGGTAATATCAAAATAAGAGCAAATCTTATAAGCAAAATTGACGTTCAAATCGAAGGAAAAATCATCCCTTATTCAGAATGTGCCAAAAATTTGGGCTTACATTTAGATGAAGACCTGAGGTATTGTCTAAGATTTCGTATGGGCCAATAATTTATTACCCCGGCATAACTGCTGCGAATAAAAGACGTCTACAGATAATACAAGATACTTGTAGTAGGTACATAAATAATTTGAGGAAATTTGATCATATATAATAATAATAATAATAATAATCGTCTTTATTTAAACTGTACTTTATACAGAAACAAGAGTTGCATATGGTGGCGAAGTTTAGCAACATGCTACTCTTACACTTAACCACCCATGCAAAAAAAAACAAGTTGTTAAGTAGCAGATATCAAACAAAATATACATATATACATACACATGTACATACATACATACATATACACACATTACATACGTACATGTTGCACCAAGATTTGCTACATGTACACAAGGGAAGTGAAGAATCATTTAACAATATATCTATAGCAATCTAATTAAGACTATGGATCCAAGTAAATATGAGATTTGACAGCTTTCTTGAAGCAATTTAAGGACATGGTTTTGAATTCAGGACTCAAGGCATTGTATAACACTGAAGCCCTGTACGTGAAAGAACGCTGGAATAAAGTTGTGGAGTGAATAGGTGTAGTTATCAAATCTGGAAATCTAATATGTCTATGATGAATATTTCGCCTAAAGATCCGCTTTTCCCTTAAGTATATGGGTTTTGACATAAGTATTAGTTTATGAATAAAAACAAGGTAATGATATTTGACAATATTTTTTGTTATCATCCAGTTTAATTCAATAAGACTACCAGAAACATGGTCAAAGCGCCTTAAACCGCAGATGAACCTAGCACAATTGTTTTGCACAATTTGAATCCGATTTCTAGTAACAACATTGAGACACGGATAATATAAAATATCACAGTAGTTGAAAATCGGCATAACCAAAGATGAACACAATTTTTTCCTTAGCTTATAATTGAAAATTGCTTTATTGGCATATAATGATCTCAGTCTCAAGTAGGTTTTCTTCAAAAGATTTTTAACATGACTGATGAATCTAAGTTTGAAATCGATTACCACGCCAAGAATTTTAACCTCGTCAACCGGGTACAGTCTTTGAGATCCAATTTTAATAGTTAATCGACTTTTAATTTCTCTCTCCTACGATCCGAACAAAAAAATAACAGGCTGGATTTACCAGGATTTATTGACAGGTTGTGGTTATTCGAGAAGTCATACACTTTTTGAATATCATGGTTTATTGATGTCTGTGCCATTTCCATATCATCAGTATCAAAATAATGGACCAGTTGAGTATCATCCGCAAAAGACTGGAGTTCACAAAAACTCACAGCCTTAGGCAGATCAGCAATATATATCAAAAACAACAAGGGACCCAAAACAGACCCCTGGGGTACTCCAGACGAGATTTCTAGAAAACTAGATTTATTGTTTTCAATTTATACACACTGTGATCGATTTGATATATAATTTCGAAAAAAATTCAATGCAATTGGATCTATGCCATAATACTTCAACTTTGCTATTAACAACTCATGATTTATTTTGTCAAATGCCTTGGAATAATCGATTGACATTACTGCTACGCCCATTTTTTTATCAAGTGCTCTAATAATATTATCCACTACGTTTAAGAGGGAAGTAGTAGTACTGAAAGATTTCCTAAAAGCAGACTGATCAGATGGGATGATATGTTCCTCTGCATAATGCATTAGTTGTATGTGGGCTGCCTTTTCAACTACCTTCGATAAACAAGGCAACAGGCTTATAGGCCTTAGATCAGCAAACTCATCTGGATTTGATTTTTTTGGAACTGGTACCACAATTGCTCGCTTCCACGTTTCAGGGAAATAACCTCTTTCAAGGCAACTATTAACAAGGTGGGTGATGTAGATGAGAGTAACAGGCAGACTGAGCTTAATCATAGACATATCGCATACGTATTCTGACCTCAATTGGTTAACTATAGATTCTGTTATTTATTTATTTATTTTTATTTATTTAGCAACATCCGACAGCCATAGCCAATTACAGGATGGATAAACATGAAAATATAAACAAATGCATGTTGTGGATGTATGTAGAGAAAGCTAAAACGCTGCAAAAAAAAAAACCTCCAAACAGAACTGGGAAAAAAGCGTTCTAGCTTTACCTACCCAGCACTCAACAATCACACCGGCAAGCATTAACGAAAATAAGCGTTAATGTCTCCCAAAGTCGCACAAAGCGAAAATATATCTAAAACGCTATTAACTGAATTATAATTACGGCACATTATATATACAGGGGAAAACTTAAGTATGTCAGTCCTAGGCCTGGCTAAGTAAAAAGTTAAACTAGTTCGGGACGCTAATCTAGGAATTAAGAAGTTAAGTTGTTCTAAGATGACACTGGAGTCAATAATGTCGTGGATGAGCTTGTGAATGAACTTAAGTGAATTCATTTTGCGTCTGCTCTCTAAATTATAGATTTTGTGCCTCGCCATCAACTCACTATGAGGAAAGCCAATAGCGGGATATATCCCGTCAGCTTTGTATGAGAGGTATTTTAAAAACTTTCTTTGAACGGACTCTAAGCGGTCAATATATAGTTGATGATGAGGATACCATACCAGGGACGCATACTCAAGCTTAGATCTTACATAAGCATAGTACAGTATTTTCAGTGTAAAGGAGTTGTGGAAATCGCCTGTATTTCTTACAATAAAACCATACGCCTTTGATGCAGCCACAACAGCATTTTCAATGTGATAGGAGAAGGAAAGTTTTCTGTCAAATGTGACTCCCAAGTCATTAATTGTACTAGGTCTGTCAAGTTTCCTGTCACCAATACTATATTCATACATCATTACCCCTGTTTTTAAAGTAAACGACAAAACGTGACACTTAGCAGCATTCAAAACAAGTTTGTTTTCACGACACCAGTTGTCAACCCTTACAATGTTGCATTGCAAGCGATGACAATCGTCAATGTTAGAGACTCTACAGAAAAGTTTCATATCGTCAGCATATATAAGAAAATCGACATCGATAACTTCAGAAATATCATTTATGAACATAATAAATAACAGAGGTCCCAAATTAGATCCTTGAGGAACACCGGACATTACAGGGTATTCGCTTGACTTATGTCCATTGCACATAACATATTGTTTCCTATGACATAAATAAGATCTGAAAAATAGCAACAATGCATCTGAAAGACCAAATCTAGTTAACTCATTGAGTAGAATGTTGTGGTCTAAACTATCAAACGCTTTAGAGAAATCAGTATATATTACATCCGTTTGAAGTTGTCTATCGATTGATTCACAAACATATTGAGTAAGATGCAGCAAGTTAGTAACTGTGGACCTGCCCTTCATGAAACCGTGTTGACTGACGGAGATAGACCTGCTTACATGAAGATATATATATATATATATATATATATATATATATAATATATATTATAAGTTCTGTGCATCGTATTTTACTATCCGCATCACCACCATACCTGTTTGAAAAATTTATTACCAGACCCAGCACGCATAATATTAACACAAGGCATCAGGCTTTCTTTATACTGCCAGTCCACCGTACTGTTTTATATTCAAGAACCTTTATTTACAATGCCGTTAAATATTACAACAGTATTAATTTTCATTTTAAAAATATTGCGAATATTAAAACTTTTAAATTAAAATTGAAGTCCGATCTTCTCCCGCAAACATGAATTGCCACTTATATATATTTTTTATTGGTTAATGATGGTTGATTTTAAAAAAAATCCCTTTGATCACAGTGTTGTTGGTTTAAAACAAACCGATTTAAATGTATGTACCGTAGTTAGTGTCATCCATTTCTATGCAATTTCGTATAAATTATCTTGACGGGGTTAGGTGGAAGAATAGATCACGCTAAACCTCGCCCCTCGTAATGTACTAAATGTTTAGCGCAATAAAGACCCTTTATTATTATTATTATTAAGAGATACCGCGTAATATCATCGAAAATGGGACACCCTGTATATCACGAAAAATCATATCACCCACTTCTGTCGGTCCGCAATAAGAAAAATGTTAAGACGAAAACCACCAACGTCACGCGTTGTCGCGATACCTCGACAGTGCCATAGCTTGTTTTTCCCGTCTTCGCTATGCCATCCAGATAACTTTCTTTCGATTATACTCCCCGGCAAGTTGGAAAGCTCATCAAGAGACTTTACGAAGTTGGACAGATTCGCCCTCGAAGTTTCTAACGTTTAAATAAAAATAAATTGTATCTACGGTCTCACCGTCGGCTTGTTGAGATACACAGCACAATGCTCCAGCCCAACACGTCGAAAAGTTTCACCGCTTACAGACACAGTAAAATGAATAAAGGATCCCCCAAACTAAAGTGATTAATCCGCTGCGATGTTCGTGGCGATATAAAGCATCCCCCAAACCAACGCGATTAATCCGCTGCGATATTCGCGGCGATATAAAGCATCCCCCAAACCAACGCGATTAATCCGCTGCGATATTCGTGGCGATATAATTCTCGCGAAATTCGCTGCGAACATCTGAGGGACTTTCATATCGAAGCGAAAAGACGCAGTGGATTGGCAGTAAACGGTGTGAGAATGTAGCTTGAAAATCAAATTAAAACATGTACTCTTCAGATGAAGAAGAAGAAATTCTATATCTTGCTTTGGCGGAGGAAGAACGGAGTAGGTATGTATTTCTTGCAATATCTAGGTCTCAAAAAAATAAAACATTCGCAAATATTTAAGGGAAGGGAAGAAAATGGTGCGATAAAATTAACTTAGGAATGTCTGAATTGTGCCAAGACGAAAAACGATTCTATACTAAGTGACATATAAATCCGAACAGTTTAATTGGTTTTATTTTAATAAAATTTCCCTTTCATTTTTCGACAGTTACCTTCATCAAAGAACTCAGTGTGTTTTCTCAATCAAGAAATGTCTCAAGTGACAATAATTCCCTCAGGCGTACCTCAGGGCTCTGTATTGGGGCCGCTTCTGTTCCTCATATATACGTTCGACTTAAGCAAAAGTATTGATAATTCTCATGTCCAGTCATTTGCAGACGATACGCAATTGCTTCATTATTTTAACCCAAATAATGTCAATAATACTACTCAAATTTTACAAAACGATGTTAATAAATCAATTAAATACTCTTTAGATCACAATCTACTTATTAATCCACAAAAATCTAAAATGTTATTATTTTGCGCACAAAGAAAAACATACAATGTAACACAGCTCTTGAACATTCAGATAAATAACCAAATCTTGCAATTTTCTGATTCTGCAAAAATTCTTGGTGTTGTTTTTGATACAAAATTAAGGTTTATTGAACATGTTAAAAGTCTATCTCAGAAAACCTACCTACGGCTGCGCACTCTTATAGCAAACAGGTATTTACTAAATTTTAAGATGCGTAAAAAACTATGTGAAGCATTGGTCATATCTATACTAAATTATTGTAATATCGTATACTATACTTGTTTAGACAATTTCACTAAAAACGTTATTCAAGTTATTCAAAACAATTGTATACGATTCATTTTTGGCTTACGTAAATTTGATCATGTATCGCCGAAATATCCCGTTCTAAACTCTTTAAAAATTAATGACATGGTCAAGTATCACTATTCAGTTTTTGATCACAAATTGCTGCTCACGTCTAAACCTTATTACTTGAAGGAAAAAATTTCATTTAATAATGATGTTCACTGTAGAACTCTCAGAGAAAATAATGTTAGAATACCCCTGCATACGTCTACACTTTTTAAACGCAGTTTTTCTTACAATGTTGCTATTATTTATAATCACCTTCCTAAAGTATATAAAGAATTTTCATTACCTGTCTTTCGACAAAAAGTTAAAACATTATTACTCAACCCTCCAAACATATAATTTGCGTAATCATTCATTTCTTTTTTATTCCATCTTTAATTCAGATTAATAATTTTTTGGTGCATTTGGGTTTGGAAAGTATGCCTTTTTCTCTTTTCTTTTAAAATTTCACTTTCGCTGTATTGAACCAAATCTGTTTGTGGATAGTGTATTCTTTTGAACATCTGCTAGAGACTATATGGTTAAGTGTAAGAGTAGCAGCATGCTAAGCTTCGCCGTATAAGTCTGACATTTGGCTATACTACAATGTAATTGTGGATAAATACATATAAAGACGTCTATTATTATTATTATTATTATTAATATTCGAAGCTTCTACCATGGAATAACGATTTGAAGCTGGGTTGATGCACATTCCAGAAGATAAGCCTCTACCTGGACAGAGGGAACCATGCCCTCATGTTTTGATTGGAGATGAAGGATTTGTCCTTAAACCCTACCTAATGAGACCGTTTCCGTATAGACAGTCGAAAGCAGGCGCTGGAAAAGAAAAATACAATACTGGACTGTGCAGGGCGCGGAGAGTAGTGGAAAATGCTTTGTGGAGAATTTTTTATAGGCCCATGGAAACAAAAACAGATACTACAATTTTAATAGTAAAAACTACATGCGTTCTGCATAATTTTTTACACAGTAAGCAATGTGACGAACAGTATATACACCTTCTAGACGAAGATCCAGATCCATCACAAGCCTTTACCAACATCGAAAATGATCCAAGACGTTGGTCAAGATCAGCTTAGTTAAGCCATTCATAAATAATAAACGTATTATAATAATTTCTCAGTAAAGAGTAACTCACCGGTGTCATTCAATTCCACGCCTATCTCATCCCAGACTTTGTCTTTTTTTCGAACATTTTTGTAGTCCTAAATAATTTTTAGCTTTAACAGTGGCGTGCGTACGGGTATTGACTTCGATATTTTTTAAGAAAAAAATGGTACGCCCATGGTTTTTTGCCAATTAAAAATTATTTTTAAATTCGTTGTTCAATTTAAAACAAATGATCTCTCCTGACTTGCTTTCTTTTAATGCGCCATTTTTGAGTAAAAAAATAAGAACCCTTTTATTGCCCGAAAAAATTATTGTAATGATTGAAGAATGCAATTTAGCAATAAATATCTAGTTGCTATGGAATCATTAAAAAAGGTTTGGTCTAAGAATCGGTACCCTACTATTAATGAAGAGAAATTCAAATTACTCATAAGTGATCAAAACAGTAAAAAGAAAAGTTACGTGATTTTAGCACGTGACGTGAAATATCGTCGTGGTGTACCTACATGTCACGTAACATCTAAAAACATAGTAATGGCTGATTTTTTTGCTAGTATCTTATTGGCAACACTGTTTTTGACAGATGACGCGTGAATCGTATCTTGGTCAAACTTGTTCAGTTTGGTCTAGAATTTAACCATGAATCGACTTACGAACGGACAACGCTTGCAAATTATTGAATTTTACTATCAAAATGCATGCGGTTAAGAGAGTGCATCGAGCACTGCTTCCAATTTATGGGCAATTTGGTCGGCCTACTGAGGGAGCTATTCGGAAGCTTGTGACTAAATTTCGAACCCAGTTTACATTATTGGACATTAAACCACCAACACGTAGACGTAGAGTGAGGACTGAAGAAAATATTGCGGCTGTATCCGCCAGTATTAGTGATGACCGTGAAATGTCGATTCGCCGCCGTTCGCAGCAATTGGGCCTCTGTTACTCCACTACGTGGAAAATTTTGCTACAGGATTTGTGTGTAAAACCTTATAAGATACAGCTGGTGCAAGAAATGAAGCCACATGACCTTCCACAACGTTTCCAATTTGGTGAATGGGCGCTGGCAAAGTTGGAGGAAGATCCACATTTTTATCGAAAAATTGTGTTCAGCGACGAAGCTCATTTCTGGTTGAATGGGTACGTTATCAAGCAAAATTGCCGCATCTCGAGTGAAGACCAGCCAAAAGCATCGCAAGAGCTACCAATACATCCCGAAAAAATCACTGTTTGGTGTGGATTATGGGCCGGTGGCATGATCGGGTCGTACTTCTTCAAAGACGAGAATGGCCGGAACGTAACTGTGAATGGCGAGCGCTACCGTGCGATGATAACAAACTTTTTTTTTTTGCCCAAAATAGAAGAGCTGGACTTAGCTGACATGTGGTTTCAACAAGATGGTGCCACATGCCACACCGCACACGAAACAATGGCCCTATTGAGAGGCGAGTTCGGTGAACAGTTTATCTCACGTTTGGGGCCCGTCAATTGGCCACCTAGATCGTGTGATTTAACGCCGTTGGACTATTTCTTGTGGGGCCATGTTAAGGCTAATGTCTACAGGGATAAACCAGCAAGAGTGACGCACTGGAAGCCAATATTGAAGCATTTATTCGTGAGATATGTTGGAGAGAGTGTGCCAAAATTGGACCTTGCGCATGGGCCATCTAAAGCGGAGCCGCAGCCAACATTTACATGAAATAATCTTTAAACATTAAATTATATCGACCGTTCTATCGACTCAAATTTTTTGTGTTTTTTTTGAAAATCAAATCCTATACCTCCTAAAAAATCATACGTTATCTCATTTTCGAAATTTCTCGCAATCACAATACTTACTTGCCAGTAGGCGAGGTGAAACCATACCTTTAGTATTACTCCTCGTAAGTTGAGGAAGGGTGGAGTTAAATGTAAAATCAAACATTGTATAGTCTGGATTCAAAATGTCAACTAATAGTTTATGCCTAATTGCCTTCGCAATCTACGGTATTAATTTATTCTGGGCGCTGTTCATTCTCGCTTTGTCGGAGCAACTTTTAATCCGCAACATCTTCCAAAGTTCGGAAACATGTTCCACAGCATCATTCAGTGTATCTGACGGTTGAAGAGTAAAATCAGACGAGTTTCGAATGGTCCGATAATTGGATACCCGAAGGTTAATGGAAAGAAAGACTTCATCTGGAATTGACAAGATTCTAGGGACATGGGCAGGATGAGGAAGAGGCATTATCCAAAGTATGCTCGTACTTTTTGACGGGATTTGGTGACGTTAAATTCGACTGGAAATAATGCTATCGAAGCGTGGCTAGTCGAGCGGACACCCCCAATTAGTCTAGTCATCAGTGTCAAATTGTTAAAAGGTATTTTTTGTGTCGAGGTAAATACCGTACGACTGGGATAGCGTTTCAGGGCCCAGAGTCCGTTTATACTGAAACGTCTTCGGAAGCTGGCAGAAAAATTTAAAGACTTACGGCCGATTTCACCAACATTAATATTATGGGAAAATACCTTATCGAAATGCAATTTGACAGAAGCTGTCAAAGGTCTCTGAATATTAGTGATTTCTATTGAAATATTGAATAAAATCGTGAAAATCCGACTGTATTATAAACCAGACCACTTTTTGATTCCAACATGATGCTTTTGTACAGAAAAAACAGGACAACTTTCATGTATTTTGATATATGTTATAGGTTTACATTTAACAATCCGTTATCCCCCTCAGCGAATGGGAATGCGGCAAATAATAGGTCGATTTTCTAGCTGTTAAATTTGGCAGCAGATTAGGACGTTTGTTAATGCATGGCACTCTCGAATTTACCAACTTCAATATACTGAAACTTATCATTACATACCTGTTGAATAGTGTGGTTTAGTCTGTATTTTGCAAGAAAATAGAATATAAAATACATTCCATCCAATTCCTCATCTTCCTTTACGTCATAATGGTAATCATTTATTAATTTATGGGTTAATGAATTTCTTCAAAGCAATACAAAAAAAATTATGTCATCTCCATCCTAAAACACAGATAATATGTGTAAGACGTGTCAATCCCTACATTTCCCTGATAATGCAATTACTATGGACATAGACAAAAAATTATGGAAAATGTTTCACAAATAATGTCTTTTAAGTCCAAAAATCAAAAAAAACTAGTAATGTTTATTGTTTGTCTTTTTGACTGGCGAGGATATCTATCTGTCACTCGCAGGGTTGCCAAGTCTCACGAAGATCACGTCCCGTGGTGGAGGGTGCGTAGCGAATTGTTTACATTTGCTGATTTTGAATTTTTTTCGTGAAAATTTACTAGGTATCATGATTATAAGCATCTTTGGTAGATTGTTCGATTCGGAACGGGAAAGATCACCTATTTATGAAAATATTTTTAGTATCATCTAACCGTTGCAATCAGTGCACAAACACTGTGACATATGATTTATAGCATAACCCGCTGCCCCACCAATACAAATTTAACATACAGATCGTCTAGCCGTGGGGATGCAGTGGTCGGGATGAATATCACGGCAGCAACTGATGACTTGGGCATGTCTGGTAACAACGTATGAAGTGAAACTCGCTAACTTCACAGATTTGAAGATTTTGTACAATTTCTTTGAAAATGATAAAAGATATGTCTGATTTGGCAGGGTAATGTCGCAGCCAAATGGCAGTCACTCTTTCTGACACAGTCCGGATCAATACTCGTGAAATGTATTGATACTTCTAAATATAGGATCGTATCGAACATCCCTACTGTCAAGATGTATAACCCGAGGTACCGACGCAGCTATTGTGCAGAGTCATGGAAATAATTTTAAATATTCATTTGCATTTTTTCAAGTGTTGTGCAATGCTTTTTGGAAAAATGTCACGAACAGTCTTATAAAGCATAGTACGTATAGAGTATATTTCAGCAGTTGGCGGAAATTACTCTACTGGGACCAGGAGGGTGAAACGGGATATTAATGCACAATCTGGCAACCCTGTCGCCCCCTCACAAAATGGCCGCTGACAACCACACAAGTCACCGCGTTGTCATTGAATAGCATGGAATTAAACCTTCAGAGTATATGTTTTGTGACTGGTACCAAGAGTTGTCAGATCCCACACATGTGTTACTCCTTGAAATGCAATAGTCAGCTGTATTCAAATAATGTCTAATATAAATATAACCTAGATTGTGTACTCGTGAAAAAAGAAAAATATGGCAAATTTGTAGTTTGTTTCGCAGGTTTTAGGTTTGATGGTAACTTTAAGGTATATATTTGGGAATTTCTTAATCGCTGTGAATATAGTGTGGATGTTTGTTCAGTTCCTGAACAACGAAAAATATTCAACTTTATGGATGTATGGATATCAAAAAACCTGAATGGTTTTGTGGGAATATCAATCTAAGGTGCCATAATGGCAAGTAAATGAATGAATGTTTGGAAACGAGCAATATCTTTTGGTAGAGCCTGTCATCAAGTAGATGCTTAATGGCTATCTGCAAGAGGTTTATAGGAAAAAACACACAGTATCGCATATCAATTGATGAAAATAATATAAACATGAATACTTAGCAGTTCCCAATGAAATAAATAACTATTTTACCAGTATATTCCAGAAAAGTGTCGATGATTGCTCGGAAACTATCGGATTTTATAGCCATAACAAATTAAACCAAGATTTTCATTTTCAGTTCCGTCTTGTCGATATATCTACAGTATTGGATGCTATTCGCAGTATCAAGTCCAATTCTAGTGGTATTGATGGCATTACCATTGAGATGATCAAATTGTGTCTACCTGCTGTAGGAATATACATTTTGCACTTAATAAATTGTTGTTTAGAGCGCGGTGTTTTTCCAAGTGCTTGGAAGGAAGCATTAGTGCAACCTCTTCCAAAGATTCCCGATCCCCAGGTTCCTGGTGATCTCCGACCTATTAGCTTGCTGTCAGCTCTATCAAAAATTCTAGAAAAAATAGTTTATATGCAGTTGAATGAGTATTTACTCGAACGCAGCATTTTGCCATTAAATCAATCAGGCTTTAGAAAGGGTCACAGTACCACTACCGCTTTGGCACGGGTTTGTGACGATGTACTAACAGCGGCGGATAGGCAAGAAGCAACTGCATTAGTCTTATTGGATTTCAGCAAGGCTTTTGACACCCTGAATCATAAGCTGTTAGTTTCTAAATGTAAATACATTGGGTGTGACGACTTGGTTCTGGAATGGATAGATTGCTATTTAAATGAACGACATCAATATGTCGTCATACAAAATAAACTTTCAGACAAAAGGCCGATTTGTTCTGGCGTGCCTCAGGGATCGATATTAGGTCCACTTTTATTCCTTATATACACCTTTGACATTTCTAACACCCTTCAACATTGTTCTCGTCAATCATATGCTGATGATATGCAGGTTTTTCATAATTTCTGTCCGAACAACTAAAATTTAGCTAACAACCTTATCAATCAAGATCTGCAATATTTATGCACATATGCTGCAAAACATAATTTGCGTCTAAACGCATCGAAATCGACAGCTATACTTTTTTGCTCAAAGAAAAAACGTACTTTCCTCAAATCAAAGTTAAATTTATCACTAAATAATAGTATCCTAATATTTTCCCATTCTGCAAAAAAATTAGGTTTGTACTTGGATGAAGATTTCAGATTTCAGGAGCATGTTGGCTATGTGTGTAAGTCTAGTTATTTTAGACTCTGGCTTCTATATGCAAGTAAAACTGTTTTAAATAGAAACATTAAGAAAATGTTATGCGAGTCACTCATACTCAGTAAAATCGCTTACTGCAACATAGTTTATTATCCCTGTCTGGATGAAATCACAAAATACAGACTGCAAAAAATTCAAAACTCATGTAGTCGTTACATAAACAATTTAAGAAGGTACGATCATGTTTCTCACTCAATATCTTCAATGAATTGGTTGAAAATTTCTGATCTTTTCAAATACAACTTTGTTACATTTGTCGTAAAAATATTAAAAACTTCTGTTCCCGTTTATCTTATGCAAAAGCTTGTTCGTAGGGATTTAATTCACAATTTGAATACGCGCAACATTAATCTCCTGACAATGCCACAACATAGGACAGCCATTTTTCAACGGTCTTTTACGTATAATGCGGTGAAATTGATCAACTCTCTCGAACAATATTTCATCAGCAACTTTTCTAAAAAAAAAATATAAAAACTACTTATTGAGCTCTTAGGTTATTGTCCGCTCTTTGAATCGTACGTATTATGTTTTTTTGTTCTAATCGTACGCATTATGTCATATTTATTAATTCTTCTTTTACTATTATTCTTCTTTTTCCTTTTCTTTTTCAGTTTTTTTTTATTATTTTATTTTGAAGGTAGTAATAATCATTGACATTTATGGTTAAGTATAAATGGCCATTGGCCAGACTTCGCCATTTGTAAGGATACATAATTATGTATGTGTTACAATAAAGTCCATTGAATTGAATTTAATTGAATTGAATGAATAAAAAATCAACAATAGTAATTAAAACATGAATTTTATTCAGAAATCCAACATTTCTTTAAATTTTGACTGAATTTTATGTAATTTCTTAATATTCAATAAGATGGTGATGTTTCAATGACAAGTTGTCATCTCATACTTTGACAGTATTTTGTTTTCAACATTTCATAGCTATTGGTTGCTAAAATTTGTTGATTGGAACTTGAAGCTTATTCGCTGTAGCTGACGGTCTGTTACCCTATAGATGGAGAATAACGGACTGTTGTTGGTGAAATTGGCCCTTAAAATAGAACAGAATGAAAATAGTATACATATAAAGTAGCTTAAAGCTAATAATTACTCAGTTTTAAGCTACTTTATATAATAATAAATATTATTAATGAAAAGTGTGTTCGATTTGAAAAGTAGCTGTCACATCAAATCAAAAGTCCTCTAGACACATACATGGAAAACCAAATTTGACTTACGCATATTTACAACATGCATCTTGATTCAAGGAATTGTGTGAATTGGTGGCAACGCGGCAGATGCCGCTTAGCTATCCAGTCGGATTTTACCTCTTCCTAACATATGTGTCTATGCACACTTCTTCACGTACACGTTGAAATCAAGCCGTCATACAAATTTGGTCCGCAATGTACTTATGATATACATGTTTTTGGAATTTATTTGAAAAAATTGTTTTAACAGTTTCTGACGCAATTTTGGTTCTGTCAACATGCAGATTCGTTAAAACGGGTCCTTTGTGAACAAGATTATGTAAGAAAAAAAAAGCATATCTTCTCTTTCCTAGACTGAATATTATTTTCAAGTAAATTTCTGGGTTTTCTCAATTTTGCAGCTCTGTTTTCTGATTAGAGATAATCGGCTTTCTCTTGTCGACTACAAAGCTTATTCCACAAGCTTTGCTCTTTTATTCAATTAAATTTTTCATTTGCGGATTATCATTTTTGTGAGCTACCAAGATAGAACCAATTATTTACTAGGAAAGACCATTTTTAGTAATACCCGGATATTCTTTTGTGTGCACAGTAATTAGGACCCACCCCATTTAATAGGGAAATACTTAACTAATAGACCAGGATCCTGTTTCTAATAAGGTGACAAGTTAGAACAATAATAATAAGTATAATAATGTTTGTTGGTCTAACCAGAAGTTTTCGTATAAATAATAACATAAGATACCCAAGAAAGTGTACGCTGGGGTTTTAACCGACCTTGAATTATATGGATCATATTACCAGTGGTTGCCGCCAGAGGGGTGAAGCTCATATTGGCGAATGGGAAACCAAGCAGTGTTGCCGGTGCATAACATGACAACCATGCCGCACGCTCAAAAAATTACGGCTTATTCACAACTGACGTCTGATTTTTATTTTAAATTTCCGGCGGGTTTCTTCCTGTGCTCTGTGGTCGGTGCTTTTCAAAAATAACCTTACTTTTTTCAGCATGTCATTTTCTGAACATTTCATTTTAATTAAATAAAGTTCCTATTATGTTATTTGAGCCATATGCATTTTGTTCGGAGTTGTGAAGTATAACAATGTAAGTACACAAACCTGTAGTACCCATGTTAAATGTAATATTTGAAGTTCGTACCGTTTGTATCTCCACATCACCCTTCGAACAGTGGAGCGCCACGAAAAGTTCGACAGCTGCCGTTGTCAACCCCTGAGGTCCTGAGAATTATCAGAAGCCCAGAGATTACTTCTGATATAACCAAAAGGCACAGCTCTGAAGGATAATTCCAGAACATAACATTTGTAAGTTTTTATATGACTTAATAACTAGAGATGTTTTGTACTGTTTTTTGACCAAGTTAGTTTTCATACTTCATTTTAAATTAGCTATTGTCAGAGCAGTAGGGTTGATATGCAAAGCTCACTATAATTTTGATGAAATCAAAGCCAAGTATTGTTATTGAACAATAACAAAAAAAAATTGCTTTGGTACCCGTGGACAATCATATTATTGTTCTAATAAAAAAAGAAATCTGTGAATTGTAGTAACATACCAACACCATTCAATTTTTTTCTAATTTTTGATTTATGCAGGTGCCAACAAAGGCTGGGGGATGAAAACATCTGGACCATAATGATGTTAATACTGATTTGCTTGTAGAAAAATGTATAAGACTTATATAACAAATACACATTTAGGTATTTGCAGTATATGTTTTTTTTCTGAACCTTTCCAGATTAGTAAGTAGATATGAGTGATCTTATAACAGCTTGTGTTATTGACGTTGCTATGTTAATATACAAAAAAAGCATTTATTCGTCAAGATAGCGCAAACTGTTAATAACACATGCTGTTATAAGATCTCCCATACCCCACCAAATTTCTATATATAAAAGTATAGCAATCTCAGATTTATTTGTAGAGCGGGCAACGTTGCGGGATATCAGTGCACAATCTGGCAACCATGTCGCGTTCTCAAAAAATGGCCGCTGACAACTATACAAGTCACCGTGTTGCCATTGAATAGCATGGAATTAAATCTTCTTCAGTGTATATGTTCTGCGGTTGCCGCTATTGACGAGATGTGTTCGTTCCAGATGAAGTATTTGGTGATCTGGACGACGATGCTGCGTTCATTTGCATCAGCTTCATTTGGATAGCCCCATGGAGAAAAGTGGAACGTAATTAAATTGGGAGATCTGGGAGGACAGGGAGGGAATGTTACTGAATCGTAAAATTAAACGTCCCGGAAAAAGGATACATCAATACAGCCATTAAAGTCTACAGGTCGTAGGTCATGAGCCACTTGAACATCGTTCACTTTCAAATGAATAATAATTCATATTAAAGTAGTCCAACGCATCTGCAGTTGTTAGGAATGGCACCGTTTAGAAGTTGTGGAATTATTCTAAAAACTTTTCCCAGCATACCCAATGCTGGTTAATGTACGAGCGACTTACGCCCTGCTGGACTTAGGGCCATCAATTTCTTGAGCTTTTTCAATATTTCTGCATGTTTTCAGGCCTTTGAATAAAACCACGTTTTCATGTAGTAGGAGAAGGTATTAGTAATTATAAAGGTGTATGCACCCAGTCATCAATTCCGAAGATTTTTGATAGCTTGATGTTTGGTCAGCCAAACTGGTCTTGCCGTGAGCTAGAAAAGATGATTTGAAAATGGACTTTTCCAAGGCCTTCGACACAGTGAGCTTTGAAATTCTATTGGCAAAGCAGTTTTTCAGATAGCACTATAAGATGGTTAGGGAGCCTTCTTAAGGGTAGGATTCAATCTTTAAAAACCTTCGAACTTCAAGGTTACATCAGAGGTTCCTCAGGGCTCCTACTGTGCTCCTCGCCTCTCATTTTGTTTGTAGATGACATCCCTGATGTTCTAACTCATCCTAAAGGAACCCTGCTTACTGGTCATCTAAAAATTTCCAGGACAATTACGAAACGGGATTACACACATACGTAAATGCCTTTTTACAAAAGTACAATTTAGACTGGCTATAAAATAAATACTGATACCCTCTAGTAAGACCACCGCTGAGGATCTTGTTGTGCCTTTTGATGAAAGTCTTACTTTACAGACCACGTTATTAAGGTTACTAGAAGGACATCCAGATACTTTGGAGAAATTGTGTCTTTTAACCAACACCTTCCGAATTTTATTCTGCCTCTTGGTAAGATAAAATCTAGAATATGCCACAGCAGTACCACTCTGATAAAGATGATCTAGAGCGTGTTCAAGATAAATTTTTACGTCTCGCAGTTTTAAAGATAAACGTAAACATAACTGAATATTATAGAGCTGATATGTTAGAACATTTGAATACCTACACCGGAGCATAGGCGTTTGGCCTTTGATGGTTATGTCGCTTTCATGATTACGTTAGAGCTCTCTGATTGCGAAACTTCGCTAGTATTGACCAATTTTAATGCATCCTGAGAAGCACTACGCAATATCAATCTGTTTACGATTAAGTTCCATCCGACAAATTATGGTCAGCACTATCCACTCGATAGAGCACTTCGTCTTACCAATTTGGTTCAATCTGATATTGACAGCTTTACCCGTACACTCTCAGGCTTCAAAAAGTATCTTTTAAAGTGTGACTTTGTACTTATGAGTTGATGCACGTTTTAAGTGCAGGAAAACCCTGTAAATTTTTATTGGAACTTTGCGCATCGTAGCTGAACTCTTATAACCGTCTCCTGAAAACCTTGCCCGTATGCTGTTTCTCTAGAGATGTGCGGATATACTTTGGCGGCGCGTAGCTGAGCAAGTTTCTGTGTACTCGGTGGCGCAGACCATCTGTTACGTGGAGATATCGATATGCGTACGAGATATTGTTTTTCCGTGTGTGAAATGCAGAGTTTGCATCCATTACCATATGGCAGACATGTCGTGCTACATGGGATCCAAAGCTATAATTGTCTATCCCATTTGCGTATGGAAATATATACTTATGAAACACAAAAGATGCCACCGTTTACTTAGCGCTGGATAAAACCGGATATCTCCAGCTGAGGTGTTCCGAGGAATAAAGGAACACCATCTACTTAATGAAGTGTGTTTACGTAACCAGGAATTACCCTGATATCCAAGAAGAGGTGCAAAGCAAATGCCAAAGGCAACGATATTGTTAATTATAGCTGGCATCGCGTCATGGATTGATTCCAGATGTTCTTTGAAACTATACAGGGTGTCCCGCGTAGCACTGCAGCGATCTATTACTCAAAACGTCGACTTTAGATAAATTGGAGTGATGAAATAACTGATACGAGGAATTCTGGTAAAATATTTTCAAAGTGGTGGCACTTCGTAGAAGAACCTAGTATATTTCAAATTAGATCAGACTACAAGGAGGAGTATGTTTTGTCGAATATCCTTACGATGACGTAAGGAGGGTGTTGAATATTTTTGTGAGGAACCTTATCACTTTTTAACCCGACAGCGGTCATACCCCCAAAGTATATATATATACAGGGTGTCCCAGAAGTCGACGTCAAGCCGAAACCGGGTGATAGGCAAAGTCATAACAGCTATCAGAAAAATATTTAAAAAAATTTTATGTATGTGTTCTGAAAATTATAGGTCTTTGAAAAAAATATAGAAATTTCACACCCTACGGCAGTCTGTCAACTCCTGTTACTACAACTATTAACTTTTTTTGGATTTTATTTTTACAATGTAATGATGAATAATGCATCTTCAAACTGGTGTCTCAACCTTACTGCCAACTTTTCTCGTTCAGGAAAAATTTCCACTTATTTCCCAACCAAGTATTCCAAAGTAAAACTTTGCTCAACTTTAACTGGCTGTACTGGAAAAAAATGTACTACGAGAGTTTGGCAAGTAACCTTAAAAGTTGGCGCATTTAATAATGATTCCAAAATGGTATAACACTTAGACGATTACTCGTTAACTTATGCACAATTTTTATTTGAAAAAAACCTGATGAAAATTTTTCAAAATTTCCTAGTTAACAGAGATTATGAAAACGCACAAGGACCCTTAAGGATAACTGTTTGCACAACAGTGGGCGTCAAAATGCTGCTGATGATGATTTACCTTTACAGCAAATGCTCAAACTGTTTTCCTTCAGCCGCAATACACGCTCGACATCTTCTTAAAAAAGATCGGGTTATTAAACGAGCGAATCCACGGTTATTAACAAACTCAGCTGCTTCTAATAGTCTTTGCCGTAGCTCAGCTACATTTTGAATCGGCTTGAAATACACTTTTTCTTTTACAGTTCGCCAGTAAAAAAATCTAAAGGATTCAAATCAGGTGATCGGGCTGGCCACGGTATTGTACCAGACCGCCTTATCCAACTGCCTGGAAAGTTTTGATCGAGATACTCTCTCACTGAGAGTGCATAGTGCGCTGGGCAGCCATCATGCTGAAACCACATGTCCCTGTAAATACTCAGTGGCACGTCCACCAACAAATTTTGTACATGATTTTTCAAAAAATCCAAATAAACTTCAGCAGTCAAAGTCTCTGGGAACTCAAACGGACCGATTATTTTACCATTTAAAATTCCTGTCCAATGGTTTATCTTGAAGCGATATTGAGATTTATCTTCTCTCATCAAATGTGGGTTTGCTACATGCCACTCGTGTAAGTTATGCAGGTTCATGTACCCATCTTTCTTAAATGTGGTCTCATCCGACCATAAAATTTTTTCAACTAACTGTGGATCTTTCCTGTGTCTTTCTAACATTGTGCGACAAAAAGCAACTCGGGGCTCATAATCCCGGGGCAGGAGAGATTGAACACGCTGTATGTGGTATGGATGATTTCTGGGACACCCTGTATATATATATTAATCAAGTCGCTGCGGGTCATAGTTACCCGCTAATGTTAGGCCCTACAAATTTAGTATAAACAATAAAATTGCGTGATTAGTTTTTTAAAGATTTTATTTGCGAAGGTAACTAAAGCATATAACCTAACATTGGTATAAAAAAGCCTTAAAATCTAAAAGTTAGGTATCTTTCAAAAAAATAGCTAAAAAAAGATTTTTTGCATTGATCGATTAATTTTTATTTCTAAAAAAAATCCTACTTTAAATAATGAAAAACTATAAATCTATTTTTTCTGCTAATACTAGATTAAAATTTATAACAAAAAAATATCTCTGAAACCATTTATAAACTGTATTTATTGCGTGCCCATTTCTAAGGAGTATTTTTCAGACAATTCAGGCATGTAAGTTTTCCATGATTTCCACAGATGTATATTTTGCAAATCGCACAAGTGTGATAAGATTTGTTACCAGTTCTGGCACATAATTACATCTCTTCCTTTTTCTTGAATCTTGTTCGGCTTGCTCCTCTTCGGCAGCAGCAGGTTCACCTTCCTGGAGAATTTCTATAATGTTAGTCTTGATAAACTTGGGAAGATTTGCAGTCGCGATCGCATGTATGGAGAAACAAGTTCCTTGGCTAACTCTTTGAGCCAAGTTCTTCTCATCAAGCGCTGATCTCCTTTTTCATTGTACGATGATATGCCAAAACTATTGACCCCAACCACATACAGAAGATGAAAAAAGGCTGAAAGGGGCCATCTGTTGGTTTTCCTGGCTGTTGCGTATGTGACACACATCTCATCTACTACATCAACCCCACCCTTTGTGCAATTGTAAAATGTGATGATCTCTGGTTTTCGAGCGGCACCACTATCAGGATCAATTGTTTTACCATGGTGCATAGTCGATAACGGAACAACAAACTTGCCCTTTTTTGGTACATATGATACCAGCGTTGTACTATTTTTTCCAAAACCAAAAACAAACGCGCTTACCTCACGATCTTTGCTTTTTATAAAGCAAGGAGGTAGCTGAGGTTTGTTTTTCTGATGGTTCCTACAGTTGTCAAGTTATGTTGCTGCAACAGGTGGTGAGTAAGTGGAACACTGGTAAACCAATTATCATGAGTAACATTTCGTCCACTTCCGCTTATTGGCGTTATTAATCTCTTGACAACTTCATCAGGGGCTTGGGTTATTTGGTGAGGTCCTGGGGGTTGTTTACCCAAATAAAACTCCATATTCATCACATAAAAAGTTTGAGCATAAACAAGCGAAAACACTTTTAAACCATATTTCGCTGGTTTATTGGCGAAAAGAGCAACGCCCTCGGAAACTCCTTAACATTTCGTCTGTAGTAGTATATTCAGCCACTGAAAAATGTTGTCTGCATTTTAAAACAATATAATCAAACACTTCTCGCAGTGGGGCTAATTTATCTACTGCAATTCTAGCTGCCCGATCCCTTTTGTCATCGAATCGAGGAGCTCTAAGTAAAAATCTAAATCGCTGTTGGGAGATCATACATCTAAAAATTTGAACACCAGTTCCATCGTCACTCCATAATTCATCGGTGTGCAAATGAGGTGATTACAATACACCTGCATAGTACAAATGTCCAAATAGAGCTTTTATCTCTTCCAAATTTGTGTTTTTAGCGTCTCTTTCACGTTTGTAGTTTTCTCTTATAATACCAATATAAATATTTGTATATTCAACAATTTTTAGCAACAATTCATCAGTAAAAAAACACTGCCAAGCTTTCAGTGGGGTATCAGCTTGTCTAGCAGCGCCTTTGATACCTGGTAAATGTGTAACAATATTTTGACGTCTCTCATCATCACTCTGCTCAGTATCGGTATCTTTTTCGCCATCATCTCTAATCTCTTCTTCCGGATCTACATTGCTTCCAAGGTCACTCTCGTCCCCTTCCAGTTCTTCCTCGGTATCCACACCATAGAAATTTTTACATGGAATTGGATGAATAAATTGCTTGTTCCCGGCGTGTCCATTTCCAAATTCTAATTAGAACAGCTAAAACAAAATATTAAATGACATTATCGCTGCCAAAACAGTATAAACTGTAGAAAGCTTGACGAAATAAGTAAAAGCATATTTACACGCACAGTTTTTAATAATGTTTAATTTCTGTAGGAAATAACGTATGAGTAGCATAGGAACAGAAAATCTGCAACAGTTTTTTCATTCATAAACCACACTATCACTTTGTTTTTACGTTATAAACTGCACAAGTAAACTGTCGCAAAAAACTGTATGTAAACATCCTTTAGTGCTTGAAATATTTACCTAAATCACCTTACTAAAAAAAATTGCAAAAATGGAATTATTATATTTACTTAGACATCAAAATGCCGGTAATAAACAATAGAACCAAAAATAGTCGCAAAATAATATGACACTGAAAACAGTCGCTGCGTGTCACGGTGACCCGCAAGAGCTCCGTTCAAGTAGACAGCTCAATGTAAATAAAGCAAGATGTACTGAGTTTTGTAGATAAGTAGTTCATAGGAAGGTACCTAAGAGCGGGTCGGAGTGACCCGCAGCTACCGCTGTAGGGTTAAGTTAAGCTTATAGAAATTTATCTCGAAAACTATTTGACTTATGAACATGAATGTACCAGGCACAAAACATATGGAAAATGATCCCAGTCGATTTGTTTTAAGATTTAGTCCGAAACATTTCTTGTTTGCTTGTTGTAACGAATTCTTTCATCGGTGTACCGGGTGAACCATCTTTTATGTCGGTATTGAAACATCGAATGACTTTGATATTTACCAACCGAGTGGTTTGGTTATACGTGTTTCTGAAACGTCAATTTACTACAATTTTAGTCATGAATCGCTTCACACCGAAACAACGCGCCGAAATAGTCACAATGTACCGTCTGACAACACTATCCGTCGTTTGGTTTCAAATTTTCGTACGGGACAGAGGGAGATCGTCAACATACCGTTCATCAACGACCAAGACGTTCCAATGGATTGGTTGAAGCGATCAGGGACAGCGTTGCCCAGAACCCAAAAGTGTCGTATCGTCACCGCGCTCAGCATTTTGGCATCAGTGGAACCACGTTGCAACGAAAATTCCCTGGACGTCTGATGTCAAAAAGAGGTGACATTGACTGGCCAATCAAGTTTCCAGATTTGACCCCACCGGACTTTTTATTGTGGGGTTATTTGAAAAGTCAGCAAGCCCCAGAGCTCTGAAGAACTCAAGACAAACATTCGCCGCTATACCGCCAGAGATGCTCGAACATTTTGTTTTGGCCAATAAAGGTGGCCACTTGATAGACGTTGTGTTCAAAAACTAGTCCCAATAAATTGTAAAGGACCATATTCAATAAAAATACCCGATATATAGAAATCAGTTCTTCTTTTTCAAAGTTTTTTCATGTTTACATTCCGACATAAAAGATGAGTAGGTATACATATCTTTTTGTGGTATGTGATCCTGTTCATTTCAACCCTTGTACCACAAACTGGAAACTAGGCAAATAACTACCACGACCAGTCAGTTCTCTTCGTTTAGAATTGCCCTTAACTTCATTCAAGTCGTCGTGGCGTCCCTAATCAAATCTAGCTCCGCAAAAATTAATAATCCCGAAACGGTGCCATCCGTAACGACTTACAATTTCATTTGGACCGTCTGAAAGACCTTAAAAATTAATTTGCATCTCTGCAGCGGGCTTTGCATGCAAATACGGACACGCTTGGCCGCCTTGAAAATAGTGTCTCCTGGTACTCATTTTTTATTGGCCGATGCCGCGACGCTTCTGCAATTCTCTCCGCGTAAACGCATGAGCGTCGGTCGTAAAATCGACGCAAAAGCTCATGCAAAACAAGGTTGGCATAGCTTCAAAATAAACTTATTTCAAAGCATTCGTCAAGGTCTTGTAGGCCAAGGGTCTACCTTTAACTTAGATACTTGGCAACGTTAAAGATTAGTTTCTAAACATTGTAACGCTGTAACATACAGGGTGTTTCAGTTTATTGTTGCATAACTTTAAGATTCGATAGAACTTTTAAAATTAATGCATAAAGTCTATATAAACATGGGTCGAAAAATGCGTGTCTTCCGAAATACAGGGTGTTTAAATTTACTTTCTAAAATAGTTTTTTTTTAAATATTTCGAACAATATTTGATGTAAAACAGTGAACATTGGTATACAAGGAGTTTTTTGGTACGACAAAACGAACCATGGGCATAGTTTTACTCCAGCCGCTAGAGGGCGCTTTCTACCGTACCTGTAGTGTATTAAAATGATCGAAAATTTTTTCTTAGTGCAATTTTTAGCTTTTTTAATAAAAAAACTGATTCTTCGCACTTTTCTGCATAAAAAAGCTCTCCTGTGAGTTTTCGTTATAGTTAGCCGTTTTTAAAATATTTCGATTTTTAAGGTTCGATGCATTTTTAATTATTTATGGGAAAATAATATTTTTTATTTACATTTTCGATTTGGGCATTACAAGTAATTAATATGATCGTTTTGACTGTGTTTTTAAACACAGCAATAATTCCTAACTCCAAATAAACACAAAAAAACAGAATATTAATTTGTTTAATCTTCCAATATTATTTTTAACAAATTAAATTAATTATTTACAACTAAAATGCTATTGGATAGTTTGGACAAACATACAAAATCTAAAGTAGTTGCTCGAAATGTAAACCCAATTGTTCAATACACAATTCACATCTACGAATGATCGAACGTGGTATAGTATTATTCAAATAAGGCCTTATTTCATCACATGCATTCCTGATTCTGTCTATTAGCATATCTCTTGTGGTTACTGGAGTCTGGTACACTTTTTATTTTAGTAATCTCCACACAAAGAAATCTAATGGATTTAGGTCAGGGGATCGTGGAGGCCAGGCGACTGGTCCTCCACGGCCGATCCATCTTTCTGGATAATTTTCGTCCAGCCGGTTTCTAACTATTCTCGAGTAATGAGCTGGGCAACCATCAAGCTGGAACCAGACCAATATTCTTAAATCTAACATATCCCACATATTTGTATGTTCAGCCTTTAAAAATTCCAAGAAGGTCGCAGCATTTAACCTTGCAGGCAAAAGGTAGGATCCAAATAGTCGATTACGGTAGATACCAATCCACACGTTCACACTAAATTCATGCTGAAAATTTCTTTCCCGAACTGCATGCGGATTTTCATGCGACCAAATATGTTGATTATGAAAATTTACCACTCCACTTCTAGTGAAGCATGACTCATCGGTCGATAAAACGTTACTTAAAAACTCCCTATTATTATCAGTTCTATCAAGAATCCACTGATAAAATCTGATTCTTCGTTCTCCGTCCCCTGACTGTAGTTCTTGCACAGGTTGCAAATGGTAAGGACGTCTATGGTCATTTCTAAGAACACGGTGAACATGGCTTGCTGAAATTCCCAAGGCACCAGAAACTCCCCGAACACTTGTGGTCGGATCTCTATCAAACTCACGCAGAATCATACGGGTAAATCTGCGCTGACGAACATTTACGTTTTGATCCCTTTGGAGATTTCCAAAACCATTTTCAATTATTTGGCGATGCACTCTTACAAATACTGAGCGAGTTGGATGTCGTCTGTTTGGAAATCTTCGTGCGTATTCTCTGGCTGCTTCTGCTGCGTTTCCATTTACAACGCCATACACAAAATGAATATCCGCTAACTCTTGATTGGAGAATAAAAATAGCATTTTTATAAAACTTACAAAAAAAAAAAACAGGTAAAAGAGACTAAATTTCGTGCATTCACAATGCAAAAAAACGTTTCAGTTTTCAACAGACAACAAAACTGACTGTCAACTAATTGACGTTTAACCTTATTCTGCTTTCAATTTCAAAAATGTTTTTAGGCACAGCCTACTTCTAAAAATTATCGAGATACTGACTTTTTAACGTTATTTTATCATAAATAATTAAAAATGCATCGAACCTTAAAAATCGAAATATATCAGAAACGGCTAACTGTAACGAAAATTCACAAGAGAGCTTTTTTATGTTGAAAAGTGCGAAGAATCAGTTTTTTTATTCAAAGAGCAAAAAATTGTACTAAGAAAAATTTTTCGGTCATTTTAATACACTACAGGTATAGTAGAGAGCGCCCTCTAGCGGCTACAGTAAAACTATGCCCATGGTTCGTTTTGTCGTATCAAAAAACACTTGTATTCCAATTTTCACTGTTATACATCAAGTATTGTTCGAAATATTTAAAAAAAAATCTATTTTAAAAAGTAAATTTAAACACCCTGTATTTCGGAAGCCACACATTTTTCGACCCATGTTTATATAGACTTTATGCATTAATTTTAAAAGTTCTATCGAATATTAAAGTTATGCAACAATAAACTGAAACACCCTGTATATGAAAGTTTAGAGAATATTTTAAATAAATTGCATGTTTACCCTGACAGTTTTTTTTCAAGTTTTTGGATCATTCTGAACAAAAAAGGCGACAATTATATTTTCTCTAAAGATGGCCATTTTCGAGTTATTAGCGATTCAATGTCTGAAAAGCCCTAAAAATGGGTATATTCAATGCTTAAAGACTCGTTTAAAAATTATAAGTTTTCAGGTCGCGAAGTATCTGAATTAAAGTTTAAGCCTTGCTTTACAAGCTTTAAGAGTATTTTGCGATTACTTTATTTTAAAGCGATTTTTAATCCTGCCTGTTACATACATACGCATATTTCATCTCCAATAATCGTTAATCATTTATCGTCCTAGAGCGACAGCCGGCAACTTTCGTTCTCTTATGCTAACCTGAAAGGTTCTGTGTGCATGTGCCCAACACAGGTAGGAACGATCAACCACTATGAAATTTGGATAGTGGTTACTTTGGCAGATAACAGGTAGCAAAGCTGTATAAAATAGTATACTTTATCTGAAGTCACTTGAAATAGCATAAAAACCTTTGGTCGGCGCGTCCTTTGTAATTTCATGACGTATCATAGGCGTGCGGTCATTTATTTAGAACGATAATAATAAAGTTTTTATATCACAATAAATGGATCTTACTATCTTCTTATTTTTTTGATTTGGGATAAAAAATACTTATATTGGGAGATTCATTTATGTTGACTGAAAGTTAAGAAATGGAAAAATTACAGAATTCCAACGTTTGACATAGGCAAATATTTACATAGCAGGTAGGTATATAAAAAGGTATTTAAATACTTACATTATAGGTATTTATATATCATCCTCGCCTTCGGAGCTGTCGCTAGAGTCATCTTGTAGAGGAATTACAACGGGATTTACAGGAGGCAAAACACAATATTCATTTTCTTTTTCAATAATATGCCTAGAACACTGCTTTCATAGGTCTGTGGCAGCAATATGAGATACTTGTGACCAATAGCGATTCACTTAATTGAGGGGTTTGATTATGTTTTCTTACTTTTTTTTTAAAGCAGCCCAGACCAACTCAATCGGGTTAAAAATGCAGTAATAGGGAGGTAGACGTAATACTTCATGTCCATTTTGCTGAAGCAGATTGTCAACAACTTACTCTTTTTCAAATTTTTGTCTTTTAATAAGATCCAATAATATGGCTTTCGTTGATTTTTGTGGTATTTCCATTCCCTTATCCTTCATAAAATCAATAATGTCTTGTTTTTTTGTGCCTGTATTCGGAATTTTGTTTTTCTGTCGGGAATGGTATGGCGCATTGTCCATAATAATCACTGAATTTGGGGAAATGTTTGGTATTAACTGCTGCTCTATCCACTTTTCAAATAAGTCGGAGGTCATGTCCTCATGATAGTCGGCACATGATTGTTTGATATTTTTGGCAGATAACAGCAAGGCATTAGGTATAAGTCCATTTTCACTGCCAGCATGGAGAATAATGATTCGTTTTCCACGGTTGCATGGTGCATTTAAAATGCACTTGTTGCTGTCGTTAACCCAGCCGTACTGCACAACATCATGGGTATCATACCACGTTTCATCCAGGTAAATCAGATTTCTTCTTCTGCTCTCTATAGATTTTAACTTTGTGAAAAAATTCTTGGCGCAATTCAACGGTTCGAGACGACTTCATAATTACCATTCTTTTATCTAATTTTTTGTATTGAATACCACACAGTTTTACAATACAGTGCAGTGAGTCTAAGCATTTGTAATTATAAAAATCTTCAGGATAATCTTTTAATTTATCCCGTATCATTTCCAACGTGGGCACCAAATTTTCTTTATAAAATCCGTATATTATACGTCGAATATCTTCCTGAAAACCCACGTCTATTCTTTTTAATTTTTGCCCTATGCGCTTTCTGTGGAAGGAATGGTTGACTACATCTCCCCTTTTTATAACCCGATAAATGGTAGACCGACTGATTTTTGTCAGGATACAAATTCTGTTTAAAATTTGATTTTGAGAGGAATCTGGATTTTCGTTTTTCAGACAATCATACATATTTAGGATTACTCTTTGGGTCTGTTCCTCTAAATCTTTATGAAAGAATTCCGCCTGCACAGGTTCATCAACCATCTCCTCGTGGCTTGGAGCATTTTCCCAAGGTCTCCAAAGAGCCATATTTAGGACACACAAGAACAATCAACACAACAATTAAATCAACAAGTAAACTGAGTATTCAAAAGTCAAAAACACACAAACTAATAAAATCTATGAAAAAACACGGACAGACTAAAGAAAACACGTTTATTCACCGCTACACGGCACTGGCTAAGCTGTTTCAATTTTCAGTAGCCACCTGCACTTGTTCGGAGCTCTTAAATACACGTTTTCTCATTGGCTATGTCCACGCATAGGCGTGCTTTACTCCACGTGCACCGGTGAAACTGCCTTTGATCTTATACGGATATTTGCTGCGAAATTTGGCGATTTTTGCAGCAACAGAGCGTGTTAGATATAGATATATAAAACGCACCCGGTATTTCACAGTGTTTCAAGTGACTTCAGATAAAGTATACCTTAAATTCGCTAAAGTAGACAGCCTAGTGTTTTCTATATTTTCTTCAGAATTATATAGGAAATGACGCCATCCATTGCCAGGCACACAGTTCCAACCTTCGGCCAGATACTCATAAACATTAAGAAATTATGCAGCACTCAAAAACTAAGGGAGCAAGGAAAACATCCAAATTGCTCGGTGACCTTTGAAAGGTTGTATTTCGGTGAACAGTGGTCGTATCTAGACTATTATTAAATATATATTCTAACACGACTATTATTTGAAAATATCTATTCAAGTCAATCTACTACGAATATAGTCATGCAATAAATATGAAAAAGTATCTTATTTTAAGTTAGGAATTTTCCCTTATTTAATTTGTCATCAAAATGGAAATGCTTTCAAAAATCAATAAGGCGTCAGGAGCGATGCATAAATTCATTCAAGTATCTTATATAAAATCTTTCTTAAAAGCTTCCGCATAAAGGTACTAAATCCTAATAATACGCACTATACCCTAATCTTCAGTGAAAATAAAATTCCTGATTATTTCGTGAACGATAAGCAGAACGACTCGTTGTGGAGGTTTCCATGATTTAGAATCCATAAAATGCTCGGCAAAGTATTAGCTAGAATCCGGAAGGCAGCTAAAGCGGTGTGAATACCATTATAGCTATTTATAAGAAAGAGTTTTACAAGGTAGACACGCAACATGAGAATTGGGAGATAGGAATAGGTCAAATGCCAGAGACAGCGTTTCGTAACCAGACAAAAACGTCGGAAACCCCCTTGAAAATTGACAAGTCAAAAATCACCAGCAGCTTAACAAACTGATCGTTTTTTTGCTCGTTGGCCGTCTAGGAGACCTTCAGAGCGTTTGCCCTTGGCACTGTGGTAAATCTTTGTCAGAATCTGACAGGTCCCTTCCATAGTATAGAATGGTCAAACAAATAAGGGATCTAATACCGACCCTCACAGCTACTGGCCTTTAGCTCTGCCTTCTGTTATAAGTAAGGTGATTTAAAGGTGCATAAATCACGAGCTTCTCTCCTTCTAACAGACAGTCTTGAAACCCTTTCGCACCGGCGGGCCGTTGACGGCTCTCTTCTACCACTACACCAACAAGCGTGATGTGCCTGCCATACAGACACGCCTGACTTTGGCCTAGCATCTAACCATGTCGAATTTCATACATCTAGAACTGGCCTATATGACCGCTCCTTTGTACCAGGGGCGTAGAGATTGTGGAACAACCTACAAGATGAGGCTTTTCCCAGTTCTACTAACAAACAGTCCAAAAGGCGAATTAACAAAGTTTCTTCGGTATCTTCATAGCGGCCGTGGTGTCCTGGCATTTAGGCTTCTGTCTGAGTGGCTGCTTCCATGCAAAAAAGAATAACATGGGTTTCCGTAATACACACGCCATATAGGACAACATACGGAGCCGCATATACCAACCACAGTAAAAATCGTACCGTTTTTGAGTTACCTACAATTGTTCAGTACCAAAGCAACTCCATTCTATTATTATTTTCAACACACTTTTATTAGTTTGACCTGTATGTAATGAAATTTGTCAATCTAATTGTCACCAACTTCAAGAAGTCTGATTAACTTGGAAATTTGCATATGGGTCAAGAGCTGTTGACAATACAATAATCTTGGTAAGAAAAATCGAGTTTGAACTTTTTTTAAAAATTCGAGTTTTGAAATTGGCAAAAAATCGGATTTGGGAATTTGAAAAATAATTGGAAAATTTGTCAATTCAAAAAATAATTAGAAAATTTCGAAAATTTCGATTCTTTTTAGGTATGTTGAAATTTGGAAAGAAATTTGAATTGAAAGATCGCGGAAAACATTTGAGAATTAAAAAAAATATATACTAAGTGACATATAAATCCGAACACCCAGTTTAAATGGTTTTATTTTAATAAAATTTTGTATAAGTACTTAATGAAGCATAATAAGTAAATGATAAAAATTTCAAAATGATTGCACTGCTTTAAAGCCCTTTGACCTTTAATAATGTGTGGATGCACCCTGATGTGCTACGCATTCTCCAACGCGTCTAGGCATGCTTCTGATCAGGTGGTCAATGTCCTCCTGTGGTATCTCATTCCAGGCAACCACCAACTCCTCTGGAAGTGCTTCTAGAGTCTGAGGAGGACGTTGCAAATTGAGCAATCTCCTACCCATCATATCCCACACGTGCTCAATTGGGGATAAGTCAGGAGATCTTGGTGGCCATGGTAACAATGTGACATCATTATGTTGAAAGAAGTCTATTGTGACTCTTGCAACATGTGGTCGGGCATTATCTTGTTGGAAAGTTGGATCTGCCAGGGTGTCAAGATAGGGTAAAAGATGGGGTTCTAGAACTTCGTGGATATAACGCTGCGCGTTCATGTTACCTCTGATGAAGATTAAAGGTGACCTGGAACCATAAGCTATAGCACCCCAAACCATAACTCCAACAGTGTGATGAACATGTCTTTCAATAAAAAACTGTGGATTCCTCCTTTCACCACGTCGCCTTCTAACCCTGGCACGACCATCGTGCATGCCTAAACAAAATCGAGACTCGTCACTAAAGACAATACTGTTCCATTCCTGATCCCAGAGTGACCGTTGTCTGCACCACTTAAGGCGATTACGTCGGTGTTCTCGAGTTAAAGGGAGGACCCAGTGTGGCCGGTATGAAAATAAGCCAAAACTTCTCATTCGTCGGTAAACACTTCGCATGCCAATAGGTCTTCCGTGTTCTGCAAACCATTTATTTGCAATGGACCTGGTAGTGGAGAAACGGTCCCTTAAGGCCAATAATCTTAGGCGGCGATCTTCACGGTCTGTTGTTCTACGGCGGCGTCCAGTGCCCCTTGCTCTTTGCGTACGGCCTTCTGGAAGCCATGCCTGACAACACCTAACCACAGTGTCTACACTTCTTTGCACTCTAACTGCAATTGCCCGAAAAGAAAGTCCAGCTTCCCGAAGTCCCACTATACTCTAGGCATCGTAACCGATCGTAAAGGATGACAAGAACCATAATCCGCCAACGTTGATTCTTTACTGCGGCTGAAATATTCATTTTTAGAGCGTTAGTGAATTAAAAAAAAGCAGTATAAAAACCGGAATGTCCAACTGATAAGGCTGAAAATTTTTTCACTTGTTATTTACAGTAAGATAAATACATTCACCAACTTTTATTAAAATAAAACCATTTAAACTGGGTGTTCGGATTTATATGTCACTTAGTATAATTGAAAATTGAGAGAAATTGTAAGTTGTTGTAGCTTTGAGACTGAAATTTCAGAAAATAAATTACATTTTAAGAAAACTAAAAATACTCGTTTTAATAGAAAATCAAATTAAAAAGCAGAAAACAATTTTGAAAAAATCCAATTAAAGTAAAAAACTGTGGAGTGCAATCAACTATATTTTCATATAACTATAATTTTTTTAGCTGAATTTTTTCAAAGTTGTTTTCTACTTTTTAGTTTTATTTGCTATTTAGAGTGTTTTTTTATTTTTTTTGCAAGTTATCGAAGGAAGTATTTAAAAAATAATGTTGATTTACTCAATGGTTCTTTGTGGCTTTTCGAACGGATATATGGAAAAACTTGAAAACAGCATAATTTAAAATCAGTGAAAAAATTTCCTCCACTTTTGCTCTTTCTTATGGTACGTCATACAAAGCTATGCAACGATGATTTTCCCTCGATAACTTAAAATATTAGATCAATCATAGGAGTTTAAAAAAAACATAAAATTCACTTTTCGTGAGACAATGCACTTGATATTGACAAAAATAGTCATTCACTCAAATAATAAAACCTCAATTGTTATTTTAGACTAATCGTATTTGCGAAATAATTGTAAAGTGCGGTTTTATTGCTGCAAGTTATTCAAGGGGTTATTCAAAACGTGGACGCATAAAATGGGTATACCAATTTTTGTGGGAAAACTTTTTACTCGACAACAAAGAAGGAGAAAACATGTTTTTGGGGATTCAATTGAAAGTGTTGGCAGGAACGAAAAAACCTTTCATACAAGATTTTTTTGGTCTTTATGAGACGTATGAAATGTAAAAAAATCAGAATAATAGCAGTTATGGCCGAGCACCGAGAAAAACTGCAGGTTTTGGCACTTGTTGGTAATGTGACGATGCATCTCGCAGATATTTGAAGTTCTTCAAATTCGTAGGATTCGTACTCCACAACAAAATTGGAGAATTCCTAATTGTTTATCCCGAAACACCTTCCAGACATCACTACTAGTTTATTGAGCAATATACAGGGTTAGTTCAAAGGTCATTTTATAGCGAAATACTCTAGTTTACGTTGCCGATATGAATCGAAAACCATTTCGGAAGATAAATTTTATTTTTATGCAAAAAAGGATGGGTTACGTTTTCTCTTTTAAACAAATTTAAACATTTCGCATTTGTGAGTAATCCGCAACAAAAGATGATAGACACATCCGCTTTGTTTTAAGATGTGTATACGTATAGTAACGTATGTTATTCGAATATCGTAGCGCATTTGTTCCACTGCTCACAAATACGAAATGCTTGAATTTGTTTAGAAGAAAAAAACGTAACCTTCGTTTTTCGGATAAAAATCACATTTATCTTTCCGAATGGTTTGTGATTCATATCGGCAAGGTGAAGACGTCTATTTTGCTATTAAATGCTCTTTGAATGAACCCTGTATATTGCTCAATAAACTTGTAGACATGACAGGAAGACAGGTGTTTTGGGATAAACAATTAGAAATTCGCAAAGAACTACTTGACCAATATACTCAAATTTTGTTGTTCTTATTCGCAAATATGAATCCGATGGATTTGAAGAATTTCAAGTAGTTGCGTGGAATTATCGTCGCATTAGCAACAAGTGCGAAAACCTGTATTTTGCCTCGTTTTTCTGCCATAACATTTTTGTTATTAGTCGGATCTTTTTACGTGTAGTCTCATAAATATCTAAAAATCTTGTATGAAGAGTTTTTTCGTTTCTGACACCACTTTCGATTGAAGTCCAAAAAACACGTTTTCTCATTCTTTGTTGTCAAATAAGAAGCTTACGCGCAAAAATTGTTATGCCCATTTTATGCATCCATGTTTTAAATACCCCCTTGAACAACTTGCACCAATAAAACCAGACTACAATTATTTCTGGAGAATTTGCCAATATGATTAGACTATTTCTTATTCACTTTCGAACCCTTGTCTCGTATTGCTGTAATAGCAGTGGTACTTAGTTTACTAAGAGTTTCGGTTTCACGGTACCGTATAGCTTTCCTAAACATTCATTGGGAAGATATGGCAATTGCGCGAATTGAAAATATTACAAAAACATGACGTTTAATACCCTGAGATATAGTTAGCGTTTTTAGAAACATTACAAAACTCCGTAGCAAACGATACACTCCAAAAGTACAAAGCCGTTATGTTCATTTCTAATGCATCTTCATGCCCTTCGTATCTTTGTATCTCCTGCTTGGATTTTATATGTGGACCTAGACAGAGGAAACGACCTCCAAGGAGGATTTGATTTGCAAAATTTCTGTACTATTTAAGCAAATGGTAACCAAGAAGCTTATAACCTACTAAGTTGTAAACCTTCCATTCCGCAAAAAGTCCAGAAAAGATGGAATGCAATGAAGATTCCAACTTTTCTGCACAATCACAGAAAGGGGGTTACCATTAGCTTCCGGTAGCTCAGTCGGTGGCATGAAGACATCTACAGGCATGTAGCTGTGTGTCGACCATGGCATGGCTAGAGGATAGAAAAACAAACAGAACACAAACATTTAACAGATTTTATTTAACAAAAAAAAGGATTTTCATTACATTTAAAATTGAAATTTTGAAGAACAAAATAAATTTTAAATCTTTGGCGCTGCTACAAAACTATCAACTTATCTTTTGCTAAGCTGGTCCATTTTGACTGGACTGAAGCGAGGATGGCCAGGTGCTTGAAGTGGAGATCCCAGTTATGAGGGGAGACCTCACATTTAGTGGCTTCAAAACTAGATGTAGGTGAAGTTGAACTTAAAGGTGACGGCGCTGCCAAGGCACATGCATGGGTGAAGTGATAGGCCAAGCAATGCAAAGTCAAAGACAAAGTCAAAGACAAAGGCAAAAGTCAAAGACAAAGGCAAAGGAAAAGGGAAAGGGGGCCCCAATCATTTTGTCCTATTCGGACACACATTCTACAAACCGCTAGCACATGGCGCTATATGACCTCATGCTACAGAGAACAAAATTCTTAGCTCTCGCTGGATCGGTGGCTCAAGTGAAAAGGAAGCGCGAGGAAGATCGCAGATCAGGAACTCCGCATCAAGCGCGCTCCAAGCGGAAATGTTTCCAAGGAAAAAAGCTAGAGATGGGATTAACGACTTGCGATTCTGAAATGATAATCGAGAAGTGATTTAATAAATACAATCGGATGGTGAAACCGTTACAAAGTAGCTCAAAAACAATAACATGCAATGAAAATGCATCAGAATACTAATTTACACCATCAGAATGACTAAATTGTGTTACTTTCAGTTGCTTTATTATAAGAAATGACTAGTGCTTAATTTTCTACCAGATAAAAATAAATTTATTTTGTGTAGTTCTTGGACGTGTCGTTTGCTTCAAAGTTTTGTAATGTTTGCAATATGCGCAGTTGCCATATCGTCCCAGCGAATCCTCAGAAAAACTACACGCTACTGTGAAACCGTAAACTGACTACTACCACAATAATAGGAAACAATGCATTAAAAATAACAATTTGCGTTTTGTATATTATAAAGACGATAATTGATACACTTCAATATAAAAAAGTCGCATTATAACCTGTTAATGCGTAGTTGTGCTTTGCGCCACAATCAGTTAGAAAAACAGCGAATTAGAAACATAAATGAAATATGACGAAATTTGCAATAAAACAAAAATGTCATAAGAAACTAATAAACGCATTTGATTCTGAAATGCCTTTCACGTTCATGGTCGTTAATTCAGAATTTTAGTGCAGATTAAATTTAGACGCATTACTGGTTAGACAAAACAACAATAATGCTCGTTAGTGTTAGTCTATCTTTACGACTGCACATCAAAATACACAAATTGCTCATCTACGGGATCTATAATAAAAGCATCATTATGTATCATTACGCTTCGTAAGGTTAAGCATCAAGTTTTTCATTAACGTCTTTGTCTCCGGCGAGACGACTGAATATTATTACTATTTGTACTTGGAGACGCAAAAACCTTATGACAATGAGCAACGTCCTCCTTAAATTTTAAAACAGATAATCCATAGGTCTATAACTGTACCACCAAGTTTTTCAAAAATCTTAGTATACGCATTTTTAGAGAGCCGTATATCAACGTGGTAACAGAAAACAATCTGCAAAATCGAGAAAGTACAGTAACGTCCAACATATTACCTACAACTGCAGGGGTGCCGCAGGGATCAATGATAGGTCCACTACTATTTAGATTGTATACTAAGTGACATATAAATCCGAACACCCAGTTTAAATGGTTTTATTTTAATAAAATTTTGTATAAGTACTTAATGAAGCATAATAAATAAATGATAAAAATTTCAAAATGATTGCGCTGCTTTAAAGCCCTTTGACCTTTAATAATGTGTGGATGCACCCTGATGTGCTACGCATTCTCCAACGCGCCTAGGCATGCTTCTGATCAGGCGGTCAATGTCCTCCTGTGGTATCTCATTCCGGGCAACCACCAACTCCTCTCGAAGTGCTTCTAGAGTCTGAGGAGGACGTTGCAAATTGAGCAATCTCATATCCATCATATCCCACACGTGCTCAATTGGGGATAAGTCGGGAGATCTTGGTGGCCATGGTAACAATGTGACATTATTATGTTGAAAGAAGTCTATTGAGACTCTTGCAACATGTGGTCGGGCATTATCTTGTTGGACAGTTGGATCTGCCAGGGTGTCAAGATAGGGTAAAAGATGGGGTTCTAGAATTTCGTAGATATCACGCTGCGCGTTCATGTTACCTCTGATGAAGATTAAAGGTGACCTGGAACCATAAGCTATAGCACCCCAAACCATAACTCCAACAGTGTGATGAATATGTCTTTCAACAAAAAACTGTGGATTTCTCCTTTCACCACGTCGCCTCCTAACCCTGGCACGACCATCGTGCATCCCTAAACAAAATCGAGACTCGTCACTAAAGACAATACTGTTCCATTCCTGATCCCAGAGTGACCGTTGTCTGCACCACTCAAGGCGATTACGTCGGTGTTCTCGAGTTAAAGGAAGGACCCAGTGTGGCCGGTATGAAAACAAGCCAAAACTTCTCATTCGTCGGTAAACACTTCGCATGCCATATAACTAAAAGCCAGTAGTTGTTTACCAAGACTTTATTTTCACGATTTTCCCCCAAATATCCAATGGTGACCTTGGATCTGACCTTAGCCTTGACGGTTAAGGTAATTTGTAGGTCAACTCTCTTTTAATTTGACCCTACACTTTTTCCACGGAAACAAAGAAGAGGAAAATTTTGTTTGAATTTTTTTTGGAAATTGACCTTGGACTTGACCATCAACGTCAAACGCACGTATGCCTCAATTTCTTGGTAATTCGGAAAACTGGATTGTACGCTGACGACAAAAATCGACATAACCCTAAAGGTCTTCATTGTTAAGGTACGGGTTTTCCAGTTATATAACCACACCTGGGTTTGACCTTGACCATGTCCACCTAAGATTAAAATTTAAGAATGGTCTAGACCATATTTGAACGTAAAATTTTCCGCTCTCTTCATTCACGGCGTCAAAAATAGGGAGTTTCATTTAAATAAATCAACCTGACCTTCAAATGACCTGTAATGTCATGGTAAAGGTCACATCTAAGGTCACAATTGATGACCTAAGGAAAACTTCTATCAATCGGAAGGTTTATTTTGTACATACCAGTGTTAGTTCGCAAATTATCGTGGGGTTCAGGAACTTTACACTCTATACAGGGTGTCCGCAAAGTTGGGGTTTTCCTTTACACGACGTGTAGATCTTGAAAACATAAGCAATTTTTCTTAGTACCATATACACCAATGTCTTAAGGGAACCGAGATAAAGGGCTCTGCAATATCAAAAATATCTGAATACCGTCCTGTAGCCGCGACTCGCGACATCCCCGAGTGGTACTAGAACACTAGCTCAACTCGACGACAGAACTGGGTTGGGGTCAGTGTCTCAGGTCAGTATGCAACCTTTAACCGATGGTTACGGTCACGCGTGTAGAGGTAAACGAACCCGTATAATCGATTGCGTTTCAAAAAACAACAAGCACTAGAGACGTGGCTAGAGAAGTGCAAGTATCAAAAACTAAAGTGTGGCAAACGCTGCGTGAAGAGGGGCTGGATCCGTTTCACGTAAAACGTGTACAAGCCCTTCAACCTGACGATTTTCCAGCAAGAGTGCGGTTTTGTGAGTGGTTGTTGCATCAACATGACAATAATACGGACTTTTTGAAGTTCATATTGGTGACAGACGAATCTACGTTCACGCGTAATGGGGTGAATAACTTTCGCAACACTCATGTTTGGTCACTAGAAAATCCGCACGCTCTCCGTCGAGCACATTTTCAACAAACATTTTCGGTGAATGTTTGGGCTGGCATGGTGAACGGTATGCTCATTGGACCATTTATTCTCCCAAATCGATTGGACGGGATGCAATACCTAGACTTTTTACGCAACATTTTGCCTTCCTTGTTAGAAGATGTGCCATTAAGTGTAAGACAATCAATGTGGTTTCTGCACGATGGTCATATTTGTTACCTCTGTTCGTGGTCTGCACCACCGCCGGCGTCTGCTGGGTAGCGCATCAGCTGATTTCATGTTCTGTTGGAGTGGTATAATTTGGGGCAGAGACGTACTTAGCCCTTCTCGTCAACTGGAGAATGAGTAAGTACTTTTTCCTTTATTTTTTTTACTTGGTCGCCCTCGTTTCACCACACATTACCTTTGTTATTTCAAGGGTAGTTGTTTCTGAAAAGGAAAACCTCAACTTTGCGGACACCCTGTATATACGTAAATGGTAACTATACAGCCTACTGAAAGGATAATTCACTTCGACAATATTCTATTATTCAGGTGGCACTGTGAGAGCTTGGTATCCAAACTATGTTCCTTGTCATATACATATGTCCCGGAATATTCGAGCTGTTTTGTATGATACAGAAATTCTCACTATGTATTATGCTCAACTTGCGTCTAGGATGAGATACGGGATTAGTCTTTAGGAGAACACAGCATTAGCAAAAGCTGCATGTCAAGTTCAGAAACAAGTTGTAAGGGTATAACCGGTGTTTCATAAGGGTACACATGTCGGGAAATTTTCCCACAACTATCAAGTTTGTTGGCACAGACGGTGTCCGGTTGGAACTTTCCTTTTCAGAAACAATCACGCTTGAAATAACAAAGCCCATGTGTGTGAAACAGTAGAGGAAAAGTAGAAAAAAAGATTGAGAAGTACTCACCGTTCATTTGCATTGAGTACGGCTCTGTCACGCATAATTTCGGTTCGAAGTTGTCTAATGAACGTACCATTTACCATGTAAGCCCAAATATTCAAAGAAAATGTTTGAAAAAGATGCTATGTGTAAGCTTGATTCGTCCGTGACCAATATGGACTTCAACAACCACTCACAAAAACGCACTCTTGCAGAAAAGTCCTCATCTTTCTGCAAAAAATCCGTTTCCATAGCCCTTGGCGCAAGGTGAACAAATTCCTGAATGATAAAGTCTGGCAAAGCGATCTGCATGGACTGTCAAAGCTTCGATAGCATTTTGAAGACACTCACCAAGTTCGATAATGCTGTACGAGTGTGCCAGCTTGTTTATTTCTAACCGATTGATAAATGTTTTATTTACATACGCTGCCGGTTACTGGGTTGAGTATAATAGAAAATAACAGTATTATTCTAATTTGAATCCGCATCTTGCCTTTCGTTCAGCAAAAACTTCCATCGCAGAATCCAAGTTGTGTGTATTAGCTACTGATATTTCGATATAGAGGATAGAGAAGTTGTTGAATGTGTCCTCAGTCAGAGAAGCTCGATGGTATTCTTTAATAATTTTCAAAGAGCTCATGACACGTTCAGCACTAGCTGAACCGATAGGCAAAGTCAAAAACAATCTGAATAAACTGCAGCTCTCTGGAAAACTGTCATTAAAATTGTTTGCATTCATGAACTTCAAATAATCTATCGGACTGTCATTAGTAAAATTACGATTTTCTGAAAAATACATGCTCGTAAAACTGGCTAATTCATATACTAAGTGACATATAAATCCGAACACCCAGTTTAAATGGTTTTATTTTGATAAAATTTTGTACAAGTACTTAATGAAGCATAATAAGTAAATGATAAAAATTCCAAAATGATTGCGCTGCTTTAAAGCCCATTGACCTTTAATACTGTGAGGATGCACCCTGATGTGCTACGCATTCTCCAACGCGCCTAGGCATGCTTCTGATCAGGTGGTCAATGTCCTACTGTGGTATCTCATTCCAGGCAACCACCAACTTCTCTCGAAGTGCTTCTAGAGTCTGAGGAGGACGTTGCAAATTGAGCAATCTCCTACCCATCATAACCCACACGTGCTCAATTGGGGATAAGTCGGGAGATCTTGGTGGCCATGGTAACAATGTGACATCATTATGTTGAAAGAAGTCTATTGTGACTCTTGCAACATGTGGTCGGGCATTATCTTATTGGAAAGTTGGATCTGCCAGGGTGTCAAGATAGGGTAAAAGATGGGGTTCTAGAACTTCGTGGATATAACGCTGCGCGTTCATGTTACCTCTGATGAAGATTAAAGGTGACCTGGAACCATAAGCTATAGTACCCCAAACCATAACTCCAACAGTGTGATTAACCTGTCTTTCAACAAAAAACTGTGGATTCCTCCTTTCACCACGTCGCCTTCTAACCCTGGCACGACCATCGTGCATGCCTAAACAAAATCGAGACTCGTCACTAAAGACAATACTGTTCCATTCCTGATACCAGGGTGACCGTTGTCTGCACCACTCAAGGCGATTACGTCGGTGTTCTCGAGTTAAAGGGAGGACCCAGTGTGGTCGGTATGAAAACAAGCCAAAACTTCTCATTCGTCGGTAAACACTTCGCATGCCAATAGGTCTTCCGTGTTCTGCAAACCATTCATTTGCAATGGACCTGATAGTGGAGAAACGGTCCCTTAAGGCCAATAATCTTAGGCGGCGATCTTCACGGTCTGTTGTTCTACGGCGGCGTCCAGTGCCCCTTGCTCTTTGCGTACGGCCTTCTCGAAGCCATGCCTGACAACACCTAACCACAGTGTCTACACTTCTTTGCACTCTAACTACAATTGCCCGAAAAGCTTCCCGAAGTCCCACTATACGGCCCCTATCAACCTCACTAAGTTGACGAAATCGTACAGGTCTCCGTACTCTAGGCATCGTAACCGATCGTAAAGGATGTCAAGAACCAAAATCCGCCAACGTTGATTCTTTACTGCGGCTGAAATATTAATTTTTAGAGCGCTAGTGAATTAAAAAAAAAGCAGTATAAAAACCGGAATGTCCAACTGATAAGGCTGAAAATTTTTTCACTTGTTATATACAGTAAGATAAATACATTCACCAACTTTTATTAAAATAAAACCATTTAAACTGGGTGTTCGGATTTATATGTCACTTAGTATATATAGTGAATCTAATCCTGTGTATGTTCATAGTGTTCGGAAATAAACTTGATTTGATTTGATTTGAACCTCGGCCATTTTAGTAAATACCCATTTATCCAATGCGTGTTGTATGTACAATGAATATGTCACATTAGTTTTAATAACCGCTAATAAAAAGTTGGATATGTTTAGAGCTATGGAAATGTCAGCGTCTCTACTTATCGTCGATCCCACAGTTTGAAAATGTGAACAACTCACCAGTTGCAACTTTTCCTAACTCTATTTATCTACTAACATTCTCTTTGAATGCGTTCTCACGCTCAAGCGGTGAAACTCGCATTGTGCTCAGGGTTCCCTACGGATCAAGGTTTTAAAAAAGTTATGCGCCCTTACGGAATACCGAAGCCCATACCGTACGTTGTCTGAATACAGTTTGAAAATACTTCCGTTCTTTACGACACGGTCTGTTGATATGTTGTACTCTAGAGTGTGCAGATTATATGAGGGAAGGAAAGAACGAAAATGTGTCTTGGTGCGTCCCAATAAAGGGAACCGGTGTTCTTGTGGTCTACAGAGTATTCGATTTTTAGAAACACTTAAGAATTGGAAAACGTTGGTCGACTATACTTTTTTTTAAGAAAAATGCACGGAAAAATCAATGGTTGCGAAATATGGCTAATACGAGCGTAGAATATAATAATAATAATAATAATAATATTTATTTACTCTAAAATACAGGGAACATGAAACGAGTAAATAAATATAATATATCCATAGGAGGACAACGCCTGTGCATGGATCATATGTATGTTGAATTGCAAAATATAATAAAATAGAGAGAAAAAAGAAATTATTGGTAAGAATGGTAGAGCATTTATTGTGTAATATTTGAGATTATTTTATTAATTTGATTTCTCCCAATCGTGTTAATAAATTTTTTTAATTTTTTTTGAAGCCTAATGTATTGCGTAATTGTTTTAAATTATTTGGTAAATGTTCGTACAATTTTGGAGCTATATACAGGTGACATCGTTTCATTAGGGATTTGTTTGGTTTAGGAACATTTTTTGCGCGTAATTTATATCTGGTTTTATGATTATGTTTAATTATGTCGTGTTCACTAATAGTTTTGTGATAATGAGTGATGGTATGTAAGAAGTAAAGTTGTTTAGTATCATATACTTGTGTATCATTATATAAGTCATTAGTTGGGTATAATTTTGATTTGCCTAACATTGATTTTAAAATTCTTCTTTGAAGTACATCTAAATCGTTAAAGTATGTCGTGCATGCAGCACCCCACACTACTATACCATATGTTATGTGTGGCTCGACTAAAGCTTGATATATTATTCGTAGATAATATTCAGTTAATATACTAGTTAGAAATTTTATTTTATATGCTATGAATCTAATTTTCTTTAGTATGTGAGAAATATGTACATCCCATCTCAAGTGGGGATCTAGATAAATTCCTAAATATTTTGTATCATTAACTCTATTGATTTTTATATTTTTATCATTTACCTCAAACCGAAGGTGGTTATATTTTGGTAGATGATTAGATAGTGATGAAAATGGTAAAAAATGAGTTTTAGTAAAGTTAATTGTTAAGTTTCGGTTATTAAACCACTGAATAATTTTGCAAAAGTCATTTTGGATAATATCTTTTAAGTCGTTCCAATCCTTACCTTTATAGAGTATAGCAGTATCGTCTGCAAAACTGACTATTTTACCAGTACTGTTAATTTTGAATATATCGTTTAAATAAATATTGAATAACAGAGGACCCAAAATTGTACCTTGTGGAACACCACATTTAACAAACATTTCTTTACTATACGAGCTTAATAATTTTACTGATTGCGGTCTATTTGATAAATAATTTTCCATTAAAGTATACATCTTTCCACGAAAACCTATTCTTTCTAAGATTTCCAAAAGTATATTGTGGTTAACTGTGTCAAACGCTTTTTGTAAGTCCATAAATACGCATATCGATGGTACTTTTCCATCTATATTTTGGGTTATTTTATCTACTATACTTAATACCCCATCTGTTGTAGAATTGCCCGCTATAAAACCATATTGATTTGAATTTAGAATTTTGAATTTATTAAGAACATTAATCATTTTATTAAGGAGTAATTTCTCAAAAACTTTAGCTAAACTTGATATAAGTGAAATAGGTCGATAGTTAGTGACGTCTGTATTATCATTAGATTTATAGATAGGTATGATGATTGCTGTCTTGAAAGCTGATGGAAATACTCCAGATTGGAAGGATTTGTTAATGATATAAGCAAGTGGTTCTGTTATTTGTTTGGCCAGTATCTTTAGATGTTCAGCTCTAATTTCGTCAATTCCAGGGAATTTTTTATTTTTTAGAGTCATAATGGCATTGAAAACATCCTGATAGTCTACTTCAGTTAATACAAATGAATTATTCAGTCTTGTTTCATGTAGATGAACATCAGCATTTTGTTTGATATTATTTGCTAAGTTTCCTCCTATATTCGTGACAAATTCTATGAACTCATCACATATTTGCTGAATATTGTCTGTTTTCTGTCCTGTTTTTGTTTTTATTTCATTAATATTGTTTTTTGAATAGGATGACTTATTGAATATACGTATATCATTGACAGTGGACCATAGGTGTCTAGAGTCATGTGAATTATTATTCAATTGTTTTATATAGTAATTTTTTTTTGCTTTTCTCAAAAGTTCTATAAATTTGTTTTTATACTGATTATAATGATCTATATTTTCTTTCGTGGGTAAATATTTCATGATTTTATACAGTCTTTCTTTTTCGTTTGCAGATTTTATTAGTCCTTTGGTCATCCAATCATTTCTGCTTTTTTCCTTGTGACTTATTTTAACCTTATTAGTACTAACTTCAATTACTTTTTGAATTTTGTGTATTAATAAATTTGTAGCTTAGAATACAATAAAACTTAGCATTGACTAAATCCTATATTATTAGGAATAACTATTGTGTAAGTTACTGAAAGAGTATGCTGTCAAAGGTCTGGAAACACTCAAGGGTGCATCTAGTCCTACTTAATAAAATTAAATGATGCTGCCTGATGGCCGTAAGACTATCTTAATGAAGGAAACCAATGCCTAGAAAACAACAAGGATAAATGGCTTAGTGAGAGAGTATTGAAATTAAATGTTGGAGGTTTGCACACATGTGATATTGGCGAAAGGAATTCTCAAAACTAAGACCGATTTTTCCTGGATGATGTGCTTTTAAAGAATCCGGGATATTATTATACAGGGTGTAAACGTTATGAGAGTCATTATTTAAATGGTTAACAGAGAGGGTTAAAAGGAGCAAAAAATTTCATATAACATGGGGTCAAAACGGCATTTTTCTAGATAATAGCGACTTTAAAGTAAATTAAAATCTGACAACGCCGCACTGTCAGTCGCAAATTACGACGGAACGCAGTGTAAGTAAAGATGGAGCTTGTGATTTTTGGCTCTTAGGCATTATTTCATCATTCGATAATAATAATAATAATAAATTGCTTTTATTGCTCATGTAAGTACAGAAAAAGAAAAAGTACATAAATCTGATGCTGCAGTGAGCAAACGGCAAGGTTCGCTTGATTGACAACCATTAGTTGTCAATCCGCGCTCTTCCACCTAACCAAAAAAAGACTTCGAAGTTGAGTCATTTATTTTAACAGTGAGTAGATCTGATCAAAAGAAATGTTCTTTTCCTCTAACATTTTTGTGGTAAAATTAAAGTAACAAAGTTATAGCCCCTTAGAAGTTTGAGTACCGTCCTGTCTCAATAATAATATTATGTGCTCGTGTTTGGCAACAACGGATATAATCCGCCTTATCGGTTCATCCCATCGGAAACAAAAAAGCGAAAGAATTTGAAACGCTGATCACGATGTTTCTATTCAGTCAATGTGTCAGTCGGTAACGCGTGAGTGAATAGTGGAGTTTGCTGCGTGGCTCAAACGAAATAAAAAATGGCACATGTTTATGCGGATCGGTTTCCCAATCGAGTGCAACCAACCCCTCGTGCCTTTGTTAATATTGTACAAAGGGCTCGTGAATCAGGTGACTTAAGACCTCACAGGGGAGGGCATGCTGGTGCTCCAAGACCGGACGATCAAATACAGGTCCGCACTGAAATACTTGTTGGGAGGATACTTTATAAAACAAGGTAAACTTCTTTTTTATTTTTTTTTATTTTTACACACAAATTTTGGTTTATCTTCATTCTGCAATCATTATCTAAAAATTAATGACTCAACTTCAAAGTCAACCTGTATAGACATATTATGTTTTAAAAATGTATTATATTATACATCCATAGATGACATATAACTGTTGCAGGCACCTTGGTAAAACCTACAATATAAAACGAGTCGATGCTTGAATGAGATTGCTAGAAGTGTTAGCTACCATCTTATGAAGGTAAAATGTCAAAGATCAAACGAAAAAGACATACAGAAGAATAATTGGCATATCAGCGTGCAGTGTTAAATTTAAGTCATCTCAAGTCTCAGCATAGTCTTCACTTCTCGCTTATATCTCAAAATTGATAGGGCTTTAGTTCTATCAGGCAGTGAGTTGTCAACCTTAACTATGTCATATGAGAAAGAGCACTTATAATTCGAAGTTTTAAATTTAGGTAGTGAGAGATGATGCTTGAACCTCGTGTTACGACTATGCACTTCTGTACGGGTCTTGATCTTTTTGTAAAGATAGGATGGTGATTCAGTATTGAGTATCTTGTGGTATAGTACGGATCGATGAAGGAACACTTTTATCTCTATATTGAGCCAACCTAAGTTCTTTATGTACTGGTAAAATGCAAACAATTAAAAAAAGGGGACTTACCATTAACTGTCTCAACGCTTCACCTGGTGTGTGAAAGTTTATTGAACGTATCAAAAAAATCCACTTATAAATAGGGAACACAATTTTGATACATACATAGGTACATTGTTTTTTTTAAAACCCACACTTCACTTTTTTATATTTAAAGAAGGTGTTCAAAATGTCGTCCACACAAGCTTCATTACGACGAACCCAGTTCCTTCTTATTCTCTCTAGTTGTCCATTTATTATTTCAACCGCATTAAATTTTTTTTCGCGAAGATGTGCTTCAGTTGTTATTGGACCAGCTCCATAAACCATCCCTTTATGTTCTCCACAATACCAGAAATCCATCGGATTGATGTCAGGAGATCTTGCTCGCCATTTTCGAGGATCAGGAGCATTTCGACCGATACAGCGATTTGGATAATGTTCATTCAAATACTGAATGACGCCTCTAAAAGCAAGATTTGAATTCTGACGAGCTTCACCGTAAACTAACAACATGTCGGCGAACTCTTGATTCGAGAACATTGTAAATAAACACGATGACGTACGCGAACAAAAACAAAACAACACGCCCGATGCTCTGCTCGAGAAAACGATAAACGATAAAGTAATTTATCTATGCAAAACGATAACCAAGCAGTGATACCGTTTGCGTTCGATTGCCGGTTCGATAAGAGTGATAAAAGATCAACGCGTTGTTGTAATGTGTGTTTTAAATATTTGATTTAATGAAACTTACTTGCTTACTGACTACAAATTTTGGCTTAACTTAGAAAAGCTTAATGCCATTTATTTGTTGATTACCCAATTTAGAAACGTTTTAGATTAGGTTATGAAAATTAGTAAGATTGTGCTGATTGTGGTCGATATAAATCACTTAATAATTGTCTATCATCAGAAAAGTTTGAGTAAGAATAATTTTAAAGTTAAAATAAAGCAATTTGTTCTCGATAATACCTAATTCTATGCTAAGCTTTCATCTTGTAACTGCTGTGATTCTACATTAAGTGTCTGGTTGTGGTCTTTTTTTTTTTTCATTATTACTGTTTCAGTGAGTGCGTGAGTGTATGTGTTGTAAATCTGTCTACACATTTTACATACTATGTTGTATTTGTCACTTTTCAGTACTATATGTCTTGATCATTATTTTTTTTTGTATATGTGTTTTTTTATGTTTGTTAAACATATGTAGCCCTGGTTGGTACCAAAAGCAGCTATTAGCTGATACACCCGCCAGGTAAAATAAAGGCATATTATTATTAAAGTTGTAAACTATAAAGCTATTTAGATAAAAGTCTATTGACTTCTGGACCAAGGGACTTGTTTTGAATCCTCGTATTACCCATTTCAATAACGACTACCTTAACGTTTACACCCTGTATAGCTTCGAAATGTTGTATGTGAAGGAACAATTTCATTATATGAATTGCAGAAGAAATGTGACTTAGAAACAGTAAGTGGAGATTATGAGCATACATTCGAAAAGGGATTTAATTGAATAGGATAGGAAGTGTACGAAAAAAGAAATGATTTTATAGAAAAGGTTTGTCATAGGCATGTCTATATTCAATTTCTAAGTGTATTTCAGTTTATGTCATATCCTGCCATATTTGCCGAGGCTACAGATGAAAAGTAAACATGATTTTTGAGTCTTTTCAATTCCTAAAGAGTCACCTTGATCTAGGTATAGTCCATAAACTGCATCCCAAAATTTGAAATGACTCAATACATCACATAACTTAACTCGTAGAGATTGAGGAAATAGGGATAGATTACGATCCACAGGGCTACACTATTACGAGAGATGTCTTTTAAGTTTTGTATACAGAAACATAGTAGGCCGCGCCACTGAATCTTAACCTCACTCTTTAGTAAACTTAAATTCAAAGTTTCACAACAATACGTGCAGTGTTCTCACTACAGGGAATTTTTAGGTGTCATTAGAAAAATGGAACTCAACCGAGAACATTTTCGCGCCACAATTTATTACAACTTTCAGAGACAATTATCGCAACAAGAACGCCTTGCTGAGTTACTGTCTGTTTTCGGCAACGAAGCACCACATCAGTCGACAATTTCCCGTTGGTATGGAGAATTCGAACGTGGACGATATTGAGGCGTCCTTGAAGATCTCAAAGGCCTCAACAAAAAATTTTACATGAAGAATTAGGAGTAAGAAAATTAGTTTCTCGTTGGATACCCCACCTGTTGACTGAAGAGCAGAAAGCAGCCAGGGTTAATTGGAGTCAAAAAAACGCTTGAACGTTTCAGTTCCAGAAACTCAAAAAATGTGTACAGCATTGCTAGTGGTGGTGAATCGTGGATTTACTGTTATGAACCAGGAAATAAACGACAGTCGGCTGTTTGGGTGTTCCAAGGTGGAGAAAAGTCAACAAAAGTCATCCGTTCTCGAAGTGTTTCGAAAAAGATGGTCACGCCATGTGTGCCAAAAGCGGGTCATATTGCAACAATTCCTCTTACTGAGCAAAGAACTGTTACTGCGGATTGGTATAGCACCATTTGTTTGCCAAAAGTCATCACCGAGCTTCGAAAAATCAACCCCGAAAGAAGAATCATCCTCCACCAAGACAATGCAAGATCGCACACAGCCCAAAAAACAAGGCAGTATTCAACGGAAGAAAACGTGGAATTACCGGACCAACCTCCATATAGTCCCAACCTAAGTCCTAACGATTTCTTTACTTTCCCCACTGCGTGGTTAAAAGGTCCAGTCTCCAGAAGAAGCAGTTGACGCATTCAAAAATGCCGTTTTGGATCTGCCAGCAAACGAGTGGAATAAGTGCTTCGAAAATTGGTTCGAGCGGATGCAGATGTGTATTAATCTTCGTGGAGAATACTTCGAAAAACAATAAAGTCATTTAAGACTACCTACTGTGTTGTTTTATTTCCATATGCAAAACTTAAAAGACATCCCTCGTAGCCCATATATTCTGCATGTAGTAACTATGATGCATCTGGTTTGCAAACCTTCTAATCAACTATTTACCAGTTTACGTATTTCCAACGTTCAATAAAGCTATTGCCCTCTGTTATGCTGTTTTTATCGCAGCGTAACGAAGGATTATATATAATCTAATTATCTGTAATATATCCCCTATCCATCATTGACAACTTTATCTTATCCAGCATCAAATTATGCGTAGTGTATCGTTTTTTAGGCCGGCGTATGGAAAAAGGGCTGTTAATCGATTTAACGAAGGCAATTATTGAAATTGAGTAAACAGATCAGTATCGATACTTAATTAGAGTGGTATCGTTGACACACGCAAAAAAACTATGCCTTTACATACAATGCGAATGTATCTAGCTAGACGGTGCTTTTGAATGTTTTAGCACAGCAAAACAGACTGGCCAACAGACATACCTACAAGATTATTTCTAAAGGCTGGGCTAACTGTTTATTTTTTAAATTGGGATACTTTATTTAAAAGAATACACCTTTCGATTATTTATGGCCTGGCAGTAGCCCATCCTCATAACTCAATCTTGAAGTCGTCTGGGTGGGGGTGATTACACCCTTTACTCCCCCGTGGGAGCGCCAGTGACATGGACCATTAATGTTGTAATTATTCACAGATTAAAGCACAAATAATGGTACAACTAATCAACGAATCATCTGATGTTTACATTCATTATTAATTTGTATACGTCTGGCACTGCTAAATGAAATATCCATTCTTTTATTTTTTTTTAATTATCTCCAAAGCGTAGGTTTTTTACATTAACAGGTAAATATACATATAATTTTGGTCCTAAATAATACAAGATTGTTTCTATAGGGTGGGCTAACTGTTTATTCTTTAAATTGGGATACTTTATTTAAAAGAATACACCTTTCGATTATTTATGGCCTGGCAGTAGCCCATCCTCATAACTCAATCTTGAAGTCGTCTGGGTGGGGGTGATTACACCCTTTACTCCCCCCGTGGGAGCGCCAGTGACATGGACCATTAATGTTGCAATTGTTCACAGATTAAAGCACAAATAATGGTACAACTAATCAACGAATCATCTGATGTTTACATTCATTATTAATTTGTATACGTCTGGCACTACTAAATGAAATATCCATTCTTTTATTTTTTTTTTAAATTATTTCCAAAGCGTAGGTTCCCTACATTGACAGGAAAATTTACATATAATTTTGGTCCTAAATGCAGGTATAATCGCTGTGATGATTTGTTTGATCAAGGTACAACTGTTCATCGAGGTTTATGTCCAATCATTGCCTTTATAAAGGACTACAGTATCATCTGCAAAACTCATTTTGCCCACACAATCAATTTGAAATATATCATTTAAGTATATATTTAAAAGCAGTGGACCTGACGCCGTTCCCTGTGGGACGCCACATCAGATAAACATTTCATTACTGGAAAATTTGCTGTGTATCGGATAAGTCATTTTCTAATGAGTGCATCTTTCCCCGAAAAACAACTCTCTCCAATGTGCCTAACAATGATTGATGGTTTACTGTTTTAAAAGCTGTCCTTAGATCAACAAGAATACAAAGACAAGGAATTTTGATGTCAAGAATCGGGTGTAATGGATTGACAAATATAATATTTAATTTAAATTTCATATTTAGTGAGAAACTGCTTCTTGCTATATTAGATATTACGGATATATAGGTTCATAATTGTTAATATCGGTCCGATCTCCTGATTTATACAGGGTATTTCAGTTTATTGTTGCATAACTTTAAGATTCGATAGAACTTTTAAAATTAATGCATAAAGTCTATATAAACATGGGTCGAAAAATGTGTGGCTTCCGAAATACAGGGTGTTTAAATTTACTTTATAAAATAGTTTTTTTAAATATTTCGAACAATATTTGATGTATAACAGTGAAAATTGGTATACAAGGGTTTTTTGGTACGACAAAAAACCATGGGCATAGTTTTACTGTAGCCGCTAGAGGGCGCTCTCTACTGTACCTACCTGTAGTGTATTAAAATGACCGAAAAATTCTTCGCACTTTTCTGCATAAAAAAGCTCTCCTGTGAGTTTTCGTTATAGTTAGCCGTTTTTGAGAAATTTCGATTTTTAAGATTCGATGCATTTTTAATTATTTATGGGAAAATAATATTTTTTTTTTACATTTTCGATTTGGGCATTACAAGTAATTAAGATGATCATTTAGATTGTGTTTTTAAATACAGCAATAATTCCTAACTCCAAATAAACACAAAAAAACAGAATATTAATTTGTTTAATTGTCCAATATTATTTTTAACAAATTAAATTAATTATTTACAACTAAAATGCTATTGGATAGTTGAGACAAACATACAAAATCTAAAGTAGTTGCTCGAAATGTAAACCCAATAGTTCAATGCACAATTCACATCTACGAATGATCGAACGTGGTATAGCATTATTCAAATAAGGCCTTATTTCATCACATGCATTCCTGATTCTAGCATATCTCTAGTGGTTACGGGAGTCTGGTACACTTTTTCTTTTAAAAATCCCCACACAAAGAAATTGAATGGATTTAGGTCAGGGGTCGTGGAGACATATTTGCATAAAAATTCCAAGGTCGCAGCATTTAACCTTGCAGGCAAAAGGTAGGGTCCAAATAGTCGATTACGGTAGACACCAATCCACACGTTCACACTAAATTCATGCTGAAAATTTCTTTCCCGAACTGCATGCGGATTTTCATGCGACCAAATATGTTGATTATGAAAATTTACCACTCCACGTCTAGTGAAGCATGACTCATCGGTCCATAAAACGTTACTTAAAAACTCCCTATTATTATCAGTTCTATCAAGAATCCACTGACAAAATGTGATTCTTCGTTCTCCGTCCCCTGGCTGTAGTCCTTGCACAGGTTGCAAATGGTAAGGACGTCTATGGTCATTTCTAAGAACACGGTGAACATGGCTTGCTGAAATTCCCAAGGCACCAGAAACTCTCCATACACAAAATGAATATCCGTTAACTCTTGATTGGAGAATAAAAATGGCATTTTTATAAAACTTACAAAAAAAAAAACAGGTAAAAGAAACTAAACTTCGTGCATTCACAATTGCAAAAAAACGTTTCAGGTTTCAACAGACAACAAAACTAACTGTCAACTAATTGACGATTAACCTTATTCTGCTTTCAATTTCAAAAATATTTGCAGGCACAGCCTACTTCTGAAAATTATCGAGATACAGACTTTTTAACGTTATTTTATCATAAATAATTAAAAATGCATCGAACCTTAAAAATCGAAATATCTCAAAAAACGGCTAACTATAACGAAAATTCACAAGAGAGCTTTTTTATGTTGAAAAATGCGAAGAGTCATTTTTTTTGTTCAAAAAGCAAAAAATTGCACTAAGAAATTTTTTCGGTCATTTTAATACACTACAGGTACAGTAGAGAGCGCCCTCTAGCGGCTACAGTATAACTATGGCCATGGTTCGTTTTGTCGTACCAAAAACCCTTGTATTCCAATTTTCACTTTTAGACATCAAATATTGTTTGAAATATTTAAAAAAAACTATTTTAGAAAGTAAATTAAAACACGCTGTATTTTGGAAGCCACGCATTTTTCGACCCATGTTTATATAGACTTTATGCAATAATTTAAAGTTCTATCAAATCTTAAAGTTATGCAACAATAAACTGAAACAGCCTGTACATTGATGTTATGATATCTTGTCTCAAAACTGAAAGATATACACCAGATTAAAAGCACATATTAACTATGTATGTTAATACGTTAAGACAAACGTATTTAGTTTTCTTTTTGAACTTGTCTTAGAAGTGCATCTTTCGGTATGATTTGCCAAATTTTCACCCTATCAGTAGAGAAATTCATAAATTCATTACAAATCTTTTGAGTATCCTTAATAATTCCATCGAAATTTGTTTTCAATTCTGCCATAGATTGTTCAGGTTGACTATTTGTATTTTCAGCTATTTTATTAATAGTACACCAGAGTCATCCAGCATCATTTTTGCTATTATTAAATTTCTGAGAGAAGGACATGAAAAGATTCAAGCAACGTATACGCGTTGGATGCCTATAATAATCTATTCACCACATTTCGCATGCTCGTATATCTTTTAGAACAACCGGGCATCTGTATCTAAGCTGCGCCCGGCTGACGACTGTGTTTCTTCGCAGTTCACGCTTAGTCCTACTAAACCGGAACCATCTATCAAGAGCCAGAAAGAAAATTACAGTTTTTCCGAGCCGAGCGCGCTTTGTAAAATCCTTGACACCAACTCGTAAATCTCAATTTCCAGCCGGGAATAGTTGCATAATATGCAGAGCAACAGGGTGGGATTGAAAAAACGTGACACATTTTCCACTTCTGAAAATTCAAGTACTGTCGAAATAGTATTTAATGTGTTGAGGGGGTACGTGCGGTTTACTCCAGGCGAATTACGGTTTGATTACGATGTTTTCTGAAAAAGCTGGGGTTTCTATTGGAGGGGTTTCATTTCACGACAAGAAGATCGATAAATATAATAAAGGGTTTTCCATTAAGGACGTGATAACTTTCTTTTTAAATAAAACGCAAACTATTTGAGATATCTCGAAAATTTAAAGTATGGGATACGAACTTGTTCCTATGTCCACCATGGGCTCATTCGCAGCGATCGATACGTGGAACCCAATTTTCAATGACTCGGCCACGCATTTCGACAGAAATCTCTCAATGAATATTGGCTCTGAGCTCCTTTAATGACGCTGGCTTGTTGGAAGAGACCAACGATTTAATGTAGCCCCACAAAAAAAAGTCTAGCGGTGTTAAATCACACAATGTAGGCGACCATTCTACAAGACCATTTCTCGATATAATAATAATAATAATAATAATATTTATTCACTCAATGTACAAAGATAACAAACAATATGAGTAAATAAATATAAAATCAAAACAGGCCCAATAGAAGGCATCGCCTGTACATGGACCAATAATTTAAGTTGAAACTGTAGAATGCAAATGACAAAAAGGACAAAAATTAGCTACAGTAGATTATGTACTCGTATTTAGTTGATGTTCGTATTTATGAGTTTATGAATTTCACTCCTAGATATAGAATTGTAGCCACTTTTTAAATTCTTTTGAAACATCGAAACGTAAATCTTTTAGTCTTCAGGTATCATTTAATAAATTTAGGCGCTAAATAGAGATATATGATCGCTCATTATTAGATTTATGCGGTGAGGAACCTACTGTGCCACGAATTTGTACCTGGTATATGATTATGGTTTAATTATTTTTGGTCGGTGTTTACAAAATTTATATGGTAGTGAGTGATACTGTGTAAGAAATAAGCTGTCTTATATCATACATTCGAACATCTGCGTATAATTTTTCAGTGGATATAGTTCTCGGTTTTTTAATAGTCATTTTTAGAATCTTTTTTGAAACATCTAAATTTAGATATGTGAGGAACATGCAGCTCCCCATGCTAATATACCACTTGTGAGATGAGGCTCAATCAGTGCATGGGATAATGTTATTCGAAGATATTTTCTGTCAATATATTCCCAAGGTATTAATTTTGTAGGATACAAATCAACTTCTTTAAAATATAATTGACATGGATGTCCCATCGTAAGTGAGGATCCAAGACCACTCCAAGGTATTTTATGTGGGCACTCTATTAATTTGCATTTTTTTAACATTAATATGGAAGGAGAAATTTGTGTAATTTGGCAGATGTCTAGCATAAGATCCAAATGGTAAAAAAATGTGTTTTAGAGTAGTTAATGCTTAATTTTCTACTGTTAAACCACTGAATAATTTTGATAAAATCATGTTCAATTACATTTTTCAGATCAGACCGTCAGTGCCTTCATATAATATTGCAGTATCATCTCAAAACTAGTTATTTTGCCAACACAATTAATTTGGAAATATCATTTAAATATATATTGAATAACAGCGGACCTAAGACAGTTCCTTGTGGGACACCACACTTAATATACATTTCTTTACTAAATGATCCTGATATCGCACAGATTGTGGGCGATTTGACAAATAACTTTCGATCAGTGAGTACGCGTTTCCTCCTGAAACCAATTCTCTCCAATGCTTCTAATAATAATTTGTGATTAAACTGTGTCGAAGCTTTCTTTAAATCAACAAAAATGCAGATTGAAGGATTCTGTTATCAATATTTTGATGTATTTGATTTACAATTTAGTTATTGCGTCCGATGTAGCCTTCCCTTCTGTAAATCCATATTGATTTTCACTTAAAATTTTGAATTTTGTGAGGTATCGAATCATTCTAGTAGATAAAAACTTTTTCAAAAACCTTGCTACACTGGATATTATTGATATTGGTCTATAGTTGTTAACATCTGTTTTTGTTCCTGATTTATGTATCGGTATTATATTACCTTTTTTTAAATTGAGGGATGTATGCCAGATTCAAAGCATTTGTTGATTAGGACTTTTAGGACTTTCTCTGCTGAAAAATCCCACTGGCTGAATTTTTTACTAGAGCTTCTTAGCATTATAAATCATCCCTCAAAAGTCCCCATGAATCCAAGTGAAGCTTTTTTATGGAGAGGGTCAAAGGTCACAAAAACACGTTTTTCCATATATCTTCGAAAATATCAGTTCTACGATAAAATGAGTAATTAACTTTTTTGTTCAGTATGAAATTCTCCACAACAGAGGTTGTACGCATTTTTTTCGTAGAGGTCGTTTTTTCAAGGAAATGTTACTTTAATGTTGAACATCGAGAATATTGTAAAATAACGTAATTTTTTCCACGTCACCATAGGGTAAGTACCAGACTCGTTTTTTGTTCATGTGGATTCCCGATCGGCCTAATCCACGAAGATAGAATGGAAAAATGATGTTAGTGTTACTTTTTTCCTTAGTCATCTATGTGACATGTATGCGGCATTATCTAAGTCTTCGCCAACCTCAAGTGTTGAGCATAGAAAGTTCATGCGGTCTACTCGTATATTCTCATCGAATTCCACATTATTCGACTCTTCGTTGTTCGAACTCATATTGCGAAACAGTGTAGGTCAAGTTTTCCTACATCCGCAATTAGCTCCACAACCATTCGTACAATTATTACAAAAGATGTGTTTAATAAGACAGTAGGAGCAGGTGGCAATAGAGTTTGTATTGGCTGTAAATATTCGTCGGTCATAGTCCTATCCCCAATCCAATGGATTCAAATTCTTTCCCAAGCCATTTCTGAACTTGATCATACACACGACATAAATGTGCTTGAGCTGCACTCGATGTTAGTGGCAGCATTAAAAGCTTAACAGCTTTATTATAACTTGTCGATTTCAACGAAGCAGTTATCACCGTTGATGGTAAAGAGATTCTTCGCGCGGTTGAACACCATATATCGCTAATATTTTCGAACATTTTGAACTTGCAGATATTTAAATCGTACGAGATTTCAAAAACAGACGTATGTTTCTCGTATACTAATATTTAAAAAAATAAGGTACAGGGAATTACATACATTTCATGCAGTTATCAATAATGCAGCCATTTAGCACACGCTACATACTAACTAGTCTAAGGGTGGGTTTCACCAAGGTTGTCAAATCAATAGTCCGTTATTCTCCACCTATAAGGTAACAGTCCGTTAAATAAAACGAGTGAGCTTAAAGTTCCAATCAACAAATTTTAGCAACCAATAGCTATGAAACGTTGAAAACAAAATACTGTCAAAGTATGAAATGGCATCTTGTCATTGAAACATCACCAGCTTATTGAATATTAAGAAATTACATATAATTCAGTCATAATTTAAAGAAATGTTTGATTTTTGAATTAAATTCATGTTTTAATTACTATTGTTGATTTTTTATTCATATTTATATTATTTTCTTCAATTGATATGCAATTTTAACTGATTTAGCATCACCCTTCGTGTTTTTTTTCCTATAAACCTCTTGCAGATAGCCACTAAGCACCTACTTGATGAGAGGCTCTACCAAAAAGTTCATAGATATTGCTCGTTTCCAAACATTCATTCATTTACTTGCCGTTCATCAGAATTATATTGATATTCCCACAAAACCAAAACCAAAACTTTTGATATCCATATATCCATGTTGAATATTTTTCGTTGTTCAGGAACTGAAAAAACATCCACACTATATTCACAGCGATTAAGAAATTCCCAAATATGCCTTAAAGCTACCAGGAAACCTAAAACCTGCAAAAAACTACAAATTTGCTTATTTTTCTTTTTTCACGAGTACACATTTTAGGTTATATTTATATTAGACATTATTTGAATACAGCTGATTATTGCATTTCAAGACTCATCGAGTGATACATGTGTGGGATCTGTCAACCCTTGGTCCCAGTCCCCACATATACTCTGAAGAAGGTTTAATTCCATGCTCTACAATGACAACACAGTGACTTGTGTGGCTGTCAGCGGCCATTTTGTGAGGGTCCGACATGGTTGCCAGATTGTGCATTAATATCCCGTTTCACCACCCTGGTCCCAGTGGAGTAAGCTCCGCCAACTGTTGAAATATACTCTACTATGCTTTATAAGAGTATTCATGGAATTTTTCCCAAAATCGTTGCACAACACTTGGAAATGCAAATGAAAATTTAAAATTATTTAAATGACGCCGCAAAATAGCTCCGTCGGTACCTCGGGTTATACATCTTGATAGTAAGGATGTTCGATAGGATCCTATATTTAAAAGTATCAATACATTTCACGAGTATCGTCATCTTTCGATCCGGACTGTGTCAGAAAGAGTGACTGCCATTTGGCTGCGACATTACCCTGCCAAATCAGACATATCTTTCATCATGTTCAAAGAAATTGTACAAAATCTCTCAAATTTCTGAAGTTAGCGAGTTTCACTTCATACGTTGTTACCAGACATACCCAAATCATCAGTTGCTGCCGTGATATTCATCCCGACCACTGCATCCCCACGGTTAGGCGACCTGTATGTTAAATTTGTATTGATAGGGCAGCGGGTTATGCTATAAATCATATGTCAGATGCTTATAATCATGATACCTAGTAAATTTTCACGAAAAAAAATTCAAAAGCAGCAAATGTAAAAGATTCATTTTGCACCCTCCACCATGGACGTTATCGTCGTTAGTCTTGGCAACCCTGCGAGTGACAGATAGATATCCCCGCCAGTCAAAAAGACAAACAATAAACATTACTAGCTTTTTTGATTTTTTGTCTTAAAAGACATTAACATATTTGTGAAACACTTTTTATAATTTTTTGTCTATGTCCATGGTAATTGCATTATGCATCAGGGAGATGTAGGGATTGACACGTCTTACACATATTATCTGTGTTTTAGGTTGGAGAGGACAATGTCTTTATTGCTTTGAAGAAATTCATTAACCCATAAATTAATAAATGATTACTATTATGACGTAAAGGAAGATGAGGAATTGGGTGGGATGTATTTTATATTCTATTTTTTTGCAAAATACAGACAAATTCACACTATTCAACAGGTAGGTAATGATAACTTTCAGTATATTGAAGTTGGTAAATTCGAGAGTGCCATGCATTAACAAACATCCAAATCTGCTGCCAAATTTAACGGCTAGAAAATCGAGCTATTATTTGCCGCATGCCCACTCGCTGAGGGGGATAACGGATTGTTAAATATAAACCTATAACATATCCAAATACATGAAGGCTGTCCTGTTTTTCCTGTACAAAAGCATCATGTTGGAATCAAGAAGTGGTCTTGTTTATAATACTGTCGAATTTTCACGATTTGATTCAATATTTTAATAGAAATCACTGATATTCTGAGACCTTTGACAGCTTTTGCCAAATTTCATTTCGATAAGGTATTTTCCCGTTGGTCCATAATATTAATGTTGGTGAAATCGGCCCTAAGATAGTTTGGAACATAATTGTGTCTTCAGTTTGCGTCCTAACTTTATAAACAGTTTAGTGCATTTTAGTATGAAATATTTTTTTATAAACTTTACGGCTCAAATGTGTGTAAAAATTTCAGCTCTAAATATGTTACCGGTAATCTGTATAATTCTAGTATTCTATACAATACCTGGGCAATGTATAGAACAGCTGGACTGCCCATGCGATGCATGAAATATTATGAATATCATTATCCATTACATACTTTACCTAGGTAATAAATACAATTCCTAGGGATTGTATAGATTACGTACTGTTCCCACCGGCAATGTGTAAGATAAATAAATCCTGGTCTAAATTTATCAGTGTTAACAGGCATACCTATAAAATTACGAGCAAATAAAACAGGTTATATTATTTAAAATCAAGGTTATTAAAATTAACATTTTTTTTTACTTTCCAGCGAAGATTGTGGTGTGAGTGTCGTTTTGTTAAGTTCCAGTTTTTGGGATATTAGACCCCAAACACCATTTTATGGAGTAGTACCTCTTGTATTTGGTACCATACGTTTAGTTGTTTTGGTTTTGGTGCTACCCCGTCCGTTTTCTTATGGGATTTTAACCTTCAGCATGGGAAGGCATTTGAATTCCTCCAGTTTTGCTTTGTAGCTGCCTTGTCGCTGTTTTGCAGCTGATTTTGCTGGAAGCCACCTCTTTCACTTGAGCAAAACTCGTTCCTTGCTTTCGTATTTTACATACATTACCGGCTGCGCATTCGGTATTGTATAGGCAAAGTATAAAACAAATAATATTTCATACACTACCTACACGTTTTAGGTATTTGATACATTATCTAGGTATTGTATAGAATAATGGGTTGCCGGTAACATATAACTAAGTGACATATAAATCCGAACACCCAGTTTAAATGGTTTTATTTTAATAACATTTTGTATAAGTACTTAATGAAGCATAATAAGTAAATGATAAAAATTTCAAAATGATTGCACTGCTTTAAAGCCCTTTGACCTTTAATAATGTGTGGATGCACTCTGATGTGCTACGCATTCTCCAACGCGCCTAGGCATGCTTCTGATCAGGTGGTCAATGTCCTCCTGTGGTATCTCATTCCAGGCAACCACCAACTCCTCTCGAAGTGCTTCTAGAGTCTGAGGAGGACGTTGCAAATTGAGCAATCTCCTACCCATCATATCCGACACGTGCTCAATTGGGGATAAGTCGGGAGATCTTGGTGGCCATGGTAACAATGTGACATCATTATGTTGAAAGAAGTCTATTGTGACTCTTGCAACATGTGGTCGGGCATTATCTTGTTGGAAAGTTGGATCTGCCAGGGTGTCAAGATAGGGTAAAAGATGGGGTTCTAGAACTTCGTGGATAGAACGCTGCGCGTTCATGTTACCTCTGATGAAGATTAAAGGTGAGCTGGAACCATAAGCTATAGCACCCCAAACCATAACTCCAACAGTGTGATGAACATGTCTTTCAACAAAAAACTGTGGATTCCTCCTTTCACCACGTCGCCTTCTAACCCTGGCACGACCATCATGCATGCCTAAACAAAATCGAGACTCGTCACTAAAGACAATACAGTTCCATTCCTGATCCCAGAATGACCATTGTCTGCACCACTCAAGGCGATTACGTCGGTGTTCTCGAGTTAAATGGAGGACCCAGTGTGGCCGGTATGAAAACAAGCCAAAACTTCACATTCGTCGGTAAACACTTCGCATGCCAATAGGTCTTCCGTGTTCTGAAAACCATTCATTTGCAATGGACCTGGTAGTGGAGAAACGGTCCCTTAAGGCCAATAATCTTAGGCGGCGATCCTCACGGTCTGTTGTTCTACGGCGGCGTCCACACTTCTTTGCACTCTACCTGCAATTGCCCGAAAAGAAAGTCCAGCTTCCTGAAGTCCCACTATACGGCCCCTATCAAACTCACTAAGTTGACGAAATCGTACAGGTCTCCGTACTCTAGGCATCGCAACCGATCGTAAAGGATGTCAAGAACGAAAATCCGCCAACGTTGATTCTTTACTGTGGCTGAAATATTCATTTTTAGAGCGTTAGTGAATTAAAAAAAAAGCAGTATAAAAACCGGAATGTCCAACTGATAAGGCTGAAAATTTTTTCACTTGTTATTTACAGTAAGATAAATGCATTCACCAACTTTTATTAAAATAAAACCATTTAAACTGGGTGTTCGGATT